>JAYKKM010000090.1:0-105000 GCA_035772405.1 Chrysogorgia sp. JL179-B06
AAGTCAATGCCATTACTACACATGGTTTAGGACTGAATTTCCTTGACTATAAAATCATAACACAAAACGTCTGTGTTGGAAAGTTAACCTTCAACTTCATTTGAAAGTCTCAAAGGCTAATGGCACATATATATTTATAAAGCACATCTTTTACAAATGATAAACATAACAACACCAAAACACATATAAATGAAATAACATGAACATTTATTCACAAATATTGCCCTCTCAAAAAGGACTTTTGTTAATATCTTTACTTGTGTTTATATTAAAATCATGGTTGTAGTTGATAATGTGGCACCCGGATTATTGCTCTATATATTGTTGTAACGTTACACTCATTTCAAAAATTTACTATTTTGAAGTCAGTGGAGTCAGAGTTATATATTAGAACAATAGACAAAGAAACACTAGGATGGTTATTGTTTAATATATATAATGATAGCTTTTAGTCGAGGAGAAGATGGTTCCATTAGTCCAGGCGCAGGATTCGCTTGTCATGGGAAGACAGGATTTTGGTATATGGTGTTGTTTTCAAACGAATATGTTCGACAAATTACAATAAATAATAAAACATACTTGAAAATATCATGGCATCACACATTATAAGATGATCAATACAAATTTATCGTCCTTTGGCTATGCATATATGCTTGCCAAAATACTTTTACTTATAGGGCCTTCACGACATTTACCAGCAGGGTCTGGCCCTGGTCTTAGCTTATGCCCACTGTTTTGAGTCTCTGTAAATCAATATGAGTATGTATTATACATGTTATATACACAAGTTATTTTGAGTTTTTTCTTTGAATTGAAGTTTCTTTGAATATACTTTTTGCATTTCAATATTTACTTTTGAGTTTACTTTGATTTTTTTTACGGGGCTAACTTGGCTTGCAAGATTGATTTGGTTAATTTTGGCTTGCATTTTTGGTTAACTTGGGGCTGGCAATTTGAATTGGCTAAAACTTGGCTTGTCAGTTTATACGTTGCGCTTCGAATTTGGAACTATAAAACCTTTGGCGTCAAGATTAGTTGTATCAGTCTGCTGGTGAGTTTGTGAACAGCAGATAAACCTAAAAACAAAGAAACAATTCACGAAATTATTTATTGCAGTCAACGTAAAGGCTCAAACATTCTCTACATATATGTTCATCGAGACTCGAGTACATCGATGGACACGTACGAGTTACGTTCACGCTATGAAACTGAAATGTTGTCAATTGAAAGACAACTATTAAAACCATACACTCTCACTTCACAAATGTCAAAAGGCCTGTAAAAAATATAGCTTATTCTTTAAAAATAAGCGGAATGTGAAATAACCTTGTCAAAAAGAGGATTAGAACACCAAAAGCGCACTTGTCCTGACGACGAGGAAGAAGAATGTACAAAATGCTTCGAAGAGCGCGTGCAAGTTCCGATGATAGGCCCGGAAGGCAAGTTCGAATTTGGCGCCAGTTGTAATGTCAGGACGAACCATTAGAGACATCAAGATTACACGATGACTATATGGGGGATACCGCTGACCAGCGGGTACCCACTCAAAAAGGGAAAGAAAAATCCTTGTTTTAAATAAAAAGAAGCCTGTTAAACTAATCATGTTACCATTGAAACCATATTGCTAAAAACTATATAATATGTTTAGTTTTGTTTAGTAAGTCTACAAAGGTTTTGATTCAATTTAGTGGTAAATAAATCCAAAGATATCGATGATTTTCAGTTTTGCTATGTCATCCTTGTGGATGTTCCTCAGTACAAATTACATAAAACGTATAATATACTCAAGAACGGGGACGATAAATGAAAGAACTGTCAAAGCCAATTCTTCATTATTTTTAACTATTCTTGCGATATACAATCATAAAAACTGGGGTAATATTATCATTGCATAGGCACTTTAATATTTACTAACGGTGCTACTGAGTGCGGAATGTGCAAATTTCAGAAAGAACTAGCAAATACAAAACCTTCAAATAAAAGAGCTGAAAAGGATATATTCTACGAACTATGCATTGGCATTCGAACACGATTTTCATTTAGAACAGTATATTACGGGTCTGCCATTACTGTAACCTGAGAGGGATTTCCAAGATATTTTGAGTTCGCCTGCACTGAGGCACTAAGATTTGATATATGCATGTATACACGTTTGGGATTAACTGTTGATACATATATTTATTACCACAAGGATTTACCATGGTGAAGGGAAAATTTCGAGTTTTGGAATATACATTTTAAGACCATATATATACATATATATATATATATCCATATATATATATATATATATATATATATATATACATATATATATATATATACATATATATATATATATATATATACATATATATATATATATACATATATATATATATATATATACATATATATATATATATATTTATATATATACATATATATATATATACATATATATATATATACATATATATATATATATATATATATATATATTATATATATATATATATATATATATATAATATATATATATATATATATATATATTTATATATATATATATATATATATATATATATATATATATATATATATATATATATATATATATATATATATATATATTTACTTTAATCATATATACATATAACATTTATACATTTTTATCTTTTTTTAATAATTTTAGGTTTATATAAATTTTAGCTTGGTTAACGTAATATGACTTTTAGTGCGGGCTAGTTTCGCTGTATTATTTGATATACTATTTAAATTCATCGGTAAAAGTATTACTTATTAATCTCACAACTATCTAACCATAATCTCACAACTATTAACCATAATTATTTACTTAGGTCTACTTATTAGTTCTTGTTCTTTCCTCCAATCGCCTATCTTGTAATGCTAATTGTCATTCTTTAATCTTTTCAAAACATTATCTCTATACCATAGTCACGAGTTCTGTATATATATAATAGTGGTAATGCAGGGAGATGAATTGGGTATATTACAAGTAATATTTGGCATTTCACTCGATTAAACTGTATGTTCTAAGGATTTATTGATATCCTGGACAATGTAACAAGATTCAGGACCGCAACATCAAAGAGAATGGACTGACGAAAGATAAATGAACTTATTATCTGCATAAAAATTACTGAATTATAATTGGTCAAAAGGAATGCAATTATTTTACCAATGCAAGATCAGCAGCAATCAAAACTGGTCGAATGGCATAAGTTGTAATTTCTGTCATATAGTTATCTCGTGCTCTTAATATCTGAATATATAGAGGCACGCTACTCGTTTTCTATTCCTTATAGACAATGTGCATCAATTTCGTTCATATGGAGTTAATACCAAATCATTGCATTTATACCTTCTTTTTTGGACAAATAACATACAAATCAAGCTTTCTTTTTCATTCTGCAATAGGTAAATTAAGGACAAAAAGGACACCAAAAATAAAAATTTGTATTTGAATATTTTGCCCAGAAACAACAATCGCACCTACAACCTCACCTGTGCCAAGTACTTCATCACCACCGACAACAATACTCCCGCCAACGCAACCACCGCCATCAACAACCATCCCCAACAACATCACCCCCAAACAACAATACTCCCCCGAACTATACCATTATAAACAACTGTTACACACGACAACACAGCCACCAAATCCGGCAGGAGAAGGTAATTGCGTGATCGGTTAGACTCTGCAAGCAGCATCTCATTGATGCTAGGCCGAGGAGTATTGATGTGAGATACAGTAATATAGCGATGTTATTTAAGAGAATGCAAACTTCCAGGTCCTCTCCAAGGTCCTGCATATCAGTTTTAATAAGACTAAAACGGTTACTTAAAATAATTATATGCCATAATAATATTCATTATTGTCATAGATTATAAAAAGCAATCGTAAGAAAGATAGAACCTCTGTTTCAATTTTGTTAAAATTCGCTTCCTTTGTGATTTAACGTTTTATCAGACATTTGTATGAACATAGAGGTACCCCAATTGAATAAGTAACTTATATAAGTAACTTATAACTTATATACTGTAACTTGCAGTTCCATCTAAACGTCAGTAATCTAGTTGTTTAGTTACACTATTTGGCAGTCATATATTTTAGTTGACAAATCGAATGCTCCAAAAGGTGTACTACCAAAGATCTAACGTTTCGAGCAAAAGCCTTTCGTCAAAGAGTGAAATGAGCAAAATTAGCCTGGCAAACCCTTCGCTGGAAACGTTAGACAAATCCTACACACTATTTGGCAATACAACAACTTTTAGAATATGCGATTTGTATTTTTTACACTACCTACGCAAAACACCACGTTCCCTAAATCCTTACAATCTCCTGTATAAATGGGGCATTACATCTTAACATCAACCTATCATTATTGAGATCGCAATCCTGTGTTATTTTATAATTTTTTATCAGTGTGCATATTAATGTGTATAAATGTTTTTCTGTAATACCTTCCTATAGTGTCCTGTGTCATTCCTCTTAAGAAGATGGGATGTTATAAAGATGACCAGAGTCGTCCTCGCCCACTTCCTGAATATATTTTGACAGATCGTGATAGAAGTATACATACATATAGTGGTAAAGATATTGACTGGTATAATTGGGTCATCTATCTTCCTGATTTTGTTTGTCGATGTGCAAAGGTAGCCAAATCCAAAAATTATCAATTCTTTGGTGTCCAAAATCACGGTGAGTAGCGCATTTAAGCTGGATCGTGATAAAAGCTGTTTGAGAAGCTTTACATTCAAATTACGTTGATTCTAATTATTCTAATTATATCCATTTCAATCTAACCCAATCCGATATCCAAATCAATTCAACTCAATTCAGTTCAATTCCATTCGATTGAGTGAGATTTTAAATGAAAGAATCAGTTCTCATGTATAAAATATGATTTTTTGCAAAATCTTAAGAAACTTATAAACATGACGAAAAATAGAAAGAGGATTTGAGCTTGACGATTGTCCAAGTACCGTCTGTCTACTAGTTAATTCACTACAGAAATAATTTGTAGTAGTTAATCAAGTTGCACTAACGTTTTTGCTTTATTGTAAGTTCTTCAGGTGCTAATGAGTGATTAGGTGTCTAATTACATTTGTTTTCAATCTCTTACGTCATTTACTTGTTATGCTAATTATGCCGCGAAGTTTACCAACCACAGATGAAGGATATAGCAATCGTATTTTTAATTATATAATTCGATTTCTGTGACCGTATCCTTCATAATCGCAATCAATAAAAACAATCCAGGTTAGCACAACAATCCAGGTTAGTGTAAACAGTTCAGGTTAGCATAAACAATTAGCTTTAGCGAAATTATAATATTCTTAATAAAACGAAAGCAAAAACAAAACCTCATGGTTTTCTTAACTCAATACGATCATGCATTGTTCTCAAATGTTAGCTAATTATCTTAATAACTGGCATGAATTATTTTAGTAATAATTAAGACAATACAGAGAGTTCAGTTACAATATGTTATTACAACTATTTGCATATGTGACAGATGTAAATTATTGTTGTTTCGATTATCATCGTTGCACTGGTAATACAATATACAAGAATAAATATGAAAACTGCTAAGTTCTCAAAAGAACTGGATATAATTATGAAAAGGAGAAATAGGAGAACTTCAATGTGTCAAAAAAAGACTTAAAGTAAGAGTACTTACCTTACCTCCTCACCTAACTCCAACCAACCCCAACCAAGAGTACTTACGTATATTAATGAATGACGTTTTGGACGATATGTCCTTCTCCATCTGACCTGAAGGTGACTATAGTGTTTCTCGTACTGTGATTGGTCGAGATGGACAGCCTATTTTATAGTCACCTTGCGCGAGGTGACTATAACATTTCAGAGCGATTTAAAAATGGCGGCTTCTCGATTTATCGATGTTGCGTACGAAAAAGTTAATAAAATTAAAGAATATACTATTCAAAAACAAACTAAAGAAGCAAACTAAATATAGAGTTAAACGTTTTCGAGGTAAGACATAACAATTTTCTGAATTTCATAGCTAAACTGTTGCTGGTGGTGTCGCAGGCAATCGGCGATACGATAAAAACAACAAGTAATTTTGCGAAAAAAAAATTTATTTAACAGAACAGTTTGAACAACAAACTGAATTTAAGACTACATTTGAAAGCTTATAGCATCGATGTTGAAAAGATAGACAAATGTCTTTCAATATTTTACGTCTCTGCCAGAAAAAACGGCAGTTTTTACAAAAAAACAAGTTTGTTGTCAATCCGAGCTGCAGTCTTGACCGTCATCCTCCGTTAAAACAAACAAATGTCAATCTGTGACAGTATTTTACTTATTCAGTGAGGCTAATAAAACTCCTTCAAGCAGTTAGCTCATTGATACGGTTGAGAAACAAACATTGCCACCGTGTAACAATCCAAAAATTGTACAAGACAGGATGCTGATACCCAGAATCCCCTGGTTTTAAACGAAACAGCGTGGATCTTTATCTCCATCTAATTTGGAAAACGGGGAAGAGAATTAAACCAAAGTTTGCTGGAGAAGTCTTTGCTAGTTTGCTTCCCCTGGTAAAAACTGCAAATTGACAAGGGTACTTTGAGCTGGACAAAAATGAAGCCGGCTTTGTACTAACAAGCTAGAACCAGTTCCGTCGGGATCTTTCAACAGTTGCTCGTTTATGTTAACTCAGTCTCGTCTTCCATTCTATAGTTCTGCTTCAACAGCAAACACGCTTTTTGTTAAGCACATTTTGGCCTCTACTTGCAAGTTCCTATGTGCTCATAGCATGTTCGTTTTATTTCTGTTGAATGTTGAAAAATCATGTGATCGTAAGACACGTGACTTCCAGAAACCGATAATCACCTCGACTTGATGACTAATTGTTATATATTATGATACTCGAAATTTTCCTGAACAACCTCTACTTGTTCTTAATTGGAATAATATCGTTAAAATATTATTTTGAGATATGCTTAAAAATCATTATGTTAAAGTCTGTATATATTTAGTGGTTTCATAAGTGTTTTTAAAGTCCTGGCATGAGATATAGGGCTCACAAATGCCCACTATAATAAAGAAACCGCTCGCCATCTGAAAAACTGATGAAAAACATCTGAAAAGCTAGAAATTTTTATCTACATTTACACAATTTCTATTCCTGTTACCCATACAATCATTATATAACAAATGATCTTATTTAAACTAGGTGAGTGTTGGTCTGGACCATCCAAAGACGAGAATACATTCAAAGAAGATGGTCCGTCTGGTGACTGCGTTAACACAGAGTGGAATAGTCCATGTGATGATGCATCAAAAATGGCTTGTGCTGGAAAAGAATCCAATAATTATGTCTATGCTATACAATAAATCAGCTTAAAATATGATTAATAATCAATGAAGATATAACAATAAATAGTAGTTGCACATCGATTACAAAGCATACAAGACAAAATAGACAAAATAATAATCTTGATTATAAACAATCTTGATCAATTATAAATCATGCTGCAATTAATTATATTATGTACATACTATCTCTTGGAAAGCGTACATTTAGTTATTCTGGTTCAGTGTTGTTCAATACTCTTCTGGCCTGCAAACGTTAAATCTGCACCGTCACTTTCATCCTTTAAAAAAATTATTAAAGCTTACTTTTTAGCTGTTTAAAATGTTTAAATGCTATTATTGTTATTGTGTTATGTTATGTTATCATTTTGATTATAAGTACGACTGTAAATAGGATTTTCTATACTTTAATGTAGATTGTGTTGAAGCAGGGCCTTTTGGATACCAGCCATGTGCTACCCTGTTGAAATAAAGATTAGTGTTATCATATCATATCATAAAATCATATTATGGCAATTTTGCGTCATTTATAACTGGAAAATTAAAACAATTTGATGCAATTAAGCTGGGAATAACTTTATTTCAGAAAAAATGAATGCATTTTGGTTTGTTTTCAATTTGCTTATTCAAAATAATATAGTTTTACCAAGCTCAAGTAATTCACGTTTTCTCGCCTTATATAATAAAAAATAAATGTTTCGTCGGTCCGTATAGAAAAATATTTGCCCCTGAAACCTCGGTAAGATATTGTACTTTTCGGACCTCCCAATCGGTAAATAACATGCGTATTTGCATCACGAAAGGAGCCCGCTCCATTTTGAGTGGCGGTATTCGTTAGCTAGACATGTAACGTGATAAGGAAATTGATTGTTTTAAGCTGTGAAGTCATTTACTCAACACAAACACATCAAAGCTATCGAATAACCTTCGCTAACAGTGTATAGAACTGTTTTCCTACTCATATATTTTCGTTCGTAAATCATGTCTTCAAAATCTGAAAACGATTTCTGATACGAGTATTGGCAAAAGCGAACTTCATGTGTAAGGCAAGCTATACTCGCCTCAGTTTTTATTCAAGAATTCGGTGTTTGTCCAGCTGAAAAACATCCAAAATTGAACGACATCTTTGTTCTATTGATAACTCTGGAAATAACCATTAACTATTAGGAAAGCTATACATTTAGATGAGACTAATATTTGCATAATTTGCACGAGAGCACATGTATAGAAACAATGGCGCTGTATCGTAATGAGTCATTAAATAAGTTATTAAGGAATGAAATAAAAGGCGCTTGCGACACAGATATTGAGTTAAAAAACTCAACCAAGATTTCGGTTTAAAATATCTATTTCGTTTAACAAATGTCATTTATTTAAAACATTTTTTCTAGGATTGGGATGTCAACTTATTTTTATAGGATAAGGTCTGACCCTGATATCATACTTAGGTACTCTCATTTTTAAAGAATTTTGACATTCATCATTGTCTTCTGAGTCTTCGTCTTCAGCCGGGTCTTTTCACCTGAATTACTCTCTTGCAGATTGCTATCATCTGAGTCTTCCTTTTCTGTTTCACCTAAATCATTCTCTTGCACATCAGTATTATCTGCATGCTCTCTTTCGCTTTCATCAGAATCATTCTCGTCCACATCGGTGTCACCGGTATGCCAGTGTCGTTCTGGATGTTCGAAAGTGGAAGGCGGAGTTAACGAGGAATAGGTGACAAATTACACTGAAAATGCTTGCTTATAACCATGGGGTTAAAGTGCTAATGCAGCCAAATTTTCGGTATTGTTTTTATTTGCTTAAAACAATCTCAAAACTCTTGCGATTTGTTTCCTACAATCGGAATGATATTTGGTCCAGTAGAACTGATTTTGTGGCTGTTTGAAATCTCAACATTTCCCAAAGTTGATGCGAACTTTTCCCGTAGTCATTTCTCGTGTTGTGACGTCATAAGTAGGACACACTTTATACAGCGGTTCACAAACATGGCGAAGTACGTCGCGTAAACATGGTAATGTCAGCTGCAAGAATAGTCAACATACTCCAGGAATATCTATTCACACATTCCCCAACGAGGATAACGATCCTAAAAGAAGAAAAGAATGGGTGCGCTTTGTGCGAAAACACAGACCCAATGTTATAGCTTCGCGCTCATCGGTTTTGTATTCTGCGCATTTTGAAGAGAGTTCATTTACGACGAATTTGGAAATCGCAACTTCTCTTGGAATGAAGAGAAAATTACAGGAGAATACTGTTCCTATACAATTGACGTGGCAGGAGTTGTTGTACCTTCAACTGGAGAAATTTCAGATCGCAAGCGGAGAGAGGTATTGAAATGCATATTATTATCTTTTGAATATCAATATAGGTCATTAAATTATGCAAATTCACCTTTCTTGTTCTGTTCGGGCGAGTTTTAAATTGCTTTATTTTTTATTGTAGATCATTCGCCGCGGGAAGAAAATATCCCCAAAGAAATTAATACCCAGTGAGTCAGACTCAAACACAGAGCCAGAGGATTTGGCGGAGGAAGAAGGCTGCGATGTTGACGTTGTATCCTGTGTAAATTGCGTATCTCTGAAGCTGAAAGTAAAGCAACTCCAAAAGAAAGTTAGCTACCTTAAGAAATGTAAAACGCAATATGTTCAGAAAGCTCCAAGCAGTAGTTACCCAAGCCAGAGTACAAGATGATAGTTCAACCCAGGATAGTGATGGAGGTTCGGGAATTCAGAAACAAATGGCGTCCGACGAAAGAGCTGAAGAAACCGACGATAGCAACAACGAATCAGATGCCGACTGGTCCTCACTGGAAGAAGAAAGCCAATCGACAGTGGATGGAAACGATGAAGAAAAGGAAAACTCCTCAAATAAAGTGCAGTAAGTAAAATCAATTTTAATCGAAATTGGTTATTTTGTCGTATTGATTGTTTCTTTCTACATTGTAATTGAAAGGGTAATCAAACCATTCCCAATATGTAACACTAGCTTTTATCTATTTCAGCGTTGAGCCAGGAACAAAGCCCCAATCTGAACCAAAGTTTGTGGTGTTTTATGGTATGCTCATGATCCTGTTCACCATGCATGTATTGCTTCAACTGTAAAGCTGCCAACTCCAAAGCTGAGATCAAACGCAATGGATCAATGGCTACAGTGACACAGATCTGTAAAGAATGTGAACCGGGGAAATGATACCAGTGGAGAAGCCAACCTTTAGTCTTAGGAAGATACCTGGCTGGCAACATTATGATGGGCTTTGGGATTCTGATGTCAGGGATAAGTATCAGCCAGGCAATGTTGCAACACATGAACTTATTGGCAATCTTATTAAGAACATACTTTGTTCACCAGAATAAATTCTTGTTTCCATCTATTCTGAATTACTGGGAAAATTACCAATCCAAAATGATTGATCAGGTGAAAGACAATAAAGATACAAGTAACATATGGTCCGGGGATGGGCGATTTGACTCGATGGGGCATCATTAAGAACATACTTTGTTCACCAGAATAAATTCTTGTTTCCATCTATTCTGAATTACTGGGAAAATTACCAATCCAAAATGATTGATCAGGTGAAAGACAATAAAGATACAAGTAAACATATGGTCTGGGGATGGGCGATTTGACTCGGTGGGGCACATGTGGCAAGTATGGTGTATATACCATGTTCAGCAACACTGTATCAAAATTAGTGCATTTTGAACTCCTTCAGGTAAATATATAAATATTTAATTTCGTGTATATATATATATATATATATATATATATATATATATATATATATATATATATATATATATATATATAAATTGTAGATAAATTAAAGACAAGACATCACTTTGCTGTTACTCCGAGTTTCACGCTTACGCGATTGTCAGACAGACTTTAAACGAGGAATACACGTGCTCCAACCTATATATATATATATATATATATATATATACCTTACTCTAGTTTATTTACATGTGACGTTATTTGATTAATTATTTATTTTGGATTTGTTGTTGTATGGGCTTGCTGAGGTGATGATTGACCAGTTGATTGTATAGTTTTTCCTGTTGTCTTTGAGTTTCCAGATATGTTTTGAGAGTTCAGTGTTGTTGGCGTATTTTCTGTTTTGGAGTGATAGTTTGTGTTGTGTATGTACCCTCTGTTAATCCTATGTAGTTCTTTCCTGTTGTGTCTTCATCTGTTGTTACGTGCGCGTTGTAGATTAGGTTAGTAGAAAGACAGTTGTTGTCAAGTGGGCATTCTTCTTTCTTTCTGCAGTTGCATTCTTTCTGAGGTGGGCTTGTAGTATTGTTGCTTGTTATTTTTTTGTTGTGCTTGTTGATTATGGATGCTATGTTTTCCGTGCAGCTGTAACTGACTTTGACGTTGTTTTTGTTGAATATGGAGTTGAATTTGTGGGGAAGCTTCTGGATAAGGTTTAAGAAAATCTTTGCCGACGTTGGTTTGGACGTTTTTGCTGTATAGGGAGGGTTGAACCAGGTTACGTTTCTTCTTCTATTCTTTTTTGTGGGTGTAGATGTGTTGTAGCTGGTGTATATCAGGTTTTCGGTGAATCCGCTGGATTTTAGAGCTTTTACGTAGGGAGGCTTGGCTTTGTCAAATGCTTTTTTGTTGCACGAGATATCTGATATTCTACGGTTGATGCGACCGGTAGTTGTATGATTATGGCAGGTGGGTGGTTGGATTTCGTGTTGATATATAATGGTTCGTCGTTTGGTTTTCTGTCTAAAGCTGCCAATATTACTATGAAACGATAAGTCTATTTCAAATTCAATTTCTTGCTCATTTCTAGTTTGTCCCCCACGTCTTCGGTATGATCGACCATTTCTATCCCTAAATAACGGGCTAACTTGTTCCAATACGGTGGTATTTATCATAGAAGTAAAATCCTCATGCTGCGTAATACAATGGCATCATTTCTCATTACAGCAGGCATCATTTATCTGCAGCATCTAGGTTCCAGAATACCGACAAGCAATTCATGTCGACTACATTGGCAAGTGCACCTGAAAATACATTTAAACATTACGTTGAGTTGCTATAAGAAAACAATTCGTAAACATTGACATTGATTGGTGTAAACCAACATAATTTTGTATTATACATGTATGTTATACGGAAGACGAAATGAATTTATTTACTACCGAACTGAAGTTACTTACCACTCGTTTAAAGGGATCCTTCTATCACTTCTCATTTCCAACGTTAGTGGAGTGGAGAAATCCCATCCTCACCAGTCTCGTCGGTATCAACTTCTTGACCTGGTCGTGCAAGGGGTTCATCGTCGTAAGCGATGGCATGCGAAGTTACAACAGCATAGTCATCGTCACTTTCATTTTCACTTCGGCTATTTGAAGTGTTTTCGTTCGAACTCAGGGACGTATCTGAATCGGCTTCTGCCATAATCGTTTTCATAAAGAAAACTAGGTAAAAATCGTGGAAGATGGCGACCAGGAATGTGTTCAAAAGGCAATGTTTCATCTCCTTGCAACAGCTTGTATACGTTTTGTTGTTGAACGCCTTCCTCGTGTCCTATACTTATGACGTCACAGATGAAAACATGGCCGCTTCAAATGTTCGCATGTAGTAGCTAATTTTAGACGGGAAATTTAACAACTTCTACTACTCAGATAAGTGTCAGCTATATACCAAATTACTCGCAAAAGACTGAATATTTTATTAAATCAATCAAACGGACATTGGAAATTTGGCTGCATAGGCACTTTAACATTGGGGCCTCTGAAATGCCATTTCCTGCATTCTGAGAGCACTTTGGAGCAAAATATAAAGATCTTAAATAGCGATTTTTTAAAAGTGTTAATTTAATTTAGAAAAACATTTGGTTCAAATGTGGACTAGTTTCATTTTGCATTTAATTTTTCGTTTAAGTTAGCAAAAATAAGATTATTTTGATACTTAGTAATGAAAAGAAGACAACATTACTGTATGTCATGCGAACACAGTGACAGGGAAAAACAAAAGCTACTGTATAGAACAATTGACCTGGCTGTTTCCCTCTATATCAGAGCTCATTAGTATGCCTAGGAAACACTAAAACCATTACACTTATGTTTTAGTCAGTGAACCAACATGAAAGACCTGGTCCATTGATAGAATTTTCCCTATGTGGTGGACTGCCGTATGTGCAGCTATATATTGAGCCCCACTGACGCAGAGCTATCTGGTTTTAAGGTGCCAGAAACTCACCTTTCACACCTCTATCCAAGAAGGAAGCAGAATTGGTTATTCACTATTTATTGCATGAAAAGTTTGCATTAAGAAAAGTTCAATAGATGTCAGCACCGTCGAATCATGTAGCTGTATAAACAGTTTTCAGTAGCTTCAGACCAATACTACACATACGTTTCGCAATAACCCCCACCCGCCTGTTCTCAATCTCGTACACAAACCTAGAGTTTCATCCTAACCCCCTGCGGGATTTTCCCCATCATTGTCCCCATGACCTCGCACGCCGTGTATTTTTGTATTTCATTGTTGAAGCACTGTGCATAGATTGTGAACGTTATCTCGGCCAATATTTAACCGTTTTCAATTCTGAAAACAGATTTGGAATTACCAAGTCTAAATAGATAACTTTCGTGCCTATTCTATTACACAAACGTGTGCACCCTTCGTAAAAACATGCTTGTGTAAACTACTGAGAGTATAATGTAAATAGTTTCAAATTTAAAGGCACAATCCAGTTCAAATATCAATAAAATCTAACCGGACTTGACCAAAGGCATTAGGCCGTGAGGACATTTGCCAAGCAAAATGGCCGTGGCAAGCGCGACATACACTGTATGCTATTGTTGAGTCTTTGACGCACATACAGTATATGGTTTACTGATAACATAATTAATAGCTATTAAAGAAGTATTTGT
The DNA here is from genome assembly GCA_035772405.1 of Chrysogorgia sp. JL179-B06. Classification (NCBI taxonomy): domain Eukaryota; kingdom Metazoa; phylum Cnidaria; class Anthozoa; order Scleralcyonacea; family Chrysogorgiidae; genus Chrysogorgia; species Chrysogorgia sp. JL179-B06. The sequence goes on from JAYKKM010000090.1 coordinate 14,251, forward strand.
AGACTTACCTTACAGTACAGCAATACAAGATTTCCCTAGTTTCTTTACACTTGCATGCTGTGGAATATGCAGATCTCTCTAAGTTTCTGCTCAAGAAGCTCGAAGTACTTCGAATTGCATTCAAATGCTCCTCCGAAGAAACCACTTGACGACTGCTTAATCAAAACGACATCGCTGCTCTGAAAATCAGATGCTACGCGTTCGAAAAACGCTTAGAAAACTCATGACCGATACACTCGTAGAATAAATTAAACAGTCCTCAGCAGTTAATATCAACGGCTTATAACAATCAGATGGCTTATATTACAGAGGAATTTCAGTCAGATCAGTCAAAATGACGTATCACCCAGTTGCGGCCAATCAAATTGCTCTGCAGATCAGTAAAAATGAAGGGTAAATCAGTCAAAATGGAGGGCAAATCAGTGAACCGCGTTAACGCGGGCTCTGGGAACGAGATGGTGCTCCATGGTCAACCTCCGACTAACAAAATACGTAGTTTGGAAACCGATTGCGAAATCTTTACTGCGCCTGAAGATAAGGTCGGATTTTTTCACGCTCGCAAACTTTTACGTCAGTCACGTGACTGATTTTACATACGCTAAATCCGCCCCTGCGCAATCAATGGTCTCGAATCCTTTATGCTACCATCAATCTTTTATTACATAATATACAGTACGATAATTTTATTACAGTACAAAAGAAGTTTGTTAACAGGTTGTTTAAGAAATTAAGGTTTACGGTTTGATTATTCAGCTTTGCCGCTGTGGCGAAGATTAGTTAATGGTCAATTTGAATCCTGAAGATGACATTGTAGTCGAAAAGCGAACGTTATGATGTATAATGTATTATATGTATGCATGTCTTATCTATTTTAAGGCAAACCACACCGGTTTTTGGTTTGAAAAATATGATTCGTATGTTCCACTTGTAAGGTATTCGTCTCATGGAATATTGGTGTACAGGAAGATGAAACATTTGCTGATATGAGGGACCAAATATTTTAAGTATCTGCTGTTTCTGACCATGTAGTAGCCTGAGTGGCGGCGTTAGGGAGGGGGGAAGGGAACGCCTGCCCTAAAAACCCATGTTTTTGGATTTCCGCCCACATGAAAACTGTCAAAAACAACCAATCAGCGACTAGCGGGCTTTTCTCAATGATTAAAACATTTCACTTCGGGCCGAATCGTGAAATATCCATGTCTGAAGCTCCGTAAAAATCTTGACTGCATCTGGTGGAAACAAGATTTATTTTGAAAATGTATTCAAGCAATCATGTAGACATAAAAGCACATGCAGAGTTGATTCTGGCTGAGACCTATGAATCAATCGGCTTTGCATTACTACGCAGTGAAACTTTCTCCGAGCGGGTTTGTAGGTCTTGCGGCAGAAAAATTAAGAAATGCTTTTGAACTTTATAACTTTACGAAATCAGTATTAACACATGCGAAAGGAGACAGCAATTTTCCACCAACGGATAACATTAATAGCTCTGATAGAATGAAGCGACATCTGACTACTGAACACCGTAACTCCAGAATGGGATTTGGCCAAGAAATTTCATATGCAAGACACGGCCGTAGAAACCATCACTTATATACGTTTAGCCGTAAGTCTCTTTATTCTGAAACGACGAACGAATTCTCCGAAGGCCCAGAGAGCATTGTTTGAAACACCTGAAGACAAGGACAAAGTAGAAATGACAATAATATAGCTGCTTCCCCTGAAAACGTCTGGTAAATCTACCAAATCCATAATCAAACTCTTGCCAAATCCCGTTGGTAATACCATCAAAACATATTTTCCTGCATGCAGCTCCCTCGTAGCAACTTTTTGTTCCTGTTTTAATTTAAACTACGACCAGCAACGAACTGAAGATCGGTTAAAGCTTTCGAAAGAAAATAATCTACCAACACGGTTTTCCTAAAGTCGCCATTTTTAAATGTTTATTTCCTGACAGAAAACCCTGAATACTAATGAGTTGAGTTAGCAAATCAGAATTTAGCGTCCTCTGGTGGACGTAGAAATCCAAAAACATGGGTCTTTCGTGCCAACCCGGTCTCTTCCTTAAATTAACTATTATCCTTAATTTACAAATCGCGCTAAATTAAGGATAATGGTTAATCTAATGTTAGAACCCAACCCCAACACAACAAAGATCCTAACCCTAACCCCCCGGCAACATTTTCTCCATCCCTAGCCCCCGACGCATCCACTCCCCTACTTGGCTAGCTAAACTTATAGTGAGAGATACTAAACTTGTGGGATAGTAATTGACTAACATACGCATGCGCGACTCTCACGATCGCCGCTAAATTAACCATTATCCTTAATTTAGAGCGATTTGTAAATTAAGGAGAATAGTTAATTTAAGGAAGAGATCGTGTTGTTCGTGCAGGCGTTCCATCCGCACTCACCCCCGGCCCCCTCACCCAATCCCCTAAACGCCTGCTTCGCAGGCTATGACTGTAGATGCGCGCTGTCATTCTATGCTAATGAGTTATGCTTAATAGTTATGTTATGCATTGTTTTCTTCTTCACGCTATTTCTCTCGATTGTCCGCATGTAAATTTCGTTCAGTCTCGCTTTTGTAGCTCTAAACCTAGCGTTAAGCCTCTTTTCCAGTCATCGCAAAAACTGATTCGCAGCTCGCTGCGAGTACTTGCATGTAATTAAAAAGAACTCGCAGTGCTTGTTTGTTCGTTGTGAGTTGTTTTTAATCAGATGCAAGTACTCGCAGCGAGCTGCGAACCAGATTTTGCGATGACTGGAAAAGAGGCTTTAGTATTGTCCATGTGTTCGTCGCACCCAGTTGATATTATTCGTTCTGGTCCTTTTAGTCAAGTTCATGACACTTATCACGTGCAGTTGGAAGACAATACCGAAGAGAAAGATGTCTCAGCAGTTTACTTTCGAGACGTACAACAAACGGTTACTGCATTTTATTTTGAAGTAGAAGTCTGGTTGAAGGAAATTCAGAATGATATCCATCAGGACGGACCAACAGTAGAAAAATGGCTAAAGGAAATTCCGAATGACGGCGAGCCAATTGTACTGTAGTTGAAGGCGGAACCAGCGCCTCTCAAGCAAGCTCCGAAATAAAGTCGAATAGAAATCGCGTACCAAGTGAAGTCGATCCCGAAGATAGTGTGTCGCAAACGAGCTCTGGTAGAAGGCAATCGAGAAGTCGAATATCGCGAAGCAGCAATTCCAGCCTCATGGCTGAGGCAAGCGACAAGAAATAGCTAGACTGGCAGAACCTCGCGTCAATGTAGACTCCTAGTTAAAAGCAAAGCAACTGCTAGGGCAAGAAGAGCTGGAACTCAAGTATACAAAAGAAAGGCTGACCCTGGAGACCGAAGTCGAAAAAACAAAAGCCAGAGAAAGGGCCGCCTACGCTGATATGGATCAAGAGAGTACAGAAAGTAGTCTTGTCCACAGAAAATACAACAGAGTACTACAGTACGATCACCTGCCGAACTAAAGCCTGAGTTGCCTGTGTATAGCGCTATACAACCTCATTTCCACAAGCGTTAAACGAACCCACCATGATCGTACTTATATAATCCTAGAACAGCAAAACAAGATTATGGATCGTCCTACAACAAAATAGAGCTAACCTACCCCAAAGATAGATGCCAATTTTTGGAGGAGATCCACTGGAGTTCCGTACCTTTATCAGTGCTTTCGAAACTGTGATTGAGTCCAAAGAACCCGACGTGAAAATAATAATTTGTACTATCTAGAGTAATAATAATAATTAATTAATAATTAATAATTAATAATTAATTAATAGTAATTTGTACTATCTAGAGCAATATACCACCGGTCGTGTGAAAGAGTTAGTCAGAAGCTGTCGGCACGACATCTCTTGGAACAGAGATTCGGTGATAGTCACAAGATTGCAATGGCACACGTCGAAAGAGTCACCGATGGACCCTCTATAAGAGCCGACGATGGCCATGCTCTCGAGAGCTTCTCCATAACCCTCTCAAGCTGTAAAAATTCATTGGAGGCTATAGGTTATTTGAAGAAGATCGAAAAGCCTGAATGTATGAGAAAAATAGTCGAGCGACTTCCCTACAATCTGCAAGGAAAATGGCGCGACACGGCTGACTCTATTATGAACGTCGACAAAAGAAAGGTATACATTGATGACATTGCCCGCTTCGTGGAAAGGAACGCGAGGTCACTGAATAATCCTATATTCGGAAAGGTGCCTAATTTCGAGCAACTGGATTCCATTATAAACGCTTTAATCAAGGAGGCATGTGCTGGACAGGTCTGAGTGTATATTATAATGTCGACTTTATTAACTTATTTATCACTTCTTCTGTATAACTTCTTATCTATCTATATATAATGTAGCACTAGTTACTCGGGCTTTAGCCGAGTTTAGGTTCCAGTGTTATTAGTAGCTTTTTGGTCGTATTTTTTTGGTCGAGTTATGGACCCAACAGGCTTTGCGAAACTGAGGCACTACGCGCACTGAGGGGATAAACGAAGTGTTTTTTGCCTGCGCGCGATTGCTTGGAAGTGTTCGAAGTTATGTGGCTGCGAAGTATCTTGTTGCATCATAGATCCCGACAACTTTTTCGTGACTATAAAGCGAAGTGTTTTTGCCAGCGATTGCTTGGAAGTTTTCGAAGTTATGTGGCTGGGAAGTATCTTGTTGCATCATAGATCCCAACAGCTTTTTCGTCACAGCCCAGTACAAACTCGAACAAGCTACAATTTCCACGATAATCGAAGAAAAAGAAGCACGAAGAACGTAATTGTCGTTGATGAAGCCGACTTGATAGGTTATATGAATGCTGTATTGAAATCAGACGGTAATTGAAATACGTTAAATGTATTGAGGTAACTGTAATATTTGTCATTTGTTTTATTTTTTCTTGTATTGTTTATTGTTTTGTTGCAAATATCATGCAAAATAAAGTCGATGTGATCATTAACCGTTATGCGATTCAACAGTTTATAGTTTGTAGTCATTTAGTATAACTGTCCAATGCACAGTCACAGGTTTTGCCTAATAAATCATCAAAGAACTCTGTTTCAGTATTACACAATGCAAAAAGTTCCCAGTTTAATATCTTTAGAAGTTTATATTGCTGACAATGACTCAAAGTCAGATTATAATTTCATCAAATCTTAATCTATATAATATGTGTAAGTTATTTAATATATTGGCTTGGTAAATGAATGTATATTATATATACATTTTATTAGTTGTCTATTCACACATTTTGTAAATATTTAGACACATAGCTTTGGTTTTGATTGAACTGTCATCATTGTTGAGTTGGCAAAATGAATTAAATACACGGTTGACCTATAGCTACAGTATGTATCGACTGTTCATATCGAATGCAGATGCTTAATACAAATGAACATCTCGTATCTGACACCCAGACCAAATCCAATCCAGATCAACTCCGGCCAATCGATGAAGTGTTTGTTATTTACCACCGGCCAGGGGCTGTACCACTTCACCGTGATGCCATTCGGTTTGTGCAACGCCCCAGCCACATCTGAACGGTTGATGGAACGCGTGTTGTCAGGTCTGCCATGGAGGTTTGCCTCCTTTATTTAGACGACATTATCGTTCACCAGTACCCCTACAGCTGAGCTGGAAAGACTACATGAGGTCCTCACGAGGTTACGACAGGCTGGGTTGAAGCTGAGTCCGAATAAATGCCTGCTGTTCCAAAAGAGCGTAACATTTCCTTGGGCATGTCGTTAGCGACCAAGGGGTGTCCACAGACAACGAAAAGATTACTGCCGTCCGTGATTGGCCAATACCGAACTCGCCAACGGCTGTCCGCAGCTTCCTTAGACTCTGTTCCTACTACCCTCGCTTCGTGAAGGGATTTGCCAGTATCGCAGCTCCACTCTACCGCCTAACTGAAAAAGGAGGAAGTTTCGTGTGGACCAACCATTGTGACCTAGCATTTCACCGTCTTAAGAAAGCGTTAACAGAGACACCAATCCTGGCATATCCAACCAGCAACGATTCTTTCGTTCTGGACACCGATGCAAGCAACCAAGGTATTGGTGCTGTCCTGTCACAAGTGAAAGGAGGAAGGAGGGGAAGAGAAAGTAGTGGCCTACTTCAGTCGAGCCTTGTCGAAACCCGAAAGACGTTACTGCGCAACAAGGAAGGAATTATTAGCTGATGTTATGGCAGTAAGACACTTTCACCACTACTTATATGGACGGTGTTTCAAAATCCAGACTGACTGAATGATCTACCGAATTCTGTTTCCAACTGCAATGTGGAATCTTACGTCGATGATACGAAATTATATATATTCTTTACACCGCAAAATCTCGATGACGGCCTTGTACAGATTTCCGATGATCTTCACGAAGTCGCCAGATGGTGTAGCCATAATAAACTTTTAATTAATCCTGACAAGACTAAGTTTATGGTTTTTGGAGTAAGACAGTACTTAAGCAAAATCTCCAATTTCGGCGTATCCTTCTTAGGGAAGGTTCTTTCACCTGCGTCTTCTTGTAAGGACCTCGGGATCATTTTAGACTCTACTATGAGCTTTAACGACCACATTACTTCCATGACGTCTTCGCTACTATCTGTGCTTTGCCAGATAAAAAGAGTTAGCCATCTTTTTGACAAGATAACTCTAGAAATGATTTTAAATTCATTAGTTTTTAGTAAACTTTTCTATTGTTCTTGCGTATGGTCTGGCACTACAAAACAGAATATTTATAAACTACAGCTCATCCAGAACTTTGCAGCACGTATTCTAACCTGCACCAGAAAATTTGATCACATTTCACCAGCTTTGGGAGAACTCGGCTGGATTTTAGTCACTGACATGTTAACTTACCGCGACCAAGTCATGATGTTTAAATGCCTTAATGGTCTTGCTCCGCCCTACTTACATAATAAGCTAGTGAAGCGTTCTGACATTCATTCCTGGGTAACTAGACAGTCAGATGACATTAATTTAATTAAATGTAGAACATCTATGGCACAACGTTCATTCTTCTACCATGCGGCAAAAACTTGGAACAATCTTCCAGATTTAATTAAGAAAGCCACTTCTTTACCCACTTTTAAAAAGCTACTAAAAGACTATTTAAAATCTAAATGAACGATTGGACCCTTATTAATGTACTTAATTGTTTTTATGAACGTATTTTGTAAAAATAGTAAAATAGTTTTAAGAGTTAGCACATTGTAAATTAGTTTGTACATCAGTTTACTTTATTGTAAATTAGTTCTGAAAATCCCAAGTTGGGAGTGACTAATAAACCATTTTGTATTGTATTGTATTGTACTGACCATGTTACTGAATTTCAAGAATCCAGGGGGCCAAACAGCCAGGTGCTTAGAGGTTCTCGGTACTTACGAGGTGAAGATTGAACATCGCCAGGGGAAACGACATGGTAACGCTGACGGGTTGTCCAGAAGAGCTTGCATCGAGTGCAAAAACTGCCAAAGAGAGGAACAGCGCGACGGAGTCGAAGAAACCTCCGTTGGAACAAACGAACAACCGCTTACATCCAGTACAACCTATCCAGGCGACTTCGGTGTGACCGATCCAGCCGACCCTACGATTAGTGTGAACATGGTCACCAAACTAGGAGATGAAGGAACAGTAATCTTTTGGCCCCAATCTATGACCGAAGCTGACCTGAGAACGGCACAACTAAAAGACCTCGTTCTGAAACTGGTCCTGCAGTGGAAAGAGAAAACCGACGTTCGCCCGCCTTGTAATCAGGTTAGTGCCGAGAGTCCCTTAGTGAAAACCTATTGGGCCCAATGGGAAGCTCTCTCAGTTAAGAATGGTGTCCTATACCGACGATGGGAATCTGATAAAGGTGATACTGATTGTGCCTGTCGACCTCAAGAACGAAGTGCTGAGAGCGATAGATAACTCCCCTACAGCCGGTCACCTTGGAGTAAAGAAGACCACAAATCGTGTCCAAGCGCAGTACTCCTGGCCTGATTGCACGAGAGATGTAGCACCACGAAGAAACCTAGCAAGACACCACGAGCCAAGATGAACGTGTACAACGTTGGAGCACCAATGGAGACAATCGCCATGGATGTCATGGGCCCATTGCCGTTGTCGGAGAGAGGGAAACAATATATTCTGGTCCTCTCCGATTACTTCACGAAGTGGACTGAGGCATATGCTATGCCAAACCAAGAGGCTGAGACTGTGGCTCGAATCGTGGTCGAAGAGTTCGTCGCGAGATTCGGACTGCCAAGAAAGCTACACACTGACCAAGGAAGGAACTTTGAATCAAATGTGGTTCGCAAGATGTGCAAGATGTTGGATATCGACAAGACGAGAACTACTCCCTTGAGACCACAGTCCGACGGAATGGTGGAACGATTTAACAGAACGCTGGAGTCCATGCTGTCGATGTTCGTTGGTGCGAACCAAGATGACTGGGACCAGCACCTGACTTTGCGCATGATGGCATATCGTTCATTTGTCCACGAATCAACGAAGGCAACGCCAAACGAGATGATGCTTGGAAGAGAAGTGTCCCTGCCAGTTGACTTGTTGTTCGAACAACCAGAAGCAGATCACGACGAAGGTGACTGCAATATAAGTGAGTACGTCCACCGGCTCGGCGAAAAAATGGAAAGAGTTCACCAGTTCGCGCGTGAACACCTCAGAGTCTCCACTTCGCGGCAGAGAAAAGGGTACGACCACCGATCCTCGGACCACCCCAAGTATAAAAGAGGTGATGCTGTTTGGCTCTACAACCCTATGAGAAAAAAGGAGTCTGTCCAAAGCTCCACAGACCATTCAAGGACCCCTTTCTTGTGGTAAAAGCCATCAGTGACGTAGTGTACAGGATCCAAATGACTCCCCGTACCAAACCTAAAGTCGTGCACTGTGATCGTTTGAAGATATACCAAGGAAACGATGCCCCTGATTGGTTGTCGCCACTGGAGAATGAAGCGGAATCCAAAGAACGACCAAATAAAGAAGAAGACGAGGGAATTCCGATCGAGGAGGAAATGGTAACTCACGACACCCCTATGCTGCCTGAGTCAATTGAAGATAAAATGGTAGATCTACAATGTGAGACTTCCAGAATCTAAAATCGATCAAGACGACAGAGGAGACGACCCGCCTGGATGTCAGATTTTGAACTGGATGAATAGTTGAACGTTAATTTTACTTGGTCAATGAATATTTTTTTATTACAATTGTTTCGTTATATTTGGTGTATGTGAGGACACATCCTACACAAAGGGGAGAGTAGTGTAATGAACCAAATAATTTATTGTCAACCATCGATTGTTGGCTCTTAGCTAGTACAATGTCTGTTTCACTATAATCTTATCTTATATAGCTCTTAACTAAATCACGCACGGAATTTCCGCTGATATATTCTGGTAGAATAACATTGATTGTAGTTATATAGTTAGCCTCACGTCTCTGTCGAGTACAGACCTGAAATAAAGTGCTCTAAAAGTTTCCGAGTTAGTTTACCTCTATCGACACGGTCGCGTTACAATATGTTCTTCCAATCGATTTTCGAACATTCGACCAAATGCTTTTGAAATTAAAATATCAAACAAAATCCGCGCTACACCGTCTGTTTTAATATTATTTATTGCATAAATCCAATTAATGGGAAATGCCCAGAGTATTTATCAGATAAAATAATACGTATCAGTGACATTTCGGAGAGATCTCAGTCCAGATACGGAAAAATTACGTTACATTGTCGAATGAACAAGAGGGAAACAGAAGGCGGAAGGACATTTATTATTTCAGCCAGTAAATTGTGGAATACGCCATTTATCTTGCCATTTATCTCCACTTACAGGTCAGTTTTTTTACCTGAAATCATGAGATGTGATAGAGTTTCATGATATATGGTGGAATCCTTTATCTTGTATTAAAATACTTGCCCAAAAACAAGCAAGAGAACTGAAAAAGTGTAAAATTACAAATTATGTACCAAGCATTTGGAAGACTGTATGTTCTCCAACAATCTAAAAATTGTTTAAATTCCAAGGCAAAACCTACATTAATAATCCTAATACAGCAGCAGCCCAAGTTGGTCAGAAACAAAAACTTATTCAGAAGGTGACAATAAAATACATAAAGTGTACAATACTTTAAAAGCACAAGTGTTCAACTTGCACAACAACGTACTCTGCCACAACAACGTACTCTGGTGTCAAACAACCTGGATGATAACAGAAAGTTACTGTGCTACTTCAAAAGATTTGGATGGCTCCATGTGGTTTCTTTTGGGCTTCCTCGCCATTTGTATAATTCCTGGGTTGTTTTTATGTACTTTGTGTGTATTGGAAAATTAAATACTGAATACTGAAAAAAAAATGAAGAGATATAATTGTATATCGTTCTAATCGATTATTACGAAAATTTATGAAGAGATATGACTATATTTCTAGTTGATGATTATGTTTTGTATAGTTGAAGTAACAGGCACATTGCCATGGTTACGGTGAAGAGGGAAAGACTCTAAAGACATTCTGGAGCTAGGTATAATTGTAGCCACCTGTTTATTGCCAAGTCTTAGAATGACCATTTGATATTTTTTTTATTCGGTCTAGTTCTATTTGGTTTCTAATACCGTTATTGAATGCAGTTTTAGATGCATTTCCATCCAATTCATAAGAGGGAAATTCCGAGAGATAACCCGGATCCCTAACAAGCTCGAGCCTTCGGCGTAAGCTTTAGCCCCCTCGAATCTAAAAAACGCTCTGTGGGAGAAAGATAATTCTAAACCTATGGAGAAAGATAATTGTAAATATTTGTATGATTGTGTTTTCCGCCAACAGTGCTTTTTGGTTATGGTAATAGTGAAGAAAGAAAAGACTCATTAAAGACACTCTAAAGCCAGGTAATTGTTACCATCTGTTTATTTCCAAGGCATAATAAGATGCAGTCGACGCTGGAAAGTAAGAACACGAATGAATAACTATAAAAACAGCTGAATCTTTCTAGCGAAAGCAACTAGAACATATCTGACTGGTGAATGCGACTAAAGATGTATGGAGGAACCTGAACTTGTTGATTGTGAGGTAAAGGACACGGGAATAGAAGTTCAACCCTTATCACCGCCACTTTCCAATGTTCTAGAGTCATTTATCGAGGTTAATTCACCCAGAAGAATGCCTCCTCCTCAAACGCTAACTGTTATCACCAACAGCTGCAAACGATGTAGTCGAAACTCCGCATCAAGAAAACAAGTGGTACTGGCTATAGCAATCGGCATTTTGGCCATTTTGTCAACGGTGATTGTGGCTGTATATTTTTCGACCATGGATAAAGGCAAACCTTGTGATTGTCAGAATAATCTTGTAAATAAAAAAAATACAAGTTGCAATAATGTGGAGAAGAAACCTTGTGTTTGCAAAAACTGCAGCCTTATGAGCAACTTCAGTGAATCCAACATCAGTACAACAACAATACTTATTGGGAACAACACAGGTTAGCATATAGTGTACATGTGATTAAATATTTGATCATGGTGTCCGAGGTCTATATAGGAAAGTATTTATCCTCTCTATTTGTAACGCTGTTTCGTCTTAAAATACTGTCGTTTACCTTCCTCTTCCTTGGTAGTTTCGCTTCTAAATTCTATCTACATCTTAAAATTTGTAAATTGTGTAATTCAGGTAAAGTTTTATACCAACATTTTAGTAATCACGAAACTTGTAATGACTGCAGGATACTGCAGAGCATTTTAGAATTACCATCATTAATAGAGGCACAAGTATTGACGAAAGTTATCTCCAATTTGGAGAATCGTAGATTTGACTGATCCAGTCTTAGACCGCGGTAACTGAATAATTTGAAAACAGTTGTTGCATATATTAAGAGGTCGGCAAGGCGAGGCACTCGGAAGCAGAATTCTCATTTTAATATTTTCGTTCTATGTATAAACTCACTGTAAAATGGGACGCCATGTTGTATGGATCATATGCAAAAATACCCTTATTTACCTGCCATAAGAGATAGATTGAACAAAATAATATATAGATATAACAATAAATAACCTAACTAAAACTCTAAAAGGTAAATACAGGTGTACAGCTGGAGTAGTATATAGGTCTGACGTTTCGAACGAAAGGCCCTTCGTCACAGAATAAAACAGGAACGGAACGTTCAAACTACATTAGGGACATTTAGCATGGCGTTTTTTTTCTGGGAAACGGCAAACCTCAAGATGTTACGTGATCACGGTCTTACCGTCGCGTTGGCATTTCGCGTTTCACGTTTCAATGTTTGTAATACATTCTAGCGGTAAGTGACCTACGCCAAGGGTTTTTGGCAACTTAAGATAAATAAACTCGCGTTTAAAGCTAAAATTTTGGTTTTTGTATTTTTATGCCACTTAAATTTTAAGTTTTTAACGTTTAACATTGAATTATAAATGAGATTTGAACATTTACATAAATTAAGTAGTGTTCGCGAAGGGAAAATAAACATAGCGGCCTTTACCAAATTCCATCTGTTTGCCGGCAAAGTGGACCGTCATGCTAAAGTCGCGCGATTATGGTTATTACGGCAAACGGCTAACTGCAGTTTGCCGTTTGCCGTTCCCCGGGATTAACGTGACGCTAAATGTCAGTAATATTTCGACAGCACACCAACCTTTTAGAGTTTTCGATTTGTATTTCAACACTATACCTACGCAGTACAATATAACAAAATCTAAAAAAAGGAATCACTGACTGTTCTGACCGTGTTCTCAATAGCTCAAAGGTTAGGGCGCCGAAACGTTGATTCGAAGACCCAGGATTCGATTCCCGATTGGGGCAGTCACGTTTCCCATATGACTATATTAAATCCTCTCTAATGTATACTAATGTATGTATACAGGCCTTGGAATTGCCGAATGCCGACCTGATTGCCGACCTATCGTCATCAGTGTCAAGACGGCAAAAAATTGCCGAGCTATGAGTTTGGTAATGCGAATTCAGAGCAAAGAGAAAAGCAGACAAAGCAATAATCTTGCCTTTACATCTTTCAACTTGAAAATGTATGCTAAACTTCTCTCTTGATATCCATAGTTATTTCAATAGTAAATCATAAGTTACCGAAAGTGATCACCGCCATTTTAATTTGCAGGCGCTCACATAGCCTACGCGCTTCTTAGTTTCTAAGCTCCTCAGATGTCGCAATTGTAGCTAACAGGCTATGTTTACAAAATCGTGATTAGCTATAATGCAACGGAAAATTTGACGACCTGTTTCCGACCTGTTGCCGAGCTGCTTTCGTTTTAGGTTGGCAAAACATTGCCGACCCGATTTTTAGCTAATTCCGAGGCCTGTGTGTATGTATATGTGTGCCTGTGTCGTCAAATAATTATTGGCCCTTTCATCCTGCCCTTGGCTATTTACACTTAATGTGTAACTATTAACATACATATAGACTAAGGAACGGAAAAGATAGAAGACATAAAGTTCCTATTCGCGTGCAAAAATTTGCTTTAGTTAAAATCTATTTACAATATTAATACCCATTAAATTATTCTAATAGAAAAAGCTAAAAAAGACATCTGTTGAGAAATGATCGTTTGTATCTATGTATATATATATGTATATGAAGATTCCTCAAACGGTTTATCGGTTACTACTTGCTAATTACACTAGAAGCATGCACGCAAGAATTGCAATCAATCTCAGCATGAAGTGCTTCTACAAGTCTAAAGTGAAATTTTCTTCTCTTGATAATTTTATCTTTATTTTCGATAAAATTTCCTTCTAAAGACATCGAAATTTTCTTCCAATTATCCTTCTACACAATTTCTTGGAATTTGCTGCTTTCCCAACAACCAGAATGCTTTGTGCCATGCAGTCATCCCTGAGTGGTATTCGTCACCATTGGTTCGAACTTGTGCGGAGACTTTTATTTCGCCCTTGGTTTTTTTTTAAATTCATCCAATTTTTTCTTCCAGTGGGTTTGAGATTAGGATTAGTATTAGGTTAGGAATGGAAGATTTTTCTCATGTCCTCCCCATTGTTCGCAAAAATCGATTTTTGAATTGAGGGGGTGACGCATATATTTCGGTTTATAGTGCCTATTCATAGTGCCTATTTAATGAACAGTGAGTCTTCGTTGTTTATAGTGCCTATTCATAGTGTCTATTTAGTGAATAGTGAATCTTTGTTGTTTATAGTGCCTATTTAGTGAATAGTGAGTCTTCCTGGTTTATAGTGCCTATTTAGTGAATAGTGAATCTTCGTTGTTTATAGTGCCTATTCATAGTGCCTATTTAATGAACAGTGAGTCTTCGTTGTTTATAGTGGCTATTCATAGTGCCTATTTAACGAACAGTGAGTCTTCGTTGTTTATAGTGCCTATTCATAGTGCCTATTTAGTGAATAGTGAATCTTTGTTGTTTATAGTGCCTATTTAATAAACAGTGAGTCTTCGTTGTTTATAGTGCCTATTCAGTGAACAGTGAATCTTTGTTGTTTATAGTGCCTATTTAGTGAACAGTGAGTCTTCGTTGTTTATAGTGCCTATTCATAGTGCCTATTTAATGAACAGTGAGTCTTCGTTGTTTATAGTGCCTATTCATAGTGCCTACTTTGTGAATAGTGAATCTTCGTTCGTCTAAAAGTTTCCGAGTTAGTTTACCTCTATCGACACGGTCGCGTTACAATATGTTCTTCCAATCGATTTTTGAACATTCGACCAAATGCTTTTGAAATTAAAATATCAAACAAAATCCGCGCTACACCGTCTGTTTTAATATTATTTATTGCATAAATCCAATTAATGGCAATGCCCAGAGTATTTATCAGATAAAATAATACGTGTCAGTGACATTTCGGAGAGATCTCAGTCCAGATACGGAAAAATTACGTTACATTGTCCAATGAACAAGAGGGAAACAGAAGGCGGAAGGACATTTATTATTTCAGCCAGTAAATTGTGGAATACGCCAATTATCTTGCCATTTATCTCCACTTACAGGTCAGTTTTTTTACCTCAAATCATGAGATGTGATAGAGTTTCATAAGATATGGTGGAATCCTTTATCTTGTATTAAAATACTTGCCCAAAAACAAGCAAGAGAACTGAAAAAGTGTAAAAAAATAGTGAAAAGCTCAAAAATAATAAATTGCATAGCTGAAACTGTCCTGAAGGGATAATAAAATACCACAACCAATCCCAAACTCATTCATGTCAACAACCATGTGTGAATATATAAATTTGTATAGAAAAACTTGATTCCAAGATGGGGTGTGTTTTTACTGTTTCTAAAAACCATCTAAAATACAAAAATGGTTAATCCTGAAAATAAAATAAAAGGGCAAGGCGTTTGTCGGATGTTTTCTTCAGCTGTTATCTACTCAAACAAGAAACATTCTTATGCATCTCATCCAGGACTTAGTTTTTCCAATGTTATCTCAGTGTAATCCAGTCAAAGCAACACACTATTGTCAGTTTGAAGTAATATTGTTTTTCATGAGACAACCTACTGAACAAAACCTACTGAACATATTTGTACAAAAATTACAAATTATGTACAGTACTGCCTAGAATTAACCTAACACTGCGGTTGCGGTTCGGTTGCGGTTCGTTTGCGGTTCGGTTGGAGTTAGATTGCGGTTCGGTTGCGGTTCATTTGCGGTTCGGTTGCGGTTCGGTTGCGGTTCGGTTGCGGTGATGTTGCGGTCAACACATTCGACCGCAACCGCAAGAGTATTGGCGACCGTACACTTCGGATTCCGATCTCGCCCGATCGTAAGAACACGAAAGCAAATGAAATTAGATCTATTCAATGAGTATTCTGGACGCTATTGTGTCGGCAAACGGTGATTTATACATTATTGTAGAGTGTTTTGATTCTTACTTCAACCACATGTATGGCTGTGCGTCGTTATTAAGAACGAGTGTAAATGACAAATTGCAAAGTGAAAAGGTGGTAAACTGCCAAGAATTTTCGTAACGAAATTATGACCTTTAAAATTTAAAGTAATACGACTGGAAAAACGGGTCTTAGATAAAATAAGTAAGGTTATCCGAGAATAGTAAAAAAGTAGAATGTTGCGTAAACAGTGTTTGTGATATACTGTATAGCAAAGTAAAAAGGTGGTGAACTGTTAAGATTTTTAGCAACGTACATCGGCGCGCGTATTTCCGGCGTAAATTATTTGTTTGTTGAATTAATTATTCGAGTTAGAATGCTCCAGAAACACAGTCATATGACAAGAGCTTTTAAATTGGAGTATGTATATATTTGGAGTCGCTACCTTTCACTGCCTGTGGGCATAAATCGACAAATCATATGTACTATATGGGCAGTGTACTATATAGCAAGGCAGTTTTTCGCTAAACTGCAGATTGCAAGTCTACGGTAGTATTAACTTGTTGCTCGCGCTCGTCGGACTGTTTTTATTGGATTGAATAGCGATTGAGTGATGAACCAGGCGGGTAACGTGATGCCACAGGGAGCTGTAACGTATATTAGTGAAGCGAGTTTAACAATAAAGCGGGTTTATTTGTTATTTATATATATCCGAGCGCTGGTGCAGTCCATGACCACTGCCATGGTCACTGCCATTGCCATTGAGGAGATTTTTCTTTACGATCGCTCGAATTTGCCATGCTAGTTGCACCAGACTGACAACAACAGAAATGACAGCTTCGGCTTGGCGCGGAAAAATGGAAACTGACCCGGGTATCGTATTGCCGACACTTTACACGAGCCCGGTCAAGTCAACCCGTGTTTACATGAATTTCACACCTTCACACGCCGAAATTTTCAAAACGACTGTGAACATTAACCTTAAATCTATCATGTTGCCGATTTTCAAGCTAAGATTTTACCTAACAACTACATTAGACGTCAAAACAAATCACTACCGAAATCACTACCGCGAGACGCACAGTCAACGGCCTTCCGAATTGATGTAAACACTGACTCATTGCCTTTCTGGTCTGGTTGCCTGTAATTTGTCCTGATTGTCGAAAAAATTAACAAGTAAGAACATTTTAATAGCGATTTAATACAATTCTTGTGTAAAAATACCAAACAAACCCGCTTTACTGTTAAACTCGCTTCACTAATAAACTCGCTAGTTCGCTGTTGAACTCGCTTCACGTTACGGCTCCCTGTGACAATGCACAAGTATTTATTTTAAGTTGGCAGTTGCCACAAGTTCTCCCAAACGATATCATCAAATTCATAGCAAACGATATTATATTCTGAAATAAGTAATATTCTACATCGCTGCCGTAACTTATCATATTTTGACAACTTTCCCATTTCTTCGAACTGCAACAGAACTTAAACCATGTGTCAAACGACGCCAAACTTCGGAAATAAACGATATGTTCCGAAATGCAATTGCGGTTAATATTGCGGTTAGGTTACGCGAGGTTGAACCGCGGACCGACCGAGGTTCGACCGCGGATCAACCGAGGATCGACTTCGGTTGAACCGGAGATGAACCCAGGTTGAACCGCGGATGATCCGCGGATGAACCCCGGTTAACCGCGGTTTCTGTTAGGTTATTTCTAGGCAGTACTGTACCAAGCATTTGGAAGACTGTATGTTCTCCAACAATCTAAAAATTGTTTAAATTCCAAGGCAAAACCTACATTAATAATCCTAATACAGCAGCAGCCCAAGTTGGTCAGAAACAAAAACTTATTCAGAAAGTGACAATAAAATACATAAAGTGTACAATACTTTAAAAGCACAAGTGTTCAACTTGCACAACAACGTACTCTGCCTCTAATGTCAAACAACCTGGATGATAACAGAAAGTTACTGTGCTACTTCAAAAGATTTGGATGGCTCCATGTGGTTTCTTTTGGGCTTCCTCGCCATTTGTATAATTCCTGGGTTGTTTTTATGTACTTTGTGTGTATTGGAAAATTAAATACTGAATACTGAAAAAAAAATGAAGAGATATAATTGTATATCGTTCTAATCGATTATTACGAAAATTTATGAAGAGATATGACTATATTTCTAGTTGATGATTATGTTTTGTATAGTTGAAGTAATAGGCACATTGCCATGGTTACGGTGAAGAGGGAAAGACTCTAAAGACATTCTGGAGCTAGGTATAATTGTAGCCACCTGTTTATTGCCAAGACTTCGACGGACCATTTGATATTCGTTTTATTCGGTTTAGTTGCGTTTGGCTTGTAATACCGTTATTGAATGCAGTTTTAGACGCATTTCCGTCCAATTCATAAGAGGGAAATTCCGAGAGATAACCCGGATCCCCTAACAAGCTCGAGCCTTCAGCGTTCGCTTTAGCCCCCTGGAATCTAAAAAAACGCTCTGTGGGACCTATCAGGAGAAAGATAATTGTAAATATTTGTATGATTGTGTTTTCCGCCAACGGTTATTTTTTGTTATGGTAATAGCGAAGAAGGAAAGACTCAATAAAGAGATTCTAAAGCCAGGTAATTGTTAACATCTGTTTATTTCCAGGGCATAATAAGAGGCAGTCGACGCTGGAAAGTAAGAACACGAATGAATAACTATAAAAACAGCTGAATCTTTCTAGCGAAAGCAACTAGAACATATCTGACTGGCGAATGCGACTAAAGATGGAGGAACCTGAACTTGTTGATTGTGAGGTAAAGGACACGGGAAAAGAAGTTCAACCCTTACCACCGCCACTTCCCAATGTTCCAGAATCATTTATCGAGGTTAATTCACCCAGAAGAATGCCTCCTCCTCAAACGCTAACTGTTATCACCAACAGCTGCAAACGATGTAGTCGAAACTCCACATCAAGAAAACAAGTGGTACTGGCTATAGCAATCGGCATTTTGGCCATTTTGTTAACGGTGTTTGTGGCTGTATATTTTTCGACCGTGGATAAATGCAAACCTTGTGATTGTCAGAATAGTCTTGTAAATAAAGAAAATACAAGTTGCAATAATGTCGAGAAGAAATCTTGTGTTTGCAAAAACTGCAGCGGCCTTATGAGCAACTTCAGTGAATCCAACATCAGTACAACAACAATACTTATTGGGAAAAACACAGGTTAGCATACAGTGTACATGTGATTAAAGATTTGATAATGGTGTCCGAGGTCTATATGGGAAAGTATTTATCCACAGGTTTTCAAGGTTAATAAGGAACACACTACGTGGCTTTTGTTTAAATTTCCTCTCTATTTGTAACGCTGTTTCGTCTTCAAATACTGCCGTTTACCTTACCTCTTCCTTGGTAGTTTCGCTTCTAATCTCTATCTATACATGTTAAAATTTGAAAATTGGGTAATTCAGCTAAATATATTAAGAGGTCGGAAAACGGTAGGCGAGGCACTCGGAAGCAGAATTCTCATTTTAATATTTTCGTTCTATGTAACTCACTGTAAAATGGGACGCCATTTTCTATGGATCATATTATGCAAAAATACCCTTATTTACCGATTGAACAAAATAATATATAGATATAACAATAAATAACCTAACCAAAACTCTGAAAGGTAATTGCAGGTGTACAGCCGAAGTAGTATATAGGTCTGACGTTTCGAACGAAAGGCCCTTCGTCACAGAATAAAACAGGAACTCCCACATTAGGGACATTTAGCATGGCGTTTTTTTCTGGCAAACGGCAAACCTCAAGATGTTACGTGATCACGGTCTTACCGTCGCGTTGGCCGTTCGCGTTTCACGTTTCAATGTTTGGAATACATTCTAGCGGTAGGTGACCTACGCCAAGGGTTTTTGGCAACTTAAGATAATTATAAACTCGCGTTTAAGGCTAAAATTTTGGTTTTTGTATTTTTAAATTTTAAGTTTTTAACGTTTAACATTGAATTATAAATGAGATTTGAACATTTACATAAATTAAGTAGTGTTAGCGAAGGGAAAATAAACATAGCGGCCTTTACCAAATTCCATCTGTTTGCCGGCAAAGTGGACCTTCGTGCTAAAGTCGCGCGATTATGGTTGTTACGGCAAACGGCTAACTGCAGTTTGCCGTTTGCCGTTCCCCTGGATTAACGTGACGCTAAATGTCAGTAATATTTCGGCAGCACACCAACCTTTTTAGAGTTTTCGATTTGTATTTCAACACTATAACTACGCAGTACAATCTAACAAAATCTAAAAAAAGGAATCTGTTCTGACCGTCTTCTCATGCAATAGCTCAAAGGTTAGAGCGCCGAAACGTTGATTCGAAGACCCAGGATTCGATTCCCGGTTAGGGCAGTCACTTTTCCCATATGACTATGTTGAATCCTCTCTAATCTTAATTAGTATATGTATGTATATACAGTACTGCCTAGAAATAACCTAACAGAAACCGCGGTTAACCGGGGTTCATACGCGGATCATCCGCGGTTCTACCTTGGGTTCATCTCCGGTTCGGTCGATCCTCGGTTGATCCGCAGTCGAACCTCGGTCGGTCCGCGGTTCGACCTCGCGTAACCTAACCGCAATATTAACCGCAATGCGTATTTCGGAATATGACGTTTATTTCACACAGGGAAAGTTGTCAAAATATGCTAAGTTACGGCAGCGACTACTTATTTCAGAATATAATATCATTTGCTATGAATTTGATAATATCGTTTTGGAGAACTTGTGGCAACTTAAAATAAATACTTGTGCATTATCACAGGGAGCCGTAACGTCCATTAGTGAAGCGAGTTTAACAGTAAAGCGGGTTTTAAATCGCTATTAAAATGTTCTTACTTGTTAATTTTATCGACAATCAGGACAAATTACATGCAGGCAACCAGACCAGAAAGGCAATGAGTCAGTGTTTACATCAATTCGGAAGGCCGTTGTCTGTGCGTCTCGCGCGCGTATATATAATAAGAGAGAGGAAGGGAAGCAACTTTATTTCGGTAGTGATTTGTTTTGACGTCTAATGTCGTTGTTAGGTAAAATCTTAGCTTGAAAATCGGCTATATGATAGATTAAAGGTCAATGTTCACAGTCGTTTTGAAAATGTTGTAATTGAAAGCTGTTGTAATTTATATATTGGAAACATTTTTAGTGGAGACCTTTCGTATCATCTGTGCCCCGACTTGAGTCGACCACCGGAAGTTAATTAGTCAAACACGCCACCATCTGTCAATCTTTTACACAAAATAAATAATATTTTGTTAACATAGTTTTCTCCTAGAGTAGACTGCACCAGCGCTCCGATATATATATAAATACCAAATAAAGCCGCTTTAATTTACTGTTAAACTCGCTTCACTAATAGACGTTTCGGCTACCTGTGACATCACGTTAGCCGCCTGGTTCATCACTCAATCGCTATTCAATCCAATAAAAACAGTCCGATGACTTGCAATCTGCAGTTTAGCGGATGATTTTGTCATACATTTTGTCGTCAATTCATTTATCATAGTAAATATATGATCATGGCCCACAGGCAGTGAAAGGTAGCGAGACTCCAAATATATACCGCAGATACATACTCCAATTTAAAAGCTCTTGTTATATGACTGTGTTTCTGGAGCATTCTGACTCGCACTTTTAATTCAACAAACAAGTAATTTACGCCGGATATACGCGCATCGGCGTATATTGCGTACATTCATGCAGATATGAATTCTGACACTATTGGGAACTAATGCCATCAACAACACGACAAGACATGCTTTGTGTCTGTCATGCGATATTTTAAATCATACTGAAAAGATAAAATATCTCGCGTTCGAAGTAAAGATGTTCTTCAACAGTATAAAATATCTTTTGGTCTTACTCTGACGGAAGGGCACCGCTCGAAAGTACGTATCAGCCTATATCGTTGCTAAAAATCTTAACAGTTCACCACCTTTTCACTTTGCTATATATCCCAAACACTGTCTACGCAACATTTTACTTTTTTACTATTCTCGGATATTCTATCGCTGCGATATGTCTAATCTTAAGTATTTTCGTCAAGGTCTCCATCACGAAATTGACCTTACTTATTTTATCTAAGACTCGTTTTTCCAGTCGTATTACTTTAAATTTTAAAGGTCACAATCTGATGAACGCCTAGGCTCGAAACGTTAGTATTTCGTTACTAAAAATCTTGGCAATTTACCACCTTTTCACTTTAATTTGCAATTTGTCATTTACACTCGTTCTTAATAACGACGCACAGCCATACATGTGGTTGAAGTAAGAATCAATATCATACAATAAATAATGTAGTTTGACCAACTCAGACAAAACACTCTTAAAATAATGTGTAAATCACCGTTTTCCGACACAATAGTGTCCAGAATACCCATTGAATAGAATGAAAATGATTCATTTCATTTGCTTTCGTGTTCTTACGATCGGGCGAGATCGGAATCCGAAGTGTAGACCAAGTGTACGGTCGCCAATACTCTTGCGGTTGCGGTCGAATGTGTCGACCGCAATATCACCGCAACTGAACCGGAAACGAACCGCAAACGAACCGCAACCGAACAGCAATCTAACTGCAACCGAACCACAACCGAACCGCAACCGAACCGCAACCGAACCGCAACCGAACCGCAACCGAACCGCAACCGCAGTGTTAGGTTAATTCTAGGCCGTACTGTATGTATACAGGCCTAGGAATTGCCGAATGCCGACCTGATTGCCGACCTATCGTCATGTCAAGATGGCAAAAAATTGCCGAGCTATGAGTTCGGTAATATTGCGAATTCAGAGCAAAAGAGAAAAGCAGACAAAGCAATAATCTTGCCTTTACATCTTTCAACTTGAAAATGTATGCTAAACTTCTCTCTTGATATCCAGAGTTATTTCAATAGTAAATCATAAGTTACCGAAAGTGATCACTGCCATTTTAATTTAGTTGGTTTACCGCAGGCGCTCACATAGCCTACGCTTCATAGTTTCTAAGCTCCTCAGATGTCGCAATTGTTGCTCACAGGCTATGTTTACAAAATCGTGATTAGCTACATTATGCAACGGAAAATTTGCCGACCTGTTTCCGACCTGTTGCCGAGCTGCTTTCGTTTTAGGTTGGCAAAACTTTGCCGACCCGATTTTTAGCTAATTCCGAGGCCTGTGTGTATGTATATGTGTGCCTGTGTCGTCAAATAATTATTGGCCCTTTCATCCTACCGTTGACTATTTACACTTAATGTGTCACTATTAACATACATATAGACTAAGGAACGGAAAAGATAGAAGACATAAAGTTCCTATTTGCGTGCAAAAATTTGCTTTAGTTAAAATCTATTTACAATATTAATACCCATTAAATTATTCTAATAGAAAAAGCTAAAAAGACATCTGTTTAGAAATGATCGTTTGTATATATGTATATATATGTATAATATGAAGATTTCTCAAACGGTTTATCGGTTACTACTTGCCAATTACACTCGAAGCATGCACGCAAGAATTGCAGCGGATCAATCTCAGCATGAAGTGCTTCTACAAGTCTAAAGTGAAATTTTCTTCTCTTGATAATTTTATCTTTATTTTCGATAAAATTTTCTTCCAATTATCCTTCTACACAATTTCTTGGAATTTGCTGCTTTCTCAATAACCACAATGCTTTGTGCCATGCAGTCATCCCTGAGTGGTATTCGTCACCATTGGTTCGAACTTGTGCGGAGACTTTTATTTCGCCCTTGGTTTTTTAAATTCATCCAATATATTTTTTTACTCTAGAGGATTTGAGGTTAGGATTAGGATAATAGGGTTAGGATTAGAAGATTTTTCCCATGTCCACCCCATTGTTCGCAAAATTCGATTTTGGAATTGAGGGGTGGCGCATATATTTCTGCTAATTCAAATTAGTGAACAGTACGTCTTCGTTGTTTATAGTACCTATTTAGTGAACAGTGAGTCTTCGTTGTTTATACTATTCATAGTGCCTATTTAGTGAACAGTGAGTCTTCGTTGTTTATAGTGCCTATTTAGTGAACAGTGAGTCTTCATTGTTTATAGTGCCTATTTAGTGAACAGTGAGTCTTCCTGGTTTATAGTGCCTATTTAGTGAACAGTGAGTCTTCCTGGTTTATATAGTGCCTATTTAGTGAACAGTGAGTCTTCCTGGTTTATAGTGCCTATTTAGTGAACAGTGAGTCTTCGTTGTTTATAGTGCCTATTTAGTGAACAGTGAGTCTTCGTTGTTTATAGTGCCTATTTAGTGAACAGTGAGTCTTCATAGTTTATAGTGCCTATTTAGTGAACAGTGAGTCTTCCTGGTTTATATAGTACCTATTTAGTGAACAGTGAGTCTTCCTGGTTTATAGTGCCTATTTAGTGAACAGTGAGTCTTCCTGGTTTATAGTGCCTATTTAGTGAACAGTGAGTCTTCATAGTTTATAGTGCCTATTTAGTGAACAGTGAGTCTTCCTGGTTTATATAGTACCTATTTAGTGAACAGTGAGTCTTCGTTGTTTATACTATTCATAGTGCCTATTTAGTGAACAGTGAGTCTTCCTGGTTTATAGTGCCTATTTAGTGAACAGTGAGTCTTCATAGTTTATAGTGCCTATTTAAAAATGAACAGTGAGTCTTCGTTGTTTATAGTGCCTATTTAGTGAACAGTGAGTCCTCGTTGTTTATAGTGCCTATTTAGTGAACAGTGAGTCTTCCTGGTTTATAGTGCCTATTTAGTGAACAGTGAGTCTTCCTGGTTTATAGTGCCTATTTAGTGAACAGTTAGTCTTCATAGTTTATAGTGCCTATTTAGTGAACAGTGAGTCTTCCTGGTTTATAGTGCCTATTTAGTGAACAGTGAGTCTTCGTTGTTTATAGTTCCTATTTAATGAACAGTGAGTCTTCGTTGTTTATAGTGCCTATTTAGTGAACAGTGAGTCTTCGTTGTTTATAGTGCCTATTTAGTGAACAGTGAGTCTTCCTGGTTTATGGTGCCTATTTAGTGAACAGTGAGTCTTCCTGGTTTATAGTGCCTATTTAGTGAACAGTGAGTCTTCATAGTTTATAGTGCCTATTTAGTGAACAGTGAATCTTCATAGTTTATAGTGCCTATTTAGTGAACAGTGAGTCTTCGTTGTTTATAGTGCCTATTTAGTGAACAGTGAGTCTTCCTGGTTTATAGTGCCTATTTAGTGAACAGTGAGTCTTCATAGTTTATAGTGCCTATTTAGTGAACAGTGAGTCTTCGTTGTTTATAGTGCCTATTTAGTGAACAGTGAGTCTTCCTGGTTTATAGTGCCTGTTTAGTGAACAGTGAGTCTTCATAGTTTATAGTGCCTATTTAGTGAACAGTGAGTCTTCGTTGTTTATAGTGCCTATTTAGTGAACAGTGAGTCTTCGTGGTTTATAGTGCCTATTTAGTGAACAGTGAGACTTCGTGGTTTATAGTGCCTATATTCATAATGCCTATTTAGTGAACAGTGAGTCTTCGTGGTTAAAAGTGCCTAGTTCCTATTTGGTGAACAGTGAATCTTCGTGGTTTATAGTGCGTATTCATAGTGCCTATATTTAGTGAACATTTCTTCTCCTTCTACATCGCATTCTCTCTCTCCCAAGAACATGCGACGCTTTATCTACGGCTTCGTGGAACAAATTAATTTTATCCATATTGCTTTATTTAGCGTTTCGGGAGCAAGGCGGCAGGGGACGAGGTTGGAATCTGCTTTCCTATTTCAAATAATTCAGCCCCACAATCAATCGGCGGCTCGATGTTCCCGTTCGTAAACGGTTTTTGCAATCCGAACGGTATTTACCATCCTAAACAATGACCCCAACCCCCATGAATCCTAACCCCGTCAAGCTGTGGCATTGTTGTGAAACATTCCGGGGGGTTATTATTCGGGGGGTGGGGTCATTGTATAGGATGGAAAATACCGTTCGGGATGGCAAAGACCGTTTACGAAAGGGAACACTGCATCGGCGGCATGCAATCGTATTGTTCCGTCTTTGAACCAATTTGTTGAAAAAAATATTATACCAACATTGCACTCAAGACGTAGTACTAAGACGTCACTAAGAGCATACATTTGACCTTTTCACATTTGATTTTAGGTAAATATTTGACATGCGTGAATGTTTCACACGTGAATATTTCACATGTTGCAAAATCACATGTGAAATATTCACATGTGCAATCATGTGCAATTTTCCTAAGAGCATTAATTAACAGTTTTGTAACGTAGGATTCGTCAGATATTTTCAATGTGAATACAACTTGCTGACTCGAAATAATTAAAATGTTTAAAAGGTGAAGAAATAAAGACCATAAAGACACTTTAGCACTGTGTCTAGTTAAGATTACGATTCCCCCGCCTGGTATCTCTTTAATTGCTACAATTGTTAATATTCATGCAGAGTGCGGTGCTCTCTGGCGTTATTTAAAAATGTCGCGTCAAAAATGTCGCTTACTATTGATTCCTCACGAACGAACGAACGAAATCACACACAGAATATCAAGCGCTGCTAAAGGGCATCGCAATATGAATATTGATGACCAGCCCAATACATGAAAAAATAACTAGAAATACGTGTACCGTATAACCCCTACCAATAGCCCATCGCCGGCAATTTCGCCCTCCCCAGGGCCCAGACAGCGTGTGCCGTGTATTTGTGGTCTGCTCGTACGTAGATTTTGAACGTTATTACGGCCAATATTTACTAGATTTCAATTCTGAAAACAGTGTGGAATGGAATTACCGAGTCTAAATACATAACATACGTGCCTATTATATTACGAGAACGTGCATATCTTCGTAAAAATGGTTTATATACTTAGAAATTAGTCGGCAATCAGGCTGCCGCTTCGTCGTATATTATTTTGAACGTTATAACATCAATATTTAACCGTTTTCAATTCTGAAAACAGATTTGGAATTACCGAGTCAAAATACATAACAACCGCGCCTATTATATTACGGAAACGTGTATAATCCTTCCCAAAAACCTGTTTATGTAGTTCGTCAGATCGGCAACAAGAAGAAGCCATTGGAGATTTATGCCCAAGACGACATTTTAATTCCTTATAAGGAGTTGGACCTACCATTTTACGCAAAATCTTGCGTTTCGTTGCTTCTCGCAACATGACAAATATTTTATTAAAGGTTGTTAAACAGTGGTGAGATGTCAGCTTAATTCAAAGCTTAGGGGCTGTTTATATGAGCCGGGCTAGTATGGTTAGCAGGGCTAATTCGCTTAACGAAGTACTTATCACGGCTACCATAGATACCAAAAATGATATTTCAAAGTAGAACTGACTTAGTTTAGCTGTAGGAAGAGCATAAAGTTAATTCAAATGATCTTTTTGAGTCGAGGTAAGGTTTTCGTGACACAATCATGGGCTAGCTTGGCTGATATAAACAGCCCCTAAGGCCTGCAATCATTGACAACATTAGTTGTAACAAACTGAGGAATGTATAGGTCCTAGTAATTGTTATGGGAAATTTTAATGAATTACTTTAACGGAATAACCACTTCCTATTCAATGTTGCTATTACAATGATGGAAAGCTATTGGGAAACAACTGAGAAAAACCCGTTAACGTTTCGGGCTTTTACAACATTGTTTAGGGAGAAGGGGGCCAATAGGCTTAACAATTATTGCACAAGGTTCAGCAAATCTCCAGATTGTCAGTAGCGACGGCAGATCATTTATTTGCCGATGCCAAAGCAGATGTAAATAATTGATCTACTGTATGAGATACTGACAAAATAAATTAGGATATTTTGACACAACAGAGTTCGATAAACGTTTTATTATTTAATTTATTTTTAACATTGTTTTACCTTTACTGTGTACAAATATTTTCGCAGATGGAAGTTACAGCGCGTAAGCAGAGTATTATGATTTGTAAGAAGTTATTTACAGCTGACGTAGTGACTTCCCAGCCAATCAAAGTTGCGAGAAAAAATAGATTGAATAATAATGATAATTGTTGGTTATCTTGTTTAACGAAGTCACCATCCCAGCTAACTTAAATGCAGAGTGTTTTTTGAACATGCTCTAATTATTATAGAAAAACGTTTTGTGCAAAAAAATATACAAAAGCCATGTTAAGAGGCTTGCAAATACTGTAGACCAAAAACGCGAGGCAGATTAGAGCAGATTAGAGCATATCTGGTTTCCTTTCTTTTCTTACGTGTTAAAATTAGGTGGTTTTATTATCGAATTTATTGTATGTTATTTGACGTCATTGTGGATCGTTTTGTGTGATTGTGGGTCGTTGCATGTTTTAGTAACTACAATAAATGAATTGACGTCTTTGAAAGAGCATTTTGTAATTGTATGGCTCACAGATCTTCGGAGTAAAAGAAATGTTTTGACAAGTTGGACAGCATTATACAACAACGTAATTTTGTCATGTATCATAATAAATAGGTAATCATATGATTTTGGTCATGTAATTACAGATTTACATTACCTGTACTCGTGATATTTGGAAATTGTGCATATTGTGATTGCCTGTGCTACTAGAGTCTGAAATAATAATTAATTCATTTATATTTAAAAAAAGAATTAGTATCAAAGTGCCAAAACCACAATACATAGTCAAACGGATGTGAACTCAGAAAAATACAAGAATGTTGATAGTTAAAAAATCGCAACAATTATTTCAGTCAAATAATTACTTTTTCCCACAATAATCTAATAAGAAATAAAATGTAAACCGAACAAATTTTATTCCATCTTATAAAGGACAAAGTATGAATATTTTTCTTGCCAGAAACACTTGGTTTATTTGGTTAAGGAAAGTGCACAGTTTTTTTGGTTAAAAATAAAAGTTGGAAAACTATAATTGTCATGCTACTTTGCGGGTAATTTCTCAAATGATTTGAACGTATTATCATAAATTTCCTTTTTATAAATCTTACAGACATCGACGAGTGCTTGGACCAACCATGTAACGCAAACGCTACATGTAACAATACCGTTGGATCTTTCTTGTGCACATGTGATGTAGGCTATACCGGTGACGGATTTAACTGCTCAGGTATGCATAAATTTTGTCTAATGGGCAATGAAGAAATATTTGTGGATTGGACACGCAGAGTGTTTTTGCACATGCTCCAATTATTACATCGTGTACGAAAGCTTTGATATGTAGAAAAAGAGGCTTGCTAGTATTGTATACCAAAAACGAGCAATGAGAACATTGGGCTCAATCCCATTTTCCACTTCACCATTTCGCTCGCCCCTGGAGAAACATTTCACCGATTACATCATTTTTTCCGTTTTGATTGGTCGACAACTGAAAAAAATTATGTCATTGGTTGTAGCAATGAGGAGCTCTTCTTTCACGGGTTGATTTTCTTGGAAGAATAAGTGGAGAAGCCTGGGCTTGTATAGCCGTTTCTGTAGTTTGTGCAGAGGAAGGAGCTGGTGAGCCACTAATAGCATCGGGTACTGGAGATTGCAGGTGAGGAGCAGGCAGGTGGTATGGTGACGGTTGGAGAATGAATATGTGGCCTGCTCTGGGTCAGCTGCGTCGGAATCAGACTCTAGGAGGTCATCCTGTCCACGGGCAGGTCCTTGAGACGACTGTGAAGGGCCAAATGGCTTTACATGGGATAGCATTCTGCCATAGGAACAACATATACCTTGCTTCGAAACTGCGAGTTGGTAAACTTTCGTGTTGGCACGTCTTCTCTTGGTCGATGTCAATGACAAGGTATTTCTCCCGAGCTTTTTGCTTGTCCTTATCACCTTTCAAGAAAACTAGGTCACCAACCGCGCGAGATGGTAGCGGAGAGACCTGGTTTGCCGTTAGCCTTTGACTTGGCGCTGGGTAGGTGATTCCTCTTGCGGGATAAGTGCTGGTTGAGAATAAGCTCGCGGTCGACAATAGGTAGCTGCTCACCAGTTCTCTGGTCTCTTTGAGTCCAGACTTCGCGGGCAGACAGGCCGTCGCGCCGGATTCGGGAATTCATGTTAGAGACACCGAGAGCTAATGTGACCTTTGAGACTGGACCTCCCTCGGTATGTACATTAAGAAGCACTGTACCAAGTTAGGCAACAGCGCGTTCGGCAACAGGATTCTTATTGGGGTTCTTGGGTCTTCCAACCTCCAAATGAATACCAGAAGAAATAAGGGTCTCGTCGTTCGTGAGAGAAGAGAATCCGGGAGCAGGATCTACGCGGATTGTCACGCCACTATCGCATAGGGATCGGAGCTCAGAACATAGAATCAAGATGGCATCACGGAGATCCTCGTGTCTTTCGCTATCGATAATGGAAGCAAGAGTGTATGATCACACCGTCTCTCTCATGATGACTGGCAGTAGCGGCGCATTACATCTGCAGCGAAGGAAATACCAAGGCTTGTAGGTGGATCTGATGTAGACTGAGGTTGTAAATGCTTAAGAATGGTCTTCAATGACTGACAGTGATGACAGGAAGACCAGACTGCTTCGATTGCCTTGTCGATATCCAAGGCAAAGAAGTACCTGGTGAACAGGAATTTCAGTTGGTACTTGGATGCTTGGATGGGTGGCTGAATCGGATATGAAGTGCTGTCAGCAGGCCATCAAGTACGGAACGGGGCACGACTATGCGATCACGGCTGGGCTGGAATGGTTGAGAGTCCTTCACAACAAGGAGGCCATCGGGCGCAATGATAACCTCCTTGAGGTATCGCTTGATATCGATGATCTTGGTGGCTTTGATAGAGGGACGGGTGCCTTGCTGTAGGTGGGAGTGAGTTCGGCGGTGATCAGGGAATTCCTGTTGGGTAGCTTGCCACGCTGCTCTACTCGTGAAGAAGGTGATTCTGACTGAGCCTTCAATGACATCATACAGATATATCACGTACGACGGAATCCGCCATTTCTGAAATGAATCTGCAAGTCTGGCAGGTCGAGTATATATGAGCACTGTCTTGGGTTTCTGCCAGCAAAGTCAGATGGAAGATTCTCTACTCCGGATAACGGACTTGATAACGGCTAATGATTGACGGGAATGTAGTGACTCTTGAGCTGGCTGAAAACTCAGCCCGCGACTGTCTGTAAGGACCTGGGTGGTGTGGACAGACTGAATGATATAGGGGGAAATGTTTTATGGCAGCACTGATGCTCAAGGCTTCGATCTCACAAGGAGGCCATGTTACTTGATATTTACGCAATTTGTCATTGAAGAATCCGGCTAACAGAAGTTTACCGTTGCGGTGTATGTAGAGGGTTGCTGCTATGCCCCTGTTCTTTACATAACCATCTGTGACAATCCAGAGCGAGTCGTTGAGACGAGGAAGCGAGATGTACTTGTGGTTATCAAGGGCTTGTTGTGCACTCTTGAAGGCCAGCAGTAATTGATCGGACCACTCGATCCGCTCTCTTGACTCCTTGTCAGCTGTAACTTGGTCGAGTGGATCGAGTAGTTCGGCGTACTTTGGAAGTACTCGGCTGAGTACCTTGTAGGCGCCGACAAAGGATCGTAAACCCTGTACTGTAGAGGGCGGAACCACGGAGGATAATGCGGCCAGCTTGTGTGGGCTAGCTTGTAAGGTGCCATTCGACCAGATCCAGCCTAACACAACAGCTTTCCTTGGGCAGATGATGGTTTTGGCTACCGATAAGCGGAGGTTGTTCTTCTTTAGTAAGGAGAGCACAATAGGCCAATGTTGCAGTACTTCGTCAGGGGTGTTGCCTCCAATGTACAAATCGTCGGCAATTTTTGCAACACAACCGTCCTGAATGAGGTCACCTAAGACTCTAGACATCAGCTCCCCCAAGTAGGTCTCAGATCCAGGCATACCCATGGCGGATCGGGTATACGCGGATACCTTTATAAGGTGTAGCAACTCCACAATACTTCATAGACGAAGCAGCCAGGGGAATCTGGAATAAAGGACTGTAATAGGTCGGTGATGATGATGTATCTCCACTGACCAATGGCTCGTAAGACACTGTCAACATTTGGCATAAGTGAAGGCTGGGGCTTACTGTACTGGGCAACTTCACCAAAGGATGTGACGAGTCGACTGCCACCATTTGGTTTCTTGACAAGGAAAGAAGTATTCAGATATTCAACATGGACATTAACTTAGTCGGGTTTAGCAAAGACTCCGGCGGCTTCAAGCTCATCAAACTTTGTCTGCAACGCCTCCGTAGTACTTCTGTTGTACTGTGGTAATAACTTTTTCGTTGGGGTGGAAGAGTAGGACCCATGTTGACAAAGGCTTCGATCTTGCCACTAGCAGCGTTGTATTTGGAGATAGAGGGGTTGAATATATCATCATATTCAAAATTAAGCTCTCTGAATCGATCACGGCTGTCAGGTGAAAGGAATGAATCTGGGTCGACAACGACATTCTTGGAAAATGGCCTGGTGTGAACTCGTTGTGAAATCGCATTGCTGTGGGAGTGTGGTGGGATGTGAATTTGATTCTTTGATGGAAGACGATATGACATGCCGAACTTGGCATAATTGTTCGCCTTTCTTGATGAGAATTGGGGAAGAAGTTGTGTTGGTAATACGCAGAGTATGATAATGTCTTGTGGCTGAGGCCGAGCAGCTTTCTGTTTTTTGAGGAAGGTTCGAGGGACTGTCGAGCCTAGGTTCTAGGGCCCATAAGGCATCCGGATCAAACTCAAGAGGTGTGGTCAACTGGAAGTAGTCACCGGGTAACACAACTGTTCGCTGTGGGTTACGGAACAGGAAAGATTGCGTACGTCTTGCATCAGAAATACAAAAGTCTGCGCATTAAACTTGTAAAATGTAAACTAAATTCATGCACATGTTTCCAAACAAATTTTATTCCATCTTATAAAAGACAAAGTACTGTATGAATACATTTCTTACAAGAAATAATTGATTTATTTGGTTAAAAACAGTGCGTATTTTTTTTGGTTAAAAATAGTTGTAGCAACAGCTCAGTTGAAAAACTATATTTGTCATGCTACTTTGTCGGTAATTTCTCAAATTATATTCACTTATATTCATAAATTTCCTTTTTATAAATCTTATAGACATCGATCCTTTTTATAAATCTTACAGACATCGACGAGTGCTTGGACCAACCATGTAACGCAAACGCTACATGTAACAATACCGTTGGATCTTTCTTGTGCACATGTGATGTAGGCTATACCGGTGACGGATTTAACTGCTCAGGTATGCATAAATTTTGTCTAATGGGCAATGAAGAAATATTTGTGGATTGGACACGCAGAGTGTTTTTGCACATGCTCCAATTATTACATCGTGTAGGAAAGCTTTGATATGTAGAAAAAGAGGCTTGCTAGTATTGTATACCAAAAACGAGCAATGAGAACATTAGGCTTAATCCCATTTTCCACTTCACCATTTCGCTCGCCTTTGGAGAAACATTTCACCGATTACATCATTTTTTCCGTTTTGATTGGTCGACAACTGAAAAAAATTATGTCATTGGTTGTAGCAATGAGGAGCTCTTCTTTCACGGGTTGATTTTCTTGGAAGAATAAGTGGAGAAGCCTGGGCTTGTATAGCCGTTTCTGTAGTTTGTGCAGAGGAAGGAGCTGGTGAGCCACTAATAGCATCGGGTACTGGAGATTGCAGGTGAGGAGCAGGCAGGTGGTATGGTGACGGTTGGAGAATGAATATGTGGCCTGCTCTGGGTCAGCTGCGTCGGAATCAGACTCTAGGAGGTCATCCTGTCCACGGGCAGGTCCTTGAGACGACTGTGAAGGGCCAAATGGCTTTACATGGCATAGCATTCTGCCATAGGAACAACATATACCTTGCTTCGAAACTGCGAGCTGGTAAACTTTCGTGTTGGCACGTCTTGTCTTGGTCGATGTCAATGACAAGGTATTTCTCCCGAGCTTTTTGCTTGTCCTTATCACCTTTCAAGAAAACTAGGTCACCAACCGCGCGAGATGGTAGCGGAGAGACCTGGTTTGCCGTTAGCCTTTGACTTGGCGCTGGGTAGGTGATTCCTCTTGCGGGATAAGTGCTGGTTGAGAATAAGCTCGCGGTCGACAATAGGTAGCTGCTCACCAGTTATCTGGTCTCTTTGAGTCCAGACTTCGCGGGCAGACAGGCCATCTCGCCAAATTCGGGAATTCATGTTAGAGACAGCGAGAGCTAATGTGACCTTTGAGACTGGACCTCCCTCGGTATGTACATTAAGAAGCTCTGTACCAAGTTAGGCAACAGCGCGTTCGGCAACAGGATTCTTATTGGGGTTCTTGGGTCTTCCAACCTCCAAATGAATACCAGAAGAAATAAGGGTCTCGTCGTTCGTGAGAGAAGAGAATCCGGGAGCAGGATCTACGCGGATTGTCACGCCACTATCGCATAGGGATCGGAGCTCAGAACATAGAATCAAGATGGCATCACGGAGATCCTCGTGTCTTTCGCTATCGATAATGGAAGCAAGAGTGTATGATCACACCGTCTCTCTCATGATGACTGGCAGTAGCGGCGCATTACATCTGCAGCGAAGGAAATACCAAGGCTTGTAGGTGGATCTGATGTAGACTGAGGTTGTAAATGCTTAAGAATGGTCTTCAATGACTGACAGTGATGACAGGAAGACCAGACTGCTTCGATTGCCTTGTCGATATCCAAGGCAAAGAAGTACCTGGTGAACAGGAATTTCAGTTGGTACTTGGATGCTTGGATGGGTGGCTGAATCGGATATGAAGTGCTGTCAGCAGGCCATCAAGTACTGAACGGGGCACGACTATGCGATCACGGCTGGGCTGGAATGGTTGAGAGTCCTTCACAACAAGGAGGCCATCGGGCGCAATGATAACCTCCTTGAGGTATCGCTTGATATCGATGATCTTGGTGGCTTTGTTAGAGGGACGGGTGCCTTGCTATAGGTGGGAGTGAGTTCGGCGGTGATCAGGGAATTCCTGTTGGGTAGCTTGCCACGCTGCTCTCCTCGTGAAGAAGGGAATTCTGACAGAGCCTTCAATGACATCATACAGATATATCACGTACGACGGAATCCGCCATTTCTGAAATGAATTTGCAAGTCTGGCAGGTCGAGTATGAGCACTGTCTTGGGTTTCTGCCAGCAAAGTCAGATGGAAGATTCTCTACTCCGGATAACGGACTTGATAACGGCTAATGATTGACGGGAATGTAGTGACTCTTGAGCTGGCTGAAAACTCAGCCCGCGACTGTCTGTAAGGACCTGGGTGGTGTGGACAGACTGAATGATATAGGGGGGAAATGTTTTATGGCAGCACTGATGCTCAAGGCTTCGATCTCACAAGGAGGCCATGTTACTTGATATTTACGTAATTTGGCATTGAAGAAATGTAGAGGGTTGCTGCTATGCCCCTGTTCTTTACATAACCATCTGTGACAATCCAGAGCGAGTCGTTGGGACGAGGAAGCGAGATGGTCTTGTGGTTATCAAGGGCTTGTTGTGCACTCTTGAAGGCCAGCAGTAATTCATCGGACCACTCGATCCGCTCTCTTGACTCCTTGTCAGCTGTAACTTGGTCGAGTGGATCGAGTAGTTCGGCGTACTTTGGAAGTACTCGGCTGAGTACCTTGTAGGCGCCGACAAAGGATCGTAAACCCTGTACTGTAGAGGGCGGAACCACGGAGGATAATGCGGCCAGCTTGTGTGGGCTAGCGTGTAAGGTGCCATTCGACCAGATCCAGCCTAACACAACAGCTTTCCTTGGGCAGATGATGGTTTTGGCTACCGATAAGCGGAGGTTGTTCTTCTTTAGTAAGGAGAGCACAATAGGCCAATGTTGCAGTACTTCTTCAGGGGTGTTGCCTCCAATGTACAAATCGTCGGCAATTTTTGCAACACAACCGTCCTGAATGAGGTCACCTAAGACTCTAGACATCAGCTCCCCCAAGTAGGTCTCAGATCCAGGCATACCCATGGCGGATCGGGTATACGCGGATACCTTTATAAGGTGTAGCAACTCCACAATACTTCATAGACGAAGCAGCCAGGGGAATCTGGAATAAAGGACTGTAATAGGTCGGTGATGATGATGTATCTCCACTGACCAATGGCTCGTAAGACACTGTCAACATTTGGCATAAGTGAAGGCTGGGGCTTACTGTACTGGGCAACTTCACCAAAGGATGTGACGAGTCGACTGCCACCATTTGGTTTCTTGACAAGGAAAGAAGTATTCAGATATTCAACATGGACATTAACTTAGTCGGGTTTAGCAAAGACTCCGGCGGCTTCAAGCTCATCAAACTTTGTCTGCAACGCCTCCGTAGTACTTCTGTTGTACTGTGGTAATCACTTTTTCGTTGGGGTGGAAGAGTAGGACCCATGTTGACAAAGGCTTCGATCTTGCCACTAGCAGCGTTGTATTTGGAGATAGAGGGGTTGAATATATCATCATATTCAAAATTAAGCTCTCTGAATCGATCACGGCTGTCAGGTGAAAGGAATGAATCTGGGTCGACAACGACATTCTTGGAAAATGGCCTGGTGTGAACTCGTTGTGAAATCGCATTGCTGTGGGAGTTGGTGGAATGTGAATTTGATTCTTTGATGGAAGACGATATGACATGCCGAACTT
This sequence comes from Chrysogorgia sp. JL179-B06, assembly GCA_035772405.1. Lineage (NCBI taxonomy): Eukaryota > Metazoa > Cnidaria > Anthozoa > Scleralcyonacea > Chrysogorgiidae > Chrysogorgia > Chrysogorgia sp. JL179-B06. The sequence goes on from JAYKKM010000090.1 coordinate 50,597, forward strand.
GGCATAATTGTTCGCCTTTCTTGATGAGAATTGGGGAAGAAGTTGTGTTGGTAATACGCAGAGTATGATAATGTCTTGTGGCTGAGGCCGAGCAGCTTCCTGTTTTTTGAGGAAGGTTCGAGGGACTGTCGAGCCTAGGCTCTAGGGCCCATAAGGCATCCGGATCAAACTCAAGAGGTATGGTCAACTGGAAGTAGTCACCGGGTAACACAACTGTTCGCTGTGGGTTACGGAACAGGAAAGATTGCGTACGTCTTGCATCAGAAATACAAAAGTCTGCGCATTAAACTTGTAAAATGTAAACTAAATTCATGCACATGTTTCCAAACAAATTTTATTCCATCTTATAAAAGACAAAGTACTTTATGAATACATTTCTTACAAGAAATAATTGATTTATTTGGTTAAAAACAGTGCGTATTTTTTTTGGTTGAAAATAGTTGTAGCAACAGCTCAGTTGAAAAACTATATTTGTCATGCTACTTTGTCGGTAATTTCTCAAATTATATTCACTTATTTTCATAAATTTCCTTTTTATAAATCTTATAGACATCGATCCTTTTTATAAATCTTACAGACATCGACGAGTGCTTGGACCAACCATGTAACGCAAACGCTACATGTAACAATACCGTTGGATCTTTCTTGTGCACATGTGATGTAGGCTATACCGGTGACGGATTTAACTGCTCAGGTATGCATAAATTTTGTCTAATGGGCAATGAAGAAATATTTGTGGATTGGACACGCAGAGTGTTTTTGCACATGCTCCAATTATTACATCGTGTACGAAAGCTTTGATATGTAGAAAAAGAGGCTTGCTAGTATTGTATACCAAAAACGAGCAATGAGAACATTAGGCTCAATCCCATTTTCCACTTCACCATTTCGCTCGCCCCTGGAGAAACATTTCACCGATTACATCATTTTTTTCCGTTTTGATTGGTCGACAACTGAAAAAAATTATGTCATTGGTTGTAGCAATGAGGAGCTCTTCTTTCACGGGTTGATTTTCTTGGAAGAATAAGTGGAGAAGCCTGGGCTTGTATAGCCGTTTCTGTAGTTTGTGCAGAGGAAGGAGCTGGTGAGCCACTAATAGCATCGGGTACTGGAGATTGCAGGTGAGGAGCAGGCAGGTGGTATGGTGACGGTTGGAGAATGAATATGTGGCCTGCTCTGGGTCAGCTGCGTCGGAATCAGACTCTAGGAGGTCATCCTGTCCACGGGCAGGTCCTTGAGACGACTGTGAAGGGCCAAATGGCTTTACATGGGATAGCATTCTGCCATAGGAACAACATATACCTTGCTTCGAAACTGCGAGTTGGTAAACTTTCGTGTTGGCACGTCTTCTCTTGGTCGATGTCAATGACAAGGTATTTCTCCCGAGCTTTTAGCTTGTCCTTATCACCTTTCAAGAAAACTAGGTCACCAACCGCGCGAGATGGTAGCGGAGAGACCTGGTTTGCCGTTAGCCTTTGACTTGGCGCTGGGTAGGTGATTCCTCTTGCGGGATAAGTGCTGGTTGAGAATAAGCTCGCGGTCGACAATAGGTAGCTGCTCACCAGTTCTCTGGTCTCTTTGAGTCCAGACTTCGCGGGCAGACAGGCCGTCGCGCCGGATTCGGGAATTCATGTTAGAGACACCGAGAGCTAATGTGACCTTTGAGACTGGACCTCCCTCGGTATGTACATTAAGAAGCACTGTACCAAGTTAGGCAACAGCGCGTTCGGCAACAGGATTCTTATTGGGGTTCTTGGGTCTTCCAACCTCCAAATGAATACCAGAAGAAATAAGGGTCTCGTCGTTCGTGAGAGAAGAGAATCCGGGAGCAGGATCTACGCGGATTGTCACGCCACTATCGCATAGGGATCGGAGCTCAGAACATAGAATCAAGATGGCATCACGGAGATCCTCGTGTCTTTCGCTATCGATAATGGAAGCAAGAGTGTATGATCACACCGTCTCTCTCATGATGACTGCACTGTAAATGAAAATGGGCTGAAACGACCCAAAAAAGGGGGCCAAAACGGTGACCCCAGAATAGATCTTTTTTTGGGGTCAAAATGGCACCTATAATAAGATGGCCCCTAAGGGGTGATTTGACCCCTCCAGGGTATGGGCTGTTTCAGCTTTAAGTAAGGGCTGTTTCAGAAGAAGCAGGGGCTGTTTCAACTTTTGACCAGGGCCATTTCAGAAAATCGCGGGGCCATTTTGGAAAATCAAGGGGTCAATTTGGCTCCTATTCGGTGGCATTATAGCCCCCAAAAAGTGTCGATTCAGCTTGCGGAGCGGAGCTATTTTGGCTCCAACAATAGAGAGCAGTTTCAGCCCCCAATCAAGAGCTGTTCTGGAAGAAGCAGGAGCTGTTTCAACTTTTGACCAGGGCCATTTCAGAAAATCGTGGGGCCATTTTGGAAAATCTAGGAGTCAATTTGGCTCCTATTCGGTGGCATTATGGCCCCAAAAAAGTGTCGATTCAGCTTGCGGAGCGGAGCTATTTTGGCTCCAACAATAGAGAGCAGTTTCAGCCCCAATCAAGGGCTGTTCTGGAAGAAGCAGGGGCTGTTTCAACTTTTGACCAGGGCCATTTCAGAAAATCGTGGGGCCATTTTGGAAAATCTAGGAGTCAATTTGGCTCCTATTCGGTGGCATTATGGCCCCAAAAAAGTGTCGATTCAGCTTGCGGAGCGGAGCTATTTTGGCTCCAACAATAGAGCAGTTTCAGCCCCAATCAAGGGCTGTTCTGGAAGAAGCAGGGGCTGTTTCAACTTTTGACAAGGGCCATTTCAGAAAATCGCGGAGCCATTTTGGAAAATCAAGCAGTTAATTTGGCTCCTATTCGGTGGCATTATGGCCCCAAGAAAGTGTCGATTTAGCTTGCGGAGCGGAGCTATTTTGGCTCTATATTTTAGTCATTATACGGACCCAAAACAAGCCAATATACAGCAGATTAAAAGTTAGCAACATTTTTGAACCGTTTGGACCAGTAACAAAAGATTAAAATACAGCAACTGTACAATATTTAGAATGAATAATAATTGTAATTAAACAGAAAATATTATCATTTTCATTTGCGAAGTTAACAAAAGAAATAGTATACGGAACCATAACTAACAATATTAATAACCTAAAGGCATTGTCTAATATCACATTGATTACTGTACTTGCTGTAACCTATTTTGTGAATAACTTGCATAAGAGTTCGACTGTCTGAACAAATAAAGTTTTTCAATTCATTGATAACAATAACCTAAAATAATAGCCAAAATATAAACATGGTTCTCATGAAATACTTATGACAATGCATTGAAAAATTGCAACCCTTATTGGCAACTGACCACTTTGCTTAGTGTTGCCAAGAACTACAGTTTCCAAAAAGGATAACACACCCTTGGCGTTACCATAATCTATATTAAAATATAGAAACTTGTCAACAAGGAAAGAACAGCCTACTCCAATGCAGTTCCAAGGACCACAATATGAGGTTGTGCCAAGTTTGACACAACAAGTTTCACTTTTTCATGGTCCTAAAAATAACAAATTATATCAAAAATTAATCTGTTGCCTTTCAATATTTTTCGACCTACAGTTCTAGAACAAACTTAATAAAATATTGAATAATTCTCTATGAAGAAAATTCCAACTTTCTTCGTGACGAGAAATGAAATACATTTAGGGGACGGGGCGGAGGAAGGCGTTGGGCACTATACTATTACCCAGACTACCAACAATACATTTTCACGTTGTTTTCAGGAATAGAATGACAATTGTCCAGTAATTTAACATAGTTTAATTCATTGGATTTCTGACACTGGACTCGCCATCCAATCAATAATTTATTTTTTATGGAAATGAGAAATCCATCGCCTGTTTGCTTGTTTAATATATAACACTGTTTTATATATAATACTGATCGTTGTGAATGTGGGAGAACTTAGACGATACATGCACGATCGTCAAGCTCGTATCCTCAGAAAAATTATGTCCCGGACAGGAATCGAACCTGTAATATAACACTGTTTGTTAAGTGTTAAGTTATTTATTAAAATAGAGGCCTCGTCTTCGCCTTCATACATATTCATATATTTAAAAATACCGCCATTTTCAAAGCCGAGTGTTTATTTACAGTTTAAGAGACTGGTACCTAAACAAATGGCGGCCAATATATCGAACCACGATACATGCAAGACAAGAAATGGAAATATACCATCTAGTACGCAATGAATTGCACTCAAAATTATACACAGAATCCGGAGAAAGGACTAATACAAGATTCGACACTGAGAAAACACAGAGATCACAAATACACGCAAAAAATCATATATACAACCGAAGGAACTGTCTCTTGGGCAACTCGAATCAGATTGAAACCAGCTTGTAAACTGACTGAAATGGATGTATTTGAATGGCATGGGAAGCAAGGTCAGTGCTAATTACGATTTCTCCATATTTGTTCTTGTTGAGCATTTGGTCAAAATTCGTTTGCGATAAACGCATCGTTCAGAACGTAAAAACAGGTTTGCCAATGATATTTCAGTCATGATACTTCACTTTGCTTGTATCAGATTGAAATGATAGGTTTTCTCGAACATCTAGAGACATATTAAGACATTTCTTTATTCTCCCTATGTAATTACTATTCGGGTGAGAATTGTGTTGTATACATTGATTCCCAACGCACGTGCGTGGCCTTCATTTCTCGCCATGCAAACAAATGCCCAGAACAACACTGATGTCACTAGTAGCAGAGCTAGCCATATTGCAGTATTTGCAATACAATACAACAAATAGCACAATTATGTTAGACTGTTAGTTATATAGTGACGCTTAAGAGTTTTGTAACACCTGGCTTTGTGCGTGTAGTCTTAGTGTACATGAGAAACTACACTCACATGTTGTGTAAGACAATTCTGATATATATATATAGCAAAATTATAAGTTGTGTAGTTGTGTTCTGCCGAGGTTTTAATGCATGTATGATGTATGTGTGTATTGTAAGTATGTATGTGTGTATTGTAAGTATGTATGTGTGTATTGTAAGTATGTATGTATTGTAAGTATGTACCGGTATGTGTATGTATGTCAAAATGTCTGTAGTTCATTCCTCTAAGTTCTCTGCAGTTTACAAGTTTACAACCCACATTATATATATATATATTTATTTCAAAGAAACAAAGCACACATTTTTTAATTAACAAAACTATACAGTACAGATACATACCATGATGGGCAGTTTGAATTTTTCTATCCAGTTAGTCTTAGCCTTGAATAATTATAAAGAGCATGGTTGTGATATACTGTATGTTCAATTTTACAATCTACAGTGTACAGTGCAGTGGTAAATATACATGTATTCCAACACTAATCAAACATACAAACCAGTACTGCAAGCCTGCCTTTGGCATCAGCAAATAATTTGTCTGTTTGTAACTTGCAAATCATGATACATACCGTAGATGTGTGAAACTAGCATTAATGTCACTAAATACCTCAACTTATTTTTGGGGCGTTGATCCAAACACTGAATTAATACACAAACAGGACACTTTCTTGAGGTGTTCCAGTGCTGGTAATTTTTAAACCTAATTCAGCAGTATGCCAAAGCTATAAACATCTGTTGCAGCACATGGATACAACCCGTCATATAATGCACAGGGTTAATGACAATATGTTGATAGTTACCTTCGTAAAGTTTCTATTATTACTTGGAATTTTCTTTACTACACAATTTCTTATATAATTTGCTTAATTTAAAATTTAAATATACTATTCTAGGTTCTAATTGCATAGCAGAACCGTGGATAACCATAATATTATCTGACTTAATGTCACAATGGAGAATACCCATTGTGTGTAAATAAAAACATCCATCACAACACTTGCCCAGGCTATCCAACTAATTATTTTGCACAAGAGAAATAGGAGCAATACCTTTCAACAATGAAAATACTGTTCAGCATTTTGAATCAGTCAGACCACAAAATTCCATAATAAGTAATTTGGGATTAATATCAAGGCAAACACAAAGGGAGAACATCTGTTGGAAACTCGAGTCAAAATAGACATCAACATGAATTACACTATATCACCTTCCGGGGTCTGCACACAGGCTACAACAAGTACAGATTCACTGCAGAAACATGTAACCTCATAAGCTTACAAGCTCCAAAACAACCCTTTCCTAGAATGATTCCCTTTTCTTTATCATTCAAAACTAAATTTAGCTGATCTCTTCTTATAGCTTTTACATTTCTTAACTTTTCACATTTTAAGAATTGTAGTTCTGCACTGCATTTTTTCTCTGGTCCTCTTCCTTAGCTTATCATTTTCAGATCTCAAATAAACTACATATGACTTCAGGCTATTAATTGCCTTTTTCATCTCTCTTCCATGTTTGGAAAAATATCAGTAATCATATTTCTAATCTGTACAGTTCTGTTCCTACACAACATCTTCGCACCCACACATCGTGTTTAGGACAGAGTTCCAGAACATGAAAATGTTCTGCTCACAGCCCTGCAGGTTCCCAAAGAGTGTGCAGCCCATGTATATCATAGTACAGACCGTAGAAATGTGATTAAATAATATATTTCTAAATCAAACATATAACATTGATAGATTTTTTATATACAAGTGTAAAGCTAATTAAGAAACATTATTTTGCTTCAAGGGCAGCATAACCAGAGAATTGTATATGTTATGCAGTTCTACAAACTCTTGAAACCTAAAAGTGATCTTACACTCTGGGGAAAAAGGGCCGCCAAATTATAAGAATGATAATAGGATATAATACATTTCCCTGTCCATTGAATTTCTATCCAATAAGCTGAAATAAACCACCAATGTGAATGTCCATAATATTTGCCAGTTCAGGCATTCAGAAACTGTCCGTCTATTTATTTATTAATCCTAAGCTTCCTATAAATTGTTGAATAATTTTCTCGATAGAACTGTCAAAGATTCAATGATAAAAGATCTTTAAATCGTAGGCATTAGACAAAATTGCAATAATTAAGTCTTAACTAGCTTAAATAGGAGAAGATTAAACATACACATCAAAATTACTAAGGTTAAATATATTTTAATTATATTGGAATGTAAAATATGGCAATTTTAAGACTTACATGCACAGATGAAGCCACCTTGGCGACAGCCGATACACCTACTCGGGAGAACTAGCTTGGTTGGGAGAACTATCGGCAGACGATGGCGATTGTCATTGTGACTGGATACGCCTGGGCCTCGGCTAGAAGACTAAGAAGTGTTTACATGTACACCATAACACCATCATCTTCATTCTCGCCGTCACTCGCACACGCACACTACAAATATAACAAACAGAGAAGCTGGAATTTAATACTACAAGGCTCGTATTCGTTTTGTAGCTTAGTAGTAAGAACTTGCCGGTTTCAACCCAAGTAAAAAAATGGGTTGGAACCGGCAACTACTTTTCCAGAAATCCCCCGCGAAAAAAAAACAAAACCACCTCAAACCCCATCCCAAGCCGCCGTGTTCCAAAACATCGTTCGCCGCCGTGTTCGAGAAAATTATTCCCCACGTGTTCCAAAAAAAATTATTCCAATAGCCTCATTTCGAGGCTATTGGTATGAAAAGCAAAACCATTTTGGTTTTGTTTTTTTACCCTCTTTCTCACGTCTCCAACCACATGAGTGTGAATAACATCGACTCGCGTGTGACGCTTCATCTTACTCTTGAACTCCTTGGCGAATCTCTCTGGGTAGTGACTCATGACCATCGAGGCTGCCACGATCTCTTGACCGTCGAAGCACTTGAGGTGTTCCAACGTTTGGATTTTATTCACGTGACGTTTAACTCTTTCCTTGTCGAAGGAGTTTGGGTTGTGAGCGATCTTTGTTCGTTGAACGTTGAAGGTGTCGAGCTTACCACAATAGCACTCGATAACCTCACCGTAGGGACTCTCTTTACATCTACACTTGTTCGTCGTCATCTCACTCGTGTCTTTTAGTTTAAAACTACTCCTTCTCAATTCTGAAGTGTCCCAAGGCCAGCGTGTTAATACCATCCGGTAAGATGTGTCGCTTGTCGTCGTTCGAACTCAAGGCTTTCTTGTTAACAGCTTCCGTGTAGATCTCGTGCTTGTGTGATCTGAACACGTTCATAGTCTTGTAGATAGACACCCCGCTGAACAAGCAATCCCTATAGTCGTTAAACTTAATGTCTTTGTCAACCACGCCTTTTTTGACTCCTTTACATTTTTTCTGGTCACCACGCAACGTTCTGAACGCGTAGAGCTTGGCTCTTAATCCAACGAACTCTAAGACCTGTTCGCCATGATGCTCGTCTTTCATCATGCCAACCACTTTCTTGTTTTGACCTATCGGAATACAGCTAGGATGGTTTTTCGTGTAACCAGACGTGTCGAATTCTTTCTCAACGTCTCCGCTAATGTCCTTGTAGAAGTCGTCTGTAAAAATTTCGTACATGAGACTGTCCGTGTCGGTGAAAAGCAACGTTGCCTTGTCTCCGTATTTCGGCTTGATGTAGTCATAATGAAATTCGTACATGATAGTTTTGCTAAGATCTAAGATAGACATCCCGAGATAGACAGGCTTGTCAAAGACCACTTTAGTCCTTTTCATGTGAACGGCAACCAAATTCTCATCGAAGATCGTTCTGTGTTGGTAATTAGGCTTGGCAACTAGTTTTCTCATCTTCTCCTCCGTGGTGACTAGCTGAATGTCAACCCTATTACGAATATTTTCCATTGTCTTTCCAAACACGGAGTTATTCATGAGCTTGAAAAAATCCTTTTCGAACTCGTTCTTCGCTACTGTCCTAAGCTGGGTGTTAAGGTCAATGTATGGCTTCATCCACGCGCTCTCGAAAAATGTGATACCACGATGGATTTTCGTGAGTTTCATTCCTAATCTGATATATAGCTCTAGGTTTTTCTTGTGGAGCACGTAGTTGGTCTTGTTATTCAAATTCGGGATGAGTTTCTCAACACCGTTAACCATGACTCTCTCTGGCGCTAACGGATAGTCGTTATGGAGGTCGTGGAGCTCTTCTGAGTATTCCAAGTCCACTGTTAGAATACACGACATGTCTCTCCAGTTAGCTAGCTGGTCTTCTGTCATCCACTTGAAACCGTGGGTTGGTAGTGGCATGCTCATCGCACCACCATACAGATTGTTTTTGTCTAAGTCTGGTAAAAACACGCTTGGTTTCGAAGGGTTGAATAGTGAGTCTCCAGTTCGTTCCTCACTATTGACGTGATCCATGAACTTGTTGTTAGCAACGGCGTGTCTTTTGGTAATAGTTGAGACTCCGCCACGGATCCCAGCTTCTAACATCAAGAGCATGTCTACGTCTGTGATTAACTCGAGCTTCACTCCGGTGACTTTGAGTAGTGCATCCCATGCTAATCCAGGTGACGTGAAATAGAACGCTGGATCAAGACTGTAGTGAGTCTTACAGGTCTTTCTGAAATTTTCGAAAACATCTTCCAGTAACATCACGTCCGTTTTTAGGTACAGGTCGTGATACTCGCGCATGGATTTCATGTTGAAATGGTTCCAAACTCTAGTAGCGTGTTGGTAGTCTTCTTTGGAAATGGACGTGTCGTTAAGTTTCGAGTCAAACTTTTCGATAGTTGGTAACCATCTCTCGTCGAGAGATGATAACCCGGTCATGTGCTCGTATGGAAACACACCCTTCCGAGAGACTAACTCGAAGTCGTCACCGAACACTCTTTTCGTTGAGACTAGGTCACCACTATCAAGGTTTTTAACTAACTTTTCTAGGCTAGAAGGCATGAACTTAAAGCTGTCGAGAAATCTGATCTCTCTCGTGGTAGGTCGCTCCTTACCTTCGGCGTCTTCGTAGTGATCAACGACGATAACCTTACTGAACGAGATGTATTTCTCCTCGTTGTTTGGAATGCACTTGATGTCACCCTCCGTGATGCTTAGGTTTTTCGCGAAAAGATGGGCATCATAACCAGACAAGTTATGAAAAATAACCGGCACGAACTTCGGAAGCTTGTATTTCAAGTTACAGCTGTTATGTGCAGCTCCACGAAACTTACCAGTCAAGTGACAGTGATCTCTAACCTTTTTGTCTAGCTTGTCTTTTTTGTTTTTTTGTGTCCAATCCTTTTCGCACAACCAACACGTCTCACTATTCTTATAGGCTTGCTCGTCTTCTGATCTGTAGATCATCTCCTTCGCGACTTTAAACTTGTCATAGATGTTTTTGACAGCTCTCTCCACCTCCACTACAAACTTTTCACCGATGTTCTCATCTTCGGTTTTTCTCGTGTAGAGGTAGGGCTCTTCGTAGTGAAGAGTGTCGTCAAAACACTTTAGGTGAAAACAAAATCCAGATGGTGTGTGGTGTTGGTATTTGGTTGTCGAGCTAACCTCTGGGTTGTTGACACAGTTATCAATAGGTTCGATGGAGCTCTCGAAATCTGCATAGACTACGAATGGTACGTCTTGTGTCTTATAGATGTTCTCGAACTTTATGAAGCTCCCCTCTTCCGGCATTTCGGTCCTAATACTATCCACGTCAGAGCAACGTTCGATATGTTTGGTTAGAACATCCTGCGAGGTGAAACTGTTCATACATCTAAAACAGAAGAAGGTCGCGTGTGCGTGTTTGCTTTTCGCGCTAGACAGTAGCCGACTCATATTCTTAATCCACGCGTAATGTGAGTTCACATTTCCGTCTTCACCCTGTTCCGTGATGAGTAGCAGGTTGATGGTGTCTTTTGACTCTCCCCCAATGAGAAGAGGATAGACACCTGTTTTCTCCTCGTAGGCGAACACGTTGATATTAGTAGTCTTGTTGTTTCTCGTGAACTTTTTGATGTCTGATAGTGGTGTGGGGGATGAGATTCCAGTCCAGTCAAATTTCTCAGACTCGTCTCTCATCACCTTGTTGAGTCGCTCGGGATGATCTTGTTTCAACATTCGAGCAGAGGTTATAGACCATTTGAAACACTCGTTATTGGTTTTGTTCTGAACATTCACGATCGCGAGTTTTTTAACCAACGCTGCTGGTGTTGGGATATACGACGACGCGCTTATCGGCTTATAGGTGTCGATGTATATGTCTAACTTAACAACATTCAAAACTCGCCAACCACTACCTTTTTTCAAATAGGTCGCCAGGTTTTCTAAAATTTTTCCAACAGACGTGTCATACAACTCGTCCGTGTCTGTCCCAGTCAAAGTAATACCAACGAGAGAACGAAACATAGCGACTACTTCCACTGGTTCGCTGTCGGTGGCTCTCACCATAACGCATTCTAGAGCGAGTTTTGTTTTTAGTCCGCTTCGCTTCTTCACCTCGTTGAGCCAGAGGTCTATCACGAGATGTTTGGATCCCTCTAGAAAAGTCTTGGGGTCTGTCTTCCGTTGAGCTTCGATGGAGTAGGTTTCTGAGAAGCCGCGAATAGCCTTCTCAGTCTTCTCCACGACTTGGTCTTCAGCGTCGTGGAAAACGTCCTCAGGATCTGTTAGCAACGGACTGACCTTACTTTTTAGAGTCGTGAAAGCACTCGCGACTCTCTTCTTGATCGGCTCAGGCGTGTGGTCAACGAACCAGTCACTCCACTCGCTTAGCTTAGTCCTTAAATAAGACTTTGGCGGATCACTAGCTGGCTCTGGAGTACCGGCAATCCAACTAGACCACTCGCTAAGTTTTGTTCTTAAATAATTCATCGTCTCTTTATTATAAGGTTTTTTTTAAATAAGGAAAATCGATTATTATATAAACTAGTTGTTATTTTTCAAAAAAAAACGAATCTTTTTGAAAAAAACATGTTTGTTTTTTCTCGATTTTACACTATCTCTTTACGGAACGTGTACGTAACTCCATCGACTACAAGACTTTTCCCTATTTTTATACGATAGGTAATAGATCCTACAAACATTTTCAAACTGTTTGCTAATTCGAATATACTTTTGTATTTTGTTTCTTCTCCAGTGTTCACGTTTGTTTTAATCACAATTTGAGCAGGTTTTCCACCTTTACAGTGATCGTACCTCTTTGGTATTTCTACAGGTTTCATCTCTAGTGTTTTTCTAATTTCACTATGACTTGCATTATATTTTAGTTTGACTTCTCGTTCTTTTGCAATAGCTTTTAGATCTTTATGAGTTTGATGATCGTCCTTCTCTTTTTTTGGTAATGGTTTTCTTACTCTCTTAACCTTCGGTCTCTGGATCTTATTAAGTGAACCTTTTGGGCGTGTCATATCTCTCTTTATCACAACATATAGCTTAGTTCTTTAAGTTTCGTTTTGGGTCTTAGAAGGTTTGAGAGGGTGTTCCATTCTTCGCTAAGGTTGAGTTTTCGATCCAACGTGAAGCAACGACTTGTGAGTGCAGCGATCAAGAAGATTAGCGTAAGCATTTTATTAGTTTCCAAACATCTCTGTTTGGGAACTGCAGATCTCAACCTAGAATTGGACACGTTTCCTCTTCACTTTCACGACCTTCTTCTCTTTCATAACAACCATCTCATGGAGATACAACTGTAGGTGAGCCACTCCGTCTTTGATGAACACGCTGCTGATGTCGACAGCCGCGTTCACAGTATATTTCTTGAGTTTCAAGAGATCTTTGAACTCAACTTCCTTGTCGTCTTCGTCGTAAGCTGAGAACAAGTTCGGGTCACATTTGACGTAAACTTTGTCATTATATAACCCACTCTTAATCTCAGTTATGGTGTCGTTGTCGAGTTCTTTCAGAACCTCTTCACCAACTTTCTCTAAACTTTCGAGCTGTTCTTCACTCAACCGCAGAGCTGCGGTAAACTTTTCGTCGTCGAACTTGCTCTTCTGAACTCCGAAGGTGAACACGTCCTTGAATAGGATTGGTGCCATCTCGACTCTCACGGTGGAACTTTTATATTTCTTGTTCACAACACACTTTCCAAACTTGATACTCATCCTTTATTACTCTGTCCCTAAACTTGTGATCCTAGCGACGATTTCTTGATTTAAACGTCACATATTTATAAGTCTTGTAACCAACCCACCCCACGCTCACGAACATCACCCCCTCCGATATTGAAAGGTAGTTACGCATCTCTGGTGATGGTGTGTAGTAGTCGTGAAGTTGTGGTTCTCTACGAAATGTTGCGGACAACGTGTCAAGAGCTGCGTTCGTGTCGTTTATGTTGCGGTTAGCATCCGACAAAGCAAGGCGTAGTCTTGCGAGTTTATCGCGATGTTCAATCTCTTCTTCATTCCACTTTTCTTTCTCTCGTGCGAGTTTTTCTACTGCAAGGTTATGACGTTTCATTTCCTCACCATATTTGTTTCCGTCTAGACTTTTGAATAGGAAACCAGCACCTGCAAATGCGAGCGCATTAAATAATCCTCCTGCCATCATGGTCGTCATTTCTTTATTTTATATGTTTTTGTAGTTATAATAAATGTTTACAGGAGCACGATCACATCAATCACGTTTAGAAGAGTGCACGATTAGAGTTCTCAAACTTGAGAAAAAGATCGTAGAGTTAGAGGAGTACGCAAAGTTTCACATAGAGAAAATAAAAACTCTGGAGTTTGAGAATAAATATTTTAAAAGTCAACAAGGTGTCATGTTTCAGGGCAAGAAGTAACTCTTGAGTAAACTTTGAGGAAACTTTGAGTAAACTTTGAGGAAACTTTGAGTAGACTTGGTTTTACTGCTTTTTTACTTAGAAGTGTCTGAGAAAAACTTTGAGTAAACTTTGAGTAGACTTGGTTTTACTGCTTTTTTACTTAGAAGTGTCTGAGAAAAACTTTGAGTAAACTTTGAGTAGACTTGGTTTTACTGCTTTTTTACTTAGAAGTGTCTGAGAAAAACTTTGAGTAAACTTTGAGTAAACTTTGAGTAAAGTGTTAGATAAAGATGGAAACCATAACAAATAACAATCCGGTGAAAATAAAAGATCCTAGAAAAGTAGAGGCAGGTAAAAGACTTGCTGCGATCAGTAAAGAAGCAAAAGAGAAAAAAGCTCGTGAGAGAGTTGAACAAAGTGAACAGTGTGAACAAAGTGAACAAAGTAGTAGTTTTAATTTTGGATACGTTATCGGAACGATTGGTGCTATCACAGGTGTTGGTGCGCTATACTACGCGTACAAACAAGACAAATCTCAAGACAAATCTCAAGATGAGGTGGAGACTCCACCAACTCCTAAACCAGTCTCTACCCTTGAGAGTTTTTACTAAAAAAAACCACTATAATAAAAGGATGACAGATCGCAAAGTAATCATGAATGAAGTGTACGACACGTTACTCTACGTCGCTGCTGCAGTTGGTGTTAGTATGGTATCAAAGAAAGTTTTTGGAGAATCTCTAGGTACACCAAGTAGTCTAGTTGGAACGTTGAAACTCGCAGTCGCAGTGACTGCTGGAACTGTAGCTGTGAAATATGCACAACAAAAGAAACTTATTCCTGACGATCCTTTCAAGTGAGTTCGTATATATACTTTTGTAATGATCACTCATTACAAAACTTTTTATATTAATAAAGGGAATGTTCACTCAAAACTTAGAAGAGTTAAGTCTCACCATGAAGAAAGATTTACAAAATTCAAAGAAGAAGATGCTACGTCTCAAAGTGAAAGCTGTTGTGAAAGTGGTTATCACCGCAGTTGTACTTGTTGGTGGAATAATCACAACCATCCTCGTTCCAAATCCAATCACAGGAGCTATCACCATTGGAGCAGCCACCGTGTTGTCAGGTTCAGAAGGCATCAAACATACACTCAAGAGGTTCAAGTCTGTTAAAAGTAATAACAAAATTATCAAAAAAGCAGACAAAGACACAGATGTACTCCTGTTTGTGAACCAAGTCAAAGCACGCGTCGTCGAAGATCCATCTGCACCACCTTCTATCTATCCTGACTTGGAGAATCTGAAAAACTAGTTCGTCTACTCTTTTGTAACCAGAGTTGGCTACAAAAAAAAAAATCAAACTCTTATTAACAAGTCTATCATAGACGTGTCTTCAGACAGTATACCTGAGGATTGTGTGAAGTAAACAGAGAATAGGACATATTCTGATATGCGGAGTATCTTTGTTATTTTGGACAGCGTGTACGTTTTGTCGAGTGAGAGTACGTTGAATCTAATTCCTTTCTTTTTGACTTTTGAGTCCTTTACACTTACTGGTCCAAGATTAAAATAACTCGAGTGTCCTTGCCTATTCATGACCTCGATAGAATACATTATCTCGCCGTCTGTCATGTCTTTCCCAGAGTCTGTGCTAAACGAGTGTGTCATGAGTGTGAGTTGTGTGTCTTGCGTAAAGTCTATTGTAGAGATATATCGGTAACCGCCTGTGTCTCGCACAGGGTACATTGCTGTGTTCAAGGATGCTTTTGGAAACTCGAGTGAGTATTTTAGAACACTTGCAATCTTGTCTTCAGTTTTTACACCGTATCCAACGTGTATGCTCATGTTTTATTTTATATTATATTCCAACATCATGCTCTTGTTCAGTCTCGAAATATCGTCTGGTTCTAGAAATCCACTCACAATCTTTAGACCATATATATCACCTGAGATAGGTTTGTAAAAACCATCTGTGAATAAGAACCTTTCATTCACAAATATAGATCCAAACGAGGCTCCATTGGTTTTAGTGTTCGCCGTGAATTCCGAGTCAGTTAGTTTTATATCGTTCACGCGTAGATGACTTCCAGTCATTAACCAATGACACGATATCAAGTGTTTTTCAGATGTAACGATACTCGACGGAATTGTACACTCGTACTCGTTCGGTGGATGTCCACCACCGTAAACTAACTTGTTGTTTGTATTTGACTTGTAGGCAACAAACTTGTCGTAACCTCCGTTATCATTACCAATAATGTAACCCCAATCTCCTTGTGTTTGTATATGCAGTAGTTTGAAAACAACGAAGACGCTCGTGTTGATATAAGTCATCTGAGGACATTTAAATAACATCGTGGTCCTTCTTAGATTTCTAAGGAAACCATCCCCAACCGAGGGACTTTTACTGTAGACATCTTGGTGAAAATAGGAATCTCCGTCTTTCACTTTTGTCACTCTACTCTTACCCGTGTGAGGTGTGATCACCGCATTAGACACGTTGATGTTGAAAACAGTTGTGAAGGGTTCTTTTTCTTCCTTTGGCAAAGTATTACCTTTGTCGTATCCACAATGTAGACTCATGTTTTATTTTACAACACAAATTTACTTACTAACATTCCCGTTGCTACTAATGCTACAGATAACATAATATTACTTTTCTCAGGTGGTGGTGGTGTACTTTTTTTAGTTTTCTCAGACGATGAAGTGTCTAGTGTTTCTAGATGTTCACCTCCGTCAGTGTGAATTTTCTTGTCTTTTTTCACACTTTTAAAGTTAAGTTCACTATTGAATCCGAACGTCATATTTGTCTCTGACGACTCTCTTAGTAAGTTATTATATCCTGGAATAGGTGTTTTTAACAAAACCATACTTCGTGGAATGAGCCACGTGTTCGGAGTGACAGCCATGTCTAACTTAACGTTCGTGTCTTTGATCGCCCTATTCATCAGATTAATCCACGTACTTGGTGAATATTGCACGACAGCATCTTCTACGATGTTTCTAAAAACTTGTTGTACTTCACGTGTACTAGCACGACCACCTACAATACTTTGTCTAGACTTTGCTTGTGCACCTAGTAATGCGTAGATGTAGACTTCTATTGACTGGTTTAAGAGTTCCTGACCTAACTCTGTGATACCATCACTCGCTCTTGGACAATAACGCTTATAGTCTCCTTGCAAGTCTTTGATAATACTTACCCAATTACCGCCTAGAGGGAGATGACTCCTTAACACTCTCCAATCTGGAATGTATAATCTCAAAATGTCGGCAATGTCAGCCCCACTTTTGTCAAGACGGAACATCACTCTTCTCATCGTGAAATACACGTGAAACCGCATGAGACTTGTGATTTGTTTTGGAATGTCAGAATTTGGTGTTAGGTTTTGTAACGACACTCCCGACCTATACGTGGCTATGTACATCGCTGCAATAGCCTGATAGTAACTCTTCGATAACGTCCACACTGCACTGATCATACTCCCGTCTGGTCCATCCTGATAGTACTTTTTCGTGTCTATCACTATCTTCGGTAGGTTAGACTTGAAGTGGTTCTTGTCGTCAACGTAGATGATGAAGTCGTTGACTTGATAGTTGAGTATGTACGGTGGATAGGTTACGTTAGACGTGCCGGCTCTCTCCGTGTGTATGAGTTTTTGTACTGTACCACCACTATTCCATATTCTCGGGAAAGGTGTGTTGTTGTGTAACCATTTCCACATACTTTGATCGTTCTTGAAGGTGGTGCTGGTAATGTCAGTCGAGAGTATGTTGTTGTTTCGAAAATAGATGTCTACTCTTGTTACATCACCTTGTTGTGTTTGAACTGGATCAAACTCAAACTTACTTAGCGTTGCATACGGATATTTCTTCAGGAGATCTGACTTTGCTTTCTGAATAGCAATCTCAGAATTTTTTATTGCCTTGTCATAGTTTTCACCGTAATAGGCTCGTATCATTTTATTTGTAGTATAAATAAAATGAAGAAACTAATAGTGTTTATTGAAAATAGTAAGAAAACAGTCACGTTGGATAGGAGTTTAGTGCTCCTAAAGAACTCAACTCTCGTCGTAAAGTCAGCAAGTGTGTTTTGGGATTACAAAAATGTAATTAAAGATTACAACGACGTTATTCAGTACAACTCACAAAAACATACGATACCTGAAGGTTACTGGTCTTTTGAAAGTCTCGTGACTTTTTTCACGGACAAAAAAGACATCAAAATAACATTATCACACAACACGTACGATCATACATGTACACTAGAAACAGAACATCCTATTAAACTATACAAGTTTGGTGAGTTACTTGGTTTTCCAACAGACACTATAATAGGAAAAGGAGTGGAGGTTAGTCCTGGTAGAATAGACATCAACAGAGGTCTAAGGTTTGTAGAGATTCATTGCGACACGCTTGTCGATGAGACTATAGACGTACGCGGTAAACAAAGTAGTGTTATTGCAGTTCTTCCTGTCACATCAGAGTCTACACTAAGTGGGAGTGTATTACATTTTCCAACGGTCGAGTCTAGTGTTCCTACACGTCGTGGTACGTACAATAACTTGTCTTTTCACACCACAACAAATGTAAGCGGTATAGACGAAGTAGGAAGTGTTTTGATTGACATAAACATTCATTAATAAAAAATGGAAGAACAAAATGTTGTCATAGAACAGAGTCTTCGAGACTTATACTACAACCCTGTGACTGGTTATCAAGGCATGGAGAAATTATATCAAAAAGCATTGGAAGAAGGTTTGACCATAAGTAGGCGCAGCGTGAAAGAGTGGTTGAAATCTCAAGACACTTACACACGATACAAGCCTATAGTGAAACGACACAAATTTCGAAAAAACATGGGTCTCGTCTCTCGGTGAACAAATTCAACTGGATCTTGTCGATATGGGAAAGCACAAAAACAAAAACAAGGGTTATTATTGGATACTCACATGTGTTGAGATTCTGAGTCGTTACGCTTTCGCTATTCCTGTGTACCGTAAAGATACAAAAAACATGACAAAAGCTGTAGACGAGTTACTACGACAGTTTCACGTGAGATTTGGAATATATCCAAAACTTGCACAGTTTGATGAAGGATTAGAATTTTATAACGTTGGTGTTAAAAGCTTATTGAAAAAACACAACGTTGACTATTTCTCGACAAAGTCTGACAAGAAAGCTGCTGTCGTCGAGAGATTTAACAGAACTTTGAAAACAAACATGTGGAAATATTTCTACAGTAAGGGAACACACACGTGGATAGATGTGTTAGATAATCTCACGAAAAGCTACAACACTACGAAACATAGTAGTATTCTCATGAAACCTGTAGACGTGACAAAAGACAACGAGAGTCAAGTGTGGATGACACTTTTCGGTAGTGAGGTGGGTGAGTTTCCACGTCCAAAATATAAACTCGGACAAAAGGTGAGAATAAGTAAATATAAAAGTATATTCACCAAAGGATACGAAGCAAATTTCACAGAGGAAATTTTCTCTGTAAGTAAGGTAGTTCGTGGAGATCCAAACGTCTACGTTCTTAGTGATGAGAGTGGTGAGGACGTTATTGGGAAGTTCTACGAGGAAGAGATGTCTGCCGTAGAGAAAACAGAAGACGCTACGTATCGTATAGAAAAAATTCTAAAGAGAAAAGTGGTGAATAAGAAAAAGATGGTCCTGGTCAAATGGGCTGGTTATGATGACAAACACAACTCTTGGATTCCAGAGAGTGATATGAAAAGTCTATAAATAAAATGGAAGGTGAAGATGCTTTTGAGATGGAAGAAAGGTTTCCAGAGTATGATGTTCTAGATATCGAAGAACTAGACACAACTCTTGACAATCTTAACGATAGATTACTGACTGACGACGACCCACTACTCACCGAGAGGATCACGTACATCAACCGTCTTCTTTTAGCCGAAACAAATTTTGGTGGTGATGAACTAGCGGCAGGGAGTGATCCAGCGAACGATGTGTTTGTACAAGTTGACAAATACGTGCAAGACTCTCGTGAAGGACAAAAACTTAATCCTTTCTCCGAGAGTGTCATAGAACTTAGAAACCGGACTACTGTGAAAGATGGTAAAGTCTTTTTCAAAGAAAGACTCAAAAACGGTGGATATTCCTCCACTGATAAAATAGTTCTCAACAATGTGAACGATACGTACATGAAAAACTCGGCAAAAAGAAACTCTAATGCCGTTTCACAATTTGAAAAACTCATTGAGACAGCGATAAGTGAAACTAACACAGCCTCCAACTTACCTATGATTTCTGTTGTTGATCAAGTACAAGTTCCAGACGATGTTCTTGGTCGACTAAGCGAGGAGGATCGACGTGTTGTGAATGGTGTACTTAATCCGTCGACTACAATCCTACCAGAGAGTAGAGTCGGTGATCGAGGTGCTATTCAACTCATGGTTAACGAATTCGAAGAAAGAGGTGTTGAGATTCGTGCGAAAATCCTTGACAGTGACCCAGAGACAGCGGCGAGACTTACTCAAGAGTCTACCGACATAGACACAGTGGTAGACGCTTTCGAACAACAACGGACTATAGAAGAGACGCGTGGCGAACAAGAGAAAGACGTAACACGTCTAGAAAAAGTGAAAGAATGGATTAAAGAGAACTTAGTTGGCGTCTCTGCACTAGGTATTGCTGTCGCAGGGTTACTCACAACCATTATAGTCGGGACGAGAACATTAGTCACAAAAGGAGCGAACGCAGCGTTATCATTCGCGAAAGTAGTGAAAAATATGATAGCTAAGCTCGGGCCGTGGATGGTAGGAGTCGCTAATTTCGTTTACACTATACTAAAAGCTGGTGCGAGCGGTCTAGCGTGGTTAGCTAAAAATATTTGGGTTGTTGTTGTTTTGATTATTTGGGTCGCGAATGAGTATCGGAAAAGTAAAAAATGAAATGAGTTTAAATGGAGATAGAAAATAAAACATAATAAATGAGCGTTACTGGAATAATCTACATGATATATAACATGTTTGATAGTGATATCTATATTGGTTGTACATTTAAAACTATAGAGCAACGTCTTGCAAAGCATAAGACAAAATCTAAAAATCCGCTCACACAAAACACTAAGCTATACAAAAAAGCAAAGGAGGTGGAGTGGACTAATATGAAAATTTACGAAATGGAGAAACTATCCTGTTCTAGACTTGACCTTAGAATGATAGAAGGAGCTTACATACTAAAACTAGAGCCGTCTCTGAACTCGAGAAAAACCGGACTCCACTTCAACGAGGATGGAATATACGACAGAAAAAAATATTGTAAAGAGTATAGAGATAAAAATGGAGAAAAAATTCTCGAGTACCAACGAGTCTATTGGTTAGCTAACAAAGAGACACTCCTCGAGAAGAAAAAAGCTAAAATAGTTTGCAAATGTGGACGGAAGAGTAGCTACTCTAACATATCAACTCACAAAAAATCTAGTATCCACAAAAAGTTAACAGAATAACTAGATTATATGATTTTTGTATTTCCCAAAATACAAAAAAAAAACACTATAATAAATGAGTAGTATTAAAGATCTATCACCACATGCAAAGAAATCTAGTATGAGTACGATCAAAGGTCCACGTACACGACATGTCGTGACTTTGAATCCTAACAAGGCTAATCCTAACGAAACACTCTACATTAACATACCAAAACTCAAACCAGACTCGTGTTTGGTTCCAGGAAGTCTTCACATCCTGTTTGACTTTAAAAATGCAAACGCTAAGAGTTGGTTTTTGAACAACTTGTCTAAACTTTTACAAAGCCAACTGACTATTAAAATGGCTGGAGAAGTTGCATACGACAACGTTGGCGAGTCTACTATCGCTGTTTACAGAGACCTCTGGAAATCTGAGAGTGAACGAGATGAGATGATGGAGCTCGGTGTTGCTGGAGAGAACTTGCGAAAGTTAGTGTCAAAGGATGACAGTGGAGCTGCAAGTGGAAACACATCAAAAGTTTCTGACGCACTAGTGTTTAGTGTTTTTGGCACAAAACAAAAAATATCACTTGACAAAATTTTGGGAGACTCTGGATTGTACGCTCCGTACTCCATGAGTAACAATCTACAATTCGCTATCAAGTTACCAAGTGCTACTGATATCATGGTGGCACAATCTGGCAGTGCTGTTGGAGGGTACTCTCTAGAGAATCTAGAACTCGAGTATGAAACAATAGACAACTTGGACCTCGCGAGTGAGATTACAAGTTTGTACATGGTTGGAAAGTCACTACCGTACGAACATGTTACACTCATGAAAAGGAGTCCGTGGGGGAAAGATGAGACCCTAATTAACGAAAACATTAACTTACCACGAAAAAGTATGAAAGCTGTGGTGTTGTTATTCACCAAAGCTACAATTACTGACTCCGAAGAGTTTGTGTACCCTAACATCGACAGTGTAAAAGTAACTATCGAAGGAATTCCTAACGAAATCTATAGTCAAGGAATTCCAAAGTCAAGGTACTACTCTGAAGCCGAACGTCTATTTGGTCAAGTCGACCAAAGTGTCACACATAGGGAGTTCTACAAAGATAGCTTTGCATTAGTAATAGACTTGCGAAGTACTAAAGATCAAAAAGTACATGGATCAGGAAAGAAAATTATGAACACGCAGAGTGGAATCTTACTGGAAATTACGAAACGTGTTACAACCACCGACTTGATATGTCATATATTTGTACTATCAGACGCATTGTTAAGTATCGCATCAGGAAACTTACAAAATATTCAGTACTAAACTAGAGTCACAACACATGGTTTTTCTTACATTGAGATGTAAGAAAAACAAAAAATAAAAGATGGATATCCCGTTTAACATGTTGATAGTAGGACCCACCTATTGTGGGAAGACATTCTATCTTTTAGAGATGTTAGAAAAACACTTCAAAGGAACATTCGACTACATCGTTCTTCTTTGTCCAACTATACTCTGGAACACAACGTATCACGACTGGAAACACTACCACGACACGGACTTTGTTGTTCTACCTGTTGAACAGGATAATGTAAACACGACGATGAAACAAGTTGTTGACGTGTACACCGATACGAAAACACTTATTATCTTAGACGACTGTGCGAGTGGTCAAGATGTAAAAAACAGAACGAGTGAGCTAGTGAAGCTTGGTTATTCGGGTCGTCACTACGGATTGTCCACTATAGTTCTAACTCAACAACTGACGAGCATCGCGAAACCTTACAGAGAGAACATTTCGAGAATAACAAGTTTTCATAACACAAACAAAAAAGATATGATAGAGCTTATCAACGACTACTTGAATGGTGTTTCCAAAGAAGATGTGATATGTATCACAAAAAAATTAAGAGAGAAGAAACACGCATGTTTAGAGATAAATCTTAGACATCCTTACGGTTATGAGGTTATTTCACCTAAATAAAGAATGAATCCAGAAGACTTAACTAACTCTGCGCAAGAAGAAACAACAAACTCCGAAACCACTGAAGACATTGCGAAGGAGGTCGATAGGAAGAGAGAAGAACTCTTACTTCTAGCGAGTGATGGTGAAATTAAAAAGAACGAAGCGTACGTTAGAAAGGCTAATGCGAAGACGATTCTAAAGTTGTACGCTGAATATGAAGCTGAAGTACGAGAGAAAAGCACTGTATTTTTATGTGATATGTTTCTATCAAAATTTGCCATGATGATGGGTGGATTTGATGCAGTAGAGAAACCAGAAGAGATGGAAAAAGAATTAAAGAGAGACCCTTATCTTAACAAAGATTTGAAAAGTCTCATGTCAAGGTTAACACCACTAATCCCGTTTCTTGGACTACTATCCGGTGGACTCACTGTAGGAAAACATATGTACAATCATACAAAGAGTGAGAAACAAGACGATAATTCAAAAACACCTACCTAGTCTGAACGAGAAGTCCATGTGTATAATAACTCACTACGCCATTTGCGCGAATAACAGCAGGACCACAATCAAAAAAAAAGTTGTTTTTTTTGTAATCTTTTGAGATTACAAAAATATTTTACTACACTACGACTCTGTTATTGATGGTGTGACAGTTGGTAAATCTTCATACTTCTTATCATCGTATCGTTCATACCCAGCTAGAACGTCCAACTCTACCGTACCATCTTCCTTTCCAAATTTCAAACCAAGTTTCACTCTTCGATGAGTTTTCATTGTCATGTTGCGTGGTGGTTGATCTACTGGTTGAGACTTACTTTTGTTTTTGCTAGATAGACAACCCATTTTTTATCTAACTCTTTTTTACGAACAAAATGGTGAGCAGGTCTTAGAGCCAAGCTCTACGCGTTCAGAACGTTGCGTGGTGACCAGAAAAAATGTAAAGGAGTCAAAAAAGGCGTGGTTGACAAAGACATTAAGTTTAACGACTATAGGGATTGCTTGTTCAGCGGGGTGTCTATCTACAAGACTATGAACGTGTTCAGATCACACAAGCACGAGATCTACACGGAAGCTGTTAACAAGAAAGCCTTGAGTTCGAACGACGACAAGCGACACATCTTACCGGATGGTATTAACACGCTGGCCTTGGGACACTTCAGAATTGAGAAGGAGTAGTTTTAAACTAAAAGACACGAGTGAGATGACGACGAACAAGTGTAGATGTAAAGAGAGTCCCTACGGTGAGGTTATCGAGTGCTATTGTGGTAAGCTCGACACCTTCAACGTTCAACGAACAAAGATCGCTCACAACCCAAACTCCTTCGACAAGGAAAGAGTTAAACGTCACGTGAATAAAATCCAAACGTTGGAACACCTCAAGTGCTTCGACGGTCAAGAGATCGTGGCAGCCTCGATGGTCATGAGTCACTACCCAGAGAGATTCGCCAAGGAGTTCAAGAGTAAGATGAAGCGTCACACGCGAGTCGATGTTATTCACACTCATGTGGTTGGAGACGTGAGAAAGAGGGTAAAAAAACAAAACCAAAATGGTTTTGCTTTTCATACCAATAGCCTCGAAATGAGGCTATTGGAATAATTTTTTTTGGAACACGTGGGGAATAATTTTCTCGAACACGGCGGCGAACGATGTTTTGGAACACGGCGGCTTGGGATGGGGTTTGAGGTGGTTTTGTTTTTTTTTCGCGGGGGATTTCTGGAAAAGTAGTTGCCGGTTCCAACCCATTTTTTTACTTGGGTTGAAACCGGCAAGTTCTTACTACTTAGCTTATATACGCAACAATTTGAATAAGCTTAGTAGCGAAATCGACAGTCCAGTGATCAGGTCGACACGGAGATCAGCCATGTTGAAAATTCTTCCACAGCGGACAATCCAACTACGAGGCGTTTCTTGAACGTATTTCCTGAGAAAAGTAACATCTTTATAACACTAAATATTAAGTGAACAGAATACTGTATCGAACGCGAGTTTAGCGTTAGATTTTATCCGATTTTCCTTCTTCGAATGCAAATATAAATCCCAACGGTCACTTGTAGAATAGGCGCCAAATTCGCAAATAGTTTCTACGCATGCTCTGAACCTCTGAATGAATATATCGCGGGCGCATACATTCTCGTTCCCAGAGCCCGGGTCGTCTGCGCCGGGTTTTCGAATAGAACATTATTTTGTTAGTCTAGTATGATAGAAATTGTTAAAAAGTTACAATATATAAAATTTTGCGAAATCGAAAATTTTAACGTGAATTCTTACCTTCTTTACGTCGCTAAGAAATCCCTTGAATTTCTGGCGAAATTTGAATGAAGGAAAAAAGTGTCATTTCTGCGTCAACTTCGTACAAGGCTGTCATGTCCTCGCCATTTAATTCTTCACTTTCTACATATACAAATATAAAAAATCACATTTATTACACAATATTGATCAAAAAAATAGAACTGCAATATATAGTGTCATTGCAGTAAAAGTATATAATATCGCGAAACTTACCGATACGTTCCACGACCTTCTGGGAAATCATGGGACAGCAACCAATCTTTTACTTCAGAACATAAAAATGTTGTCTGGAAGCATCCATATTGATGTAACACGATGGAGCTAGTTAAGTCTAACTCGCAAAACGGTTCAAATGTATAATGTATGTACTAACCAGAATGGCCCATATTTATACTATTGTCTTACTGGCCAAACATGCCACTTGAAATTAGATAGATGATATTCTCGACCAATAAAAACTATCGAGAAGATAATATCAATGCTTTCACGCGCGTCGCTTTAACACGCGCGAGCCGATTACACAGAGAGAACTATTTGGCAGGAGAGTCGATTTGAGACACGGTCGAGTCGACTTGAAACGCGCGAGTCGATTTGACACGCCCTTGTCGATTTGACAGCCGGGAGTCGATTTGACACGCGTTAGTCGATTTGACAATTGACATGAGTCGATTTGAAACTCGGGGGTCGATATGACACGCGGGCGTCGATTTGAAGTACGGGAGCTAAATTGGCACGAGGGAGTCGATTTGACAACGGAGTCGATTTGCCACCGGGAGTCGATTTGACAAATGGGTCGATTTGACATGTGTAAGAGCCGATTCGGAAAAAGAGAGCCAAAATGAATTCATTGGGGGCTGATATGGACATCGTAAGTAGCGCTGCAAGTGGAGCCGTAACAGCCCCGGGAATGAGAGTCGTTTTGATCTGTGGGGCTGAATTGGAAAACGGTGGGGCTGAATTGAAAAATGGCAGGGCTGTTTTGGAAACGGGTAGGGCCAAATTGGCTTTTTAGTGTACCTAAAATGGCCCTGTTAGTGTCGATCTAGCTCTCGAATCCCAAAATGGCTTTCACGTAGGGCCAAAACAGCTTCGGCTCCAACAGGGCTAAAACGAAATTTGGGGTCGTTTCAACCCTTTTTCATTTACAGTGTGGTGGCAGTAGCGGCGCATTACATCTGCAGCGAAGGAAATACCAAGGCTTGTAGGTGGATCTGATGTAGACTGAGGTTGTAAATGCTTAAGAATGGTCTTCAATGACTGACAGTGATGACAGGAAGACCAGACTGCTTCGATTGCCTTGTCGATATCCAAGGCAAAGAAGTACCTGGTGAACAGGAATTTCAGTTGGTACTTGGATGCTTGGATGGGTGGCTGAATCGGATATGAAGTGCTGTCAGCAGGCCATCAAGTACGGAACGGGGCACGACTATGCGATCACGGCTGGGCTGGAATGGTTGAGAGTCCTTCACAACAAGGAGGCCATCGGGCGCAATGATAACCTCCTTGAGGTATCGCTTGATATCGATGATCTTGGTGGCTTTGATAGAGGGACGGGTGCCTTGCTGTAGGTGGGAGTGAGTTCGGCGGTGATCAGGGAATTCCTGTTGGGTAGCTTGCCACGCTGCTCTACTCGTGAAGAAGGGGATTCTGACAGAGCCTTCAATGACATCATACAGATATATCACGTACGACGGAATCCGCCATTTCTGAAATGAATCTGCAAGTCTGGCAGGTCGAGTATATATGAGCACTGTCTTGGGTTTCTGCCAGCAAAGTCAGATGGAAGATTCTCTACTCCGGATAACGGACTTGATAACGGCTAATGATTGACGGGAATGTAGTGACTCTTGAGCTGGCTGAAAACTCAGCCCGCGACTGTCTGTAAGGACCTGGGTGGTGTGGACAGACTGAATGATATAGGGGGGAAATGTTTTATGGCAGCACTGATGCTCAAGGCTTCGATCTCACAAGGAGGCCATGTTACTTGATATTTACGCAATTTGTCATTGAAGAATCCGGCTAACAGAAGTTTACCGTTGCGGTGTATGTAGAGGGTTGCTGCTATGCCCCTGTTCTTTACATAACCATCTGTGACAATCCAGAGCGAGTCGTTGGGACGAGGAAGCGAGATGTACTTGTGGTTATCAAGGGCTTGTTGTGCACTCTTGAAGGCCAGCAGTAATTGATCGGACCACTCGATCCGCTCTCTTGACTCCTTGTCAGCTGTAACTTGGTCGAGTGGATCGAGTAGTTCGGCGTACTTTGGAAGTACTCGGCTGAGTACCTTGTAGGCGCCGACAAAGGATCGTAAACCCTGTACTGTAGAGGGCGGAACCACGGAGGATAATGCGGCCAGCTTGTGTGGGCTAGCTTGTAAGGTGCCATTCGACCAGATCCAGCCTAACACAACAGCTTTCCTTGGGCAGATGATGGTTTTGGCTACCGATAAGCGGAGGTTGTTCTTCTTTAGTAAGGAGAGCACAATAGGCCAATGTTGCAGTACTTCGTCAGGGGTGTTGCCTCCAATGTACAAATCGTCGGCAATTTTTGCAACACAACCGTCCTGAATGAGGTCACCTAAGACTCTAGACATCAGCTCCCCCAAGTAGGTCTCAGATCCAGGCATACCCATGGCGGATCGGGTATACGCGGATACCTTTATAAGGTGTAGCAACTCCACAATACTTCATAGACGAAGCAGCCAGGGGAATCTGGAATAAAGGACTGTAATAGGTCGGTGATGATGATGTATCTCCACTGACCAATGGCTCGTAAGACACTGTCAACATTTGGCATAAGTGAAGGCTGGGGCTTACTGTACTGGGCAACTTCACCAAAGGATGTGACGAGTCGACTGCCACCATTTGGTTTCTTGACAAGGAAAGAAGTATTCAGATATTCAACATGGACATTAACTTAGTCGGGTTTAGCAAAGACTCCGGCGGCTTCAAGCTCATCAAACTTTGTCTGCAACGCCTCCGTAGTACTTCTGTTGTACTGTGGTAATCACTTTTTCGTTGGGGTGGAAGAGTAGGACCCATGTTGACAAAGGCTTCGATCTTGCCACTAGCAGCGTTGTATTTGGAGATAGAGGGGTTGAATATATCATCATATTCAAAATTAAGCTCTCTGAATCGATCACGGCTGTCAGGTGAAAGGAATGAATCTGGGTCGACAACGACATTCTTCGAAAATGGCCTGGTGTGAACTCGTTGTGAAATCGCATTGCTGTGGGAGTTGGTGGAATGTGAATTTGATTCTTTGATGGAAGACGATATGACATGCCGAACTTGGCATAATTGTTCGCCTTTCTTGATGAGAATTGGGGAAGAAGTTGTGTTGGTAATACGCAGAGTATGATAATGTCTTGTGGCTGAGGCCGAGCAGCTTCCTGTTTTTTGAGGAAGGTTCGAGGGACTGTCGAGCCTAGGCTCTAGGGCCCATAAGGCATCCGGATCAAACTCAAGAGGTGTGGTCAACTGGAAGTAGTCACCGGGTAACACAACTGTTCGCTGTGGGTTACGGAACAGGAAAGATTGCGTACGTCTTGCATCAGAAATACAAAAGTCTGCGCATTAAACTTGTAAAATGTAAACTAAATTCATGCACATGTTTCCAAACAAATTTTATTCCATCTTATAAAAGACAAAGTACTTTATGAATACATTTCTTACAAGAAATAATTGATTTATTTGGTTAAAAACAGTGCGTATTTTTTTTGGTTGAAAATAGTTGTAGCAACAGCTCAGTTGAAAAAACTATATTTGTCATGCTACTTTGTCGGTAATTTCTCAAATTATATTCACTTATTTTCATAAATTTCCTTTTTATAAATCTTATAGACATCGATCCTTTTTATAAATCTTACAGACATCGACGAGTGCTTGGACCAACCATGTAACGCAAACGCTACATGTAACAATACCGTTGGATCTTTCTTGTGCACATGTGATGTAGGCTATACCGGTGACGGATTTAACTGCTCAGGTATGCATAAATTTTGTCTAATGGGCAATGAAGAAATATTTGTGGATTGGACACGCAGAGTGTTTTTGCACATGCTCCAATTATTACATCGTGTAGGAAAGCTTTGATATGTAGAAAAAGAGGCTTGCTAGTATTGTATACCAAAAACGAGCAATGAGAACATTAGGCTTAATCCCATTTTCCACTTCACCATTTCGCTCGCCCCTGGAGAAACATTTCACCGATTACATCATTTTTTCCGTTTTGATTGGTCGACAACTGAAAAAAATTATGTCATTGGTTGTAGCAATGAGGAGCTCTTCTTTCACGGGTTGATTTTCTTGGAAGAATAAGTGGAGAAGCCTGGGCTTGTATAGCCGTTTCTGTAGTTTGTGCAGAGGAAGGAGCTGGTGAGCCACTAATAGCATCGGGTACTGGAGATTGCAGGTGAGGAGCAGGCAGGTGGTATGGTGACGGTTGGAGAATGAATATGTGGCCTGCTCTGGGTCAGCTGCGTCGGAATCAGACTCTAGGAGGTCATCCTGTCCACGGGCAGGTCCTTGAGACGACTGTGAAGGGCCAAATGGCTTTACATGGGATAGCATTCTGCCATAGGAACAACATATACCTTGCTTCGAAACTGCGAGCTGGTAAACTTTCGTGTTGGCACGTCTTGTCTTGGTCGATGTCAATGACAAGGTATTTCTCCCGAGCTTTTTGCTTGTCCTTATCACCTTTCAAGAAAACTAGGTCACCAACCGCGCGAGATGGTAGCGGAGAGACCTGGTTTGCCGTTAGCCTTTGACTTGGCGCTGGGTAGGTGATTCCTCTTGCGGGATAAGTGCTGGTTGAGAATAAGCTCGCGGTCGACAATAGGTAGCTGCTCACCAGTTATCTGGTCTCTTTGAGTCCAGACTTCGCGGGCAGACAGGCCATCGCGCCGGATTCGGGAATTCATGTTAGAGACAGCGAGAGCTAATGTGACCTTTGAGACTGGACCTCCCTCGGTATGTACATTAAGAAGCTCTGTACCAAGTTAGGCAACAGCGCGTTCGGCAACAGGATTCTTATTGGGGTTCTTGGGTCTTCCAACCTCCAAATGAATACCAGAAGAAATAAGGGTCTCGTCGTTCGTGAGAGAAGAGAATCCGGGAGCAGGATCTACGCGGATTGTCACGCCACTATCGCATAGGGATCGGAGCTCAGAACATAGAATCAAGATGGCATCACGGAGATCCTCGTGTCTTTCGCTATCGATAATGGAAGCAAGAGTGTATGATCACACCGTCTCTCTCATGATGACTGGCAGTAGCGGCGCATTACATCTGCAGCGAAGGAAATACCAAGGCTTGTAGGTGGATCTGATGTAGACTGAGGTTGTAAATGCTTAAGAATGGTCTTCAATGACTGACAGTGATGACAGGAAGACCAGACTGCTTCGATTGCCTTGTCGATATCCAAGGCAAAGAAGTACCTGGTGAACAGGAATTTCAGTTGGTACTTGGATGCTTGGATGGGTGGCTGAATCGGATATGAAGTGCTGTCAGCAGGCCATTAAGTACTGAACGGGGCACGACTATGCGATCACGGCTGGGCTGGAATGGTTGAGAGTCCTTCACAACAAGGAGGCCATCGGGCGCAATGATAACCTCCTTGAGGTATCGCTTGATATCGATGATCTTGGTGGCTTTGTTAGAGGGACGGGTGCCTTGCTATAGGTGGGAGTGAGTTCGGCGGTGATCAGGGAATTCCTGTTGGGTAGCTTGCCACGCTGCTCTCCTCGTGAAGAAGGGAATTCTGACAGAGCCTTCAATGACATCATACAGATATATCACGTACGACGGAATCCGCCATTTCTGAAATGAATTTGCAAGTCTGGCAGGTCGAGTATGAGCACTGTCTTGGGTTTCTGCCAGCAAAGTCAGATGGAAGATTCTCTACTCCGGATAACGGACTTGATAACGGCTAATGATTGACGGGAATGTAGTGACTCTTGAGCTGGCTGAAAACTCAGCCCGCGACTGTCTGTAAGGACCTGGGTGGTGTGGACAGACTGAATGATATAGGGGGGAAATGTTTTATGGCAGCACTGATGCTCAAGGCTTCGATCTCACAAGGAGGCCATGTTACTTGATATTTACGTAATTTGGCATTGAAGAAATGTAGAGGGTTGCTGCTATGCCCCTGTTCTTTACATAACCATCTGTGACAATCCAGAGCGAGTCGTTGGGACGAGGAAGCGAGATGGTCTTGTGGTTATCAAGGGCTTGTTGTGCACTCTTGAAGGCCAGCAGTAATTCATCGGACCACTCGATCCGCTCTCTTGACTCCTTGTCAGCTGTAACTTGGTCGAGTGGATCGAGTAGTTCGGCGTACTTTGGAAGTACTCGGCTGAGTACCTTGTAGGCGCCGACAAAGGATCGTAAACCCTGTACTGTAGAGGGCGGAACCACGGAGGATAATGCGGCCAGCTTGTGTGGGCTAGCGTGTAAGGTGCCATTCGACCAGATCCAGCCTAACACAACAGCTTTCCTTGGGCAGATGATGGTTTTGGCTACCGATAAGCGGAGGTTGTTCTTCTTTAGTAAGGAGAGCACAATAGGCCAATGTTGCAGTACTTCGTCAGGGGTGTTGCCTCCAATGTACAAATCGTCGGCAATTTTTGCAACACAACCGTCCTGAATGAGGTCACCTAAGACTCTAGACATCAGCTCCCCCAAGTAGGTCTCAGATCCAGGCATACCCATGGCGGATCGGGTATACGCGGATACCTTTATAAGGTGTAGCAACTCCACAATACTTCATAGACGAAGCAGCCAGGGGAATCTGGAATAAAGGACTGTAATAGGTCGGTGATGATGATGTATCTCCACTGACCAATGGCTCGTAAGACACTGTCAACATTTGGCATAAGTGAAGGCTGGGGCTTACTGTACTGGGCAACTTCACCAAAGGATGTGACGAGTCGACTGCCACCATTTGGTTTCTTGACAAGGAAAGAAGTATTCAGATATTCAACATGGACATTAACTTAGTCGGGTTTAGCAAAGACTCCGGCGGCTTCAAGCTCATCAAACTTTGTCTGCAACGCCTCCGTAGTACTTCTGTTGTACTGTGGTAATCACTTTTTCGTTGGGGTGGAAGAGTAGGACCCATGTTGACAAAGGCTTCGATCTTGCCACTAGCAGCGTTGTATTTGGAGATAGAGGGGTTGAATATATCATCATATTCAAAATTAAGCTCTCTGAATCGATCACGGCTGTCAGGTGAAAGGAATGAATCTGGGTCGACAACGACATTCTTGGAAAATGGCCTGGTGTGAACTCGTTGTGAAATCGCATTGCTGTGGGAGTTGGTGGAATGTGAATTTGGTTCTTTGATGGAAGACGATATGACATGCCGAACTTGGCATAATTGTTCGCCTTTCTTGATGAGAATTGGGGAAGAAGTTGTGTTGGTAATACGCAGAGTATGATAATGTCTTGTGGCTGAGGCCGAGCAGCTTCCTGTTTTTTGAGGAAGGTTCGAGGGACTGTCGAGCCTAGGCTCTAGGGCCCATAAGGCATCCGGATCAAACTCAAGAGGTGTGGTCAACTGGAAGTAGTCACCGGGTAACACAACTGTTCGCTGTGGGTTACGGAACAGGAAAGATTACGTACGTCTTGCATCAGAAATACAAAAGTCTGCGCATTAAACTTGTAAAATGTAAACTAAATTCATGCACATGTTTCCAAACAAATTTTATTCCATCTTATAAAAGACAAAGTACTGTATGAATACATTTCTTACAAGAAATAATTGATTTATTTTGTTAAAAACAGTGCGCAGTTTTTTTGGTTAAAAATAGTTGTAGCAACAGCTCAGTTAAAAAACTATATTTGTCATGATACTTTGTCGATAATTTCTCAAATTATATTCACTTATTTTCATAAATTTCCTTTTTATAAATCTTATAGACATCGATCCTTTTTATAAATCTTACAGACATCGACGAGTGCTTGGACCAACCATGTAACGCATACGCTACGTGTAACAATACCCCTGGATCTTTCTTCTGCACATGTGATGTAGGCTATACCGGTGACGGATTTAACTGCTCAGGTATGCATAAATTTTATCTAATGGACAATGAAAAAATATTTGAGGATTGCACACGCAGAGTGCTTTTGCACAGGCTCGAAGCCCGTTTTCCACTTCACCATTTCGCTCGCCGCTAGAGAAACATTTCGCTGAAAAAAAGATGTCATTCTGGAAATATTTCGCTAGCGGCGAGCGTAATGGTGAAGTGGAAAAGCGGCTTTAGCCTTGCATACGAGCCCGATTAGGCAATATCGAATTTCCTTTCTTGATTACACAACGTGTTCAAATTAAGTGATTTTATTATCGAATTTATTGTATGTTATTTTGGGTCATTGTCGATCGTTTAGGGTCATTGTGGGTTGGTCCATGTTCTAGTACTGTAACTACAAGAAATTAATTGTCTACTAAATCCCAATTTATTTATTTCAAGTCCCGAATAAAGGCTTCTTTGTCATAACTTTTGTAGAAGCGGTGTTCAATTATTCTTGGTGCGGCCCTGGGGACTCCCGCTTTCAAATTATTACATCGTGTAGGAAAACTTTGATATGTAGAAAAACGTTTTTTGCAAAAAATTATATAAAACGGCAGAAGTGTTAAGAGGCTTGCAAGTACTGTAGACCAAAAAGGAGCAATTAGAACATTAGTCTCAAGCCCGTTTTCCACTTCACCATTTCGCTCGCCGCTAGAGAAACATTTCGCCTATTACATAATTTTTTCCCGTTTTCATTTGTCGACAACTGGAAAAAATGATGTCATTATGAAAATATTTCGCTAGCGGCGAGCGAAATAGTATTACCTGTACTACTAGAGTCGGTAATAGTAATTAATTCGTTTATATTTAAAACAAGAATGAGCATGAATGTCCGAACACCACAATTCATGCTCAAACGGATGTGAACTCAGAAAAATACAAGAATATTGATAGTTAAAAAATCGCAACAATTATTTCAGTAAAATAATTACTTTTTCCATTTATTTGGTTAAAAACAGTGCGTAGTTTTTTTTTGGTTAAAAATAGCTGTAGCAACAGCTCAGTTGGAAAACTATATTTGTCATGCTACTTTGCGAGTAATTTCTCAAATGATTTGAACGTATTATCATACATTTCCTTTTTATAAATCTTATAGACATCGACGAGTGCTTGGACCAACCATGTAACGCAAACGGTACATGTAACAATACCGCTGGATCTTTCTTGTGCACATGTGATGTAGGCTATACCGGTGACGGATTTAACTGCTCAGGTATTCATATATTTTATCTAATGAACAAATATTCGTGGATTGAACACGCAGAGTATTTTTGCACATGCTACAATTATTACATCGTATAGGATAACTTTGATATGCAGAAAAACGTTTTGTGCAAAAAATTATACAAATCAGCAGAAGTGTTAGGAGGCTTGCAAGTACTCTAAACCAAAAACGAGCAATGAGAACCTTTGGCTTAAGCCCGTTTTCCAATTCACCATTTCGCTCGCCGCTAGAGAAACATTTCGCTGAAAAAATGATGTCATTCTGGAAATATTTCGCTAGAGGCGAGCGTAATGGTGAAGTGGAAAAGCGGCTTTAGCTTTGCATACGAGCCAGATTAGGCAATA
The DNA here is from genome assembly GCA_035772405.1 of Chrysogorgia sp. JL179-B06. NCBI lineage: Eukaryota > Metazoa > Cnidaria > Anthozoa > Scleralcyonacea > Chrysogorgiidae > Chrysogorgia > Chrysogorgia sp. JL179-B06. The sequence continues at coordinate 85,540 of JAYKKM010000090.1, forward strand.
TCGAATATCCTTTCTTGGTTACACAACGTGTTCAAATTAAGTGATTTTATTATCGAATTTATTGTATGTTATTTTGGGTCATTGTCGATCGTTTTGGGTCATTGTGGGTCGGTTCATGTTTTAGTAACTAACTACAAGAAATGAATTGGCTTCTTTGAAAGGGAATTCTGTGATTGTATGACTAACAAATCTTCAGATTAAAATAAATGTTTTGGCAAGTCGAACAGCATTATACAACAACGTAATTTTGTCATGGATCTTAATAAATAGATAATCATATGATTTTGGTTACCTTTACTCGTGATATTTGGAAATTGTGCAAATTGTGATTACATGTACCTGTACTACTAGAGTCGGAAATAGTAATTAATTCATTTATATTTAAAAAAAGAATGAGAATAAATGTCCCAACACCACAATACATGCTCAAACGGATGTGAACTCAGAAAAATACAAGAATGTTGATAGTTAAAAAATCGCAACAATGATTTCAGTCGAATAATTACTTTTTACAAAATTACCTAATCAGAAATTCAAAAGTCTGCGCTTTAAACTTGTAAAATATAAACTAAATTCATGCAGATGTTTCCCAACAAATTTTATTCAATCTTATAAAAGACAAAGTATGAATACTTTTCATGCAGAAATACTTGGTTTATTTGGTTAAAAACAATGCGTATTTTTTTTGGTGAAAAATAGCTGGAGCAACAGCTCAGTTGGAAAACTATATTTGTCATGCTACTTTGCGGGTAATTTCTCAAATGATTTTAACGTATTATCATACATTTCCTTTTTATAAATCTTATAGACATCGACGAGTGCTTGGACCAACCATGTAACGCAAACGCTACGTGTAACAATACCGTTGGATCTTTCTTGTGCACATGTGATGTAGGCTATACCGGTGACGGATTTAACTGCTCAGGTATTCATATATTTTATCTAATGAACAAATATTCGTGGATTGAACACGCAGAGTATTTTTGCACATGCTACAATTATTACATCGTATAGGATAACTTTGATATGCAGAAAAACGTTTTGTGCAAAAAATTATACAAATCAGCAGAAGTGTTAGGAGGCTTGCAAGTACTCTAAACCAAAAACGAGCAATGAGAACCTTTGGCTTAAGCCCGTTTTCCAATTCACCATTTCGCTCGCCGCTAGAGAAACATTTCGCTGAAAAAATGATGTCATTCTGGAAATATTTCGCTAGAGGCGAGCGTAATGGTGAAGTGGAAAAGCAGCTTTAGCTTTGCATACGAGCCAGATTAGGCAATATCGAATTTCCTTTCTTGGTTACACAACGTGTTCAAATTAAGTGATTTTATTATCGAATTTATTGTATGTTATTTTGGGTCATTGTCGATCGTTTTGGGTCATTGTGGGTCGGTCCATGTTTTAGCAACTAACTACAAGAAATGAATTGGCTTCTTTGAAAGGGAATTCTGTGATTGTATGACTAACAAATCTTCAGATTAAAATAAATGTTTTGGCAAGTCGAACAGCATTATACAACAACGTAATTTTGTCATGGATCTTAACAAATAGATAATCATATGATTTTGGTTATGTAATTACAGATTTACACTACCTTTACTCGTGATATTTGGAAATTGTGCAAATTGTGATTACATGTACCTGCACTACTAGAGTCGGAAATAGTAATTAATTCATTTATATTTAAAAAAAGAATGAGAATAAATGTCCCAACAGCACAATACATGCTCAAATGGATGTGAACTCAGAAAACTACAAGAATGTTGATAGTTAAAAAATCGCAACAATTATTTCAGTCAAATAATTACTTTTTCCAAAATAACCTAATCAGAAATTCTAAAGTCTGCGCATTAAACTTGTAAAGTGTAAACTAAATTCATGGAGATTTTTCCAAACAAATTTTATTCCATCTTATAAAAGACAAAGTATGAAAACTTTTCTTGCCAGAAATACTTGGTTTATTTGGTTAAAAACAATGCGTATTTTTTTTGGTGAAAAATAGCTGTAGCAACAGCTCAGTTGGAAAACTATATTTGTCATGCTACTTTGCGGGTAATTTCTCAAATGATTTTAACGTATTATCATACATTTCCTTTTTATAAATCTTATAGACATCGACGAGTGCTTGGACCAACCATGTAACGCAAACGCTACGTGTAACAATACCGTTGGATCTTTCTTGTGCACATGTGATGTAGCCTATACCGGTGACGGATTTAACTGCTCAGGTATTCATATATTTTATCTAATGAACAAATATTCGTGGATTGAACACGCAGAGTATTTTTGCACATGCTACAATTATTACATCGTATAGGATAACTTTGATATGCAGAAAAACGTTTTGTGCAAAAAATTATACAAATCAGCAGAAGTGTTAGGAGGCTTGCAAGTACTCTAAACCAAAAACGAGCAATGAGAACCTTTGGCTTAAGCCCGTTTTCCAATTCACCATTTCGCTCGCCGCTAGAGAAACACTTCGCTGAAAAAATGATGTCATTCTGGAAATATTTCGCTAGAGGCGAGCGTAATGGTGAAGTGGAAAAGCAGCTTTAGCTTTGCATACGAGCCAGATTAGGCAATATCGAATTTCCTTTCTTGGTTACACAACGTGTTCAAATTAAGTGATTTTATTATCGAATTTATTGTATGTTATTTTGGGTCATTGTCGATCGTTTTGGGTCATTGTGGGTCGGTCCATGTTTTAGCAACTAACTACAAGAAATGAATTGGCTTCTTTGAAAGGGAATTCTGTGATTGTATGACTAACAAATCTTCAGATTAAAATAAATGTTTTGGCAAGTCGAACAGCATTATACAACAACGTAATTTTGTCATGGATCTTAACAAATAGATAATCATATGATTTTGGTTATGTAATTACAGATTTACACTACCTTTACTCGTGATATTTGGAAATTGTGCAAATTGTGATTACATGTACCTGTACTACTAGAGTCGGAAATAGTAATTAATTCATTTATATTTAAAAAAAGAATGAGAATAAATGTCCCAACAGCACAATACATGCTCAAATGGATGTGAACTCAGAAAACTACAAGAATGTTGATAGTTAAAAAATCGCAACAATTATTTCAGTCAACTAATTACTTTTTCCAAAATAACCTAATCAGAAATTCTAAAGTCTGCGCATTAAACTTGTAAAGTGTAAACTAAATTCATGGAGATTTTTCCAAACAAATTTTATTCCATCTTATAAAAGACAAAGTATGAAAACTTTTCTTGCCAGAAATACTTGGTTTATTTGGTTAAAAACAATGCGTATTTTTTTTGGTGAAAAATAGCTGCAGCAACAGCTCAGTTGGAAAACTATATTTGTCATGCTACTTTGCTGGTAATTTCTCAAATGATATTCACGTATTATCATAAATTTCCTTTTTATAAATCTTATAGACATCGACGAGTGCTCGGACCAACCATGTCACGCAAACGCTACGTGTAACAATACCGTTGGATCTTTCTTGTGCACATGTGATGTAGGCTATACCGGTGACGGATTTAACTGCTCAGGTATGCATCACTTTTATCTAATGGACAATGAAGAAATATTGTGGATTGGACACGGAGAGTGTTTTTGCACATGCTCCAATTATTACATCGTATAGGAAAACGTTGATATGTAGATAAACGTTTTGCGCAAAAAATGATACAAAACAGCAGAAGTGTTAAGAGGCTTGCAAGTATTGTAGACCAAAAACGAGCAATGAGAACATTAGGCTTAAGCCCGTTTTCCACTTCACCATTTCGCTCGCCGCTAGAGAAACATTTCGCCGGTTACATAATTTTTTCCGTTTTGATTGGTCGACAACTGAAAAAAATGATGTTATTGTAGAAATATTTCGCTATCGGCGAGCGAACTGGTGAAGTGGAAAACCGGCTTTAGCCTTGCATACGAGACAGATTAGGCAATTTCGAGTTTCCTTTCTTGATTAAACCACGTGTACAAATTATGTGATTGATTTTATTATCGAATTTATTGTATCATGTTATTTTGGATCATCGTCGATCGTTTTGAGTCATTGTGGGTGGTTCCATGTTTTAGTAACTACAAGAAATGAATTGGCTTCTTTGAAAGGGAATTTTGTAATTGTATGGCTAACATATCTTCAGATTAAAATAAATGTTTTAAGAAGTTGAACAGCATTATACAACAACGTAATTTTGTCATGCATCATAATAAATAGGTAATCATATGATTTTGGTCATGTAATTACAGATTTACACTACATTACCTGTACTCATGATATTTGGAAATTGTGCAAATTGTTATTACCTGTACTACTAGAGTCGGAAATAATAATTAATTCATTTATATTTAAAAAAGGTATGAGAATGAAAATCCCAACACCACAATACATGCTCAAATGGATGTGAACTCAGAAAAATTCAAGAATGTTGATAGTTAAAAAATCGCAACAATTATTTCAGTCAAATAATTACTTTTTCCAAAATAACCTAATCAGAAATTCAAAAGTCTGTGCTTGTTAACTAAATTCATGCAGATGTTTCCAAACAAATTTCTTCCATCTCATTAATTACGCAATTAATTAAGTAGTATAGGGTATGGGAGTGCCGGCACACTTAGAATCCTCATACAAAAAATCTCAAGGACAATATCATAACCTACCAGACGTCTTAGCCCCACGCATGGAAAATGACCATGGCAAGAGTGTCTGTTTTTATATGAAGATTCTAAGCATACCGGCACCCCGATACACTATACTACTCTACAGTAAAGACGTCAATGATATAGAAATCTCAAGCCTAATATCATGACCCACCAGATTATACCCTACGAATGGAAATATACCCTACACCACGAGACGTTATGTGCAGAGGGTACCAGCACACCTAGAATCCTCATACAAAAATTTCACCAATGCTGTCCTATATACTATACTCTATGGTAAGACGTCAATAATTATATCTACACTCAATACGTCAATAATTACCCACCATAAGGTCAACTAACTTGATGGTTGTGTGACAATAACTATGAATGCGATAACACACGTAAATTAATACCGACTTAAATGTGGTCAACGTCATAACTCGTATCAGCGGATGTATTATCGTTTACCACACTGTTTTTATGGCCATACGCATAGGAGTCAATGCCGTTGTCTAAAAGATATCGTTTGTCATCAAAGCAGGACGACACTTTATTAATTTCATAACTACCGAGTTGATGTTTGATACTTCTAATGGTCTTCATTGTGTGACGTAATTGTTTTTGTTCAAGTAACACCTTTTTGTAATCTTCGTGCTTGATTACCTTTTTAATTATGTTCTTTGTAACTCCTTAAGCAGTTTTTCCACCGCCACCATTTTACCGATAACCTTTTTATTCTCTTTAAAAGCGAATGGGTTGTCTGCAGGGTAGTCGTTGTTATCGAACTTTTCAATGCCAGACAACATGTCAATGTCAGACAACAATTCAAATTCCACACCAGTCATCTTCAACATTGCATCCCAAGCCAATCCAGGTGATGTGAAATAGTGACATGGGTCTAGTTTATACTCACGATGACACGTCTTTCTAAAGTTCTCAAAAACGTCAGCGAGTAATAACACATCACTTTTCAAATACAGATCGTGATACCCGCCCAATGTCGCAAGCGTGGTTGTACGATTCTTCTGACACATCCTCATCATTCAGAATACTATAAAAATCCTTCGGTCTGCACACCGCGACTGTAACGTAAACTTTAGATTGACTGATAAAATACCTGTGATCTTTCATAATTTACGTGGTTATGATAGCCATTTTATCATGCAGGAAATTGGTAAGTTTGGTCAAGACATTAACGTGATACCAAATAATATAGCATGGCTTTTATGGTTGGAAAGACCCTGGTATTCTTGGACAGCTTTCAGTTTATGAGTAGTTCTTTGGACCACTTGGTGAATAACTTACCATAAGACGCTTACAAGTACACGTCAGAGGTCTGAACTGGCGAAGGGCTGACGTTAATGACCAGAAAAGGGGTCTACCCTTACGATTATATGGACTCCCTCGATAAATTCGATGAACGTGAGTTATCATCTATACTTACCTTTGACGTCGACGTCAGTGTATACTCGATGCCACAAATATGACAACTCTTAGTTTCACGAAAGTCTTTTTTATCATCGTTAGTTAATACCATTTCTTTGTTGAAGTGACGGGCTGATACCTTCTTGCAATACTCAGCGACTTCTAACATCTCTCCAATGAACTTATTCACTGCGTTTTCACCACGATACACCTTAACCGGTTTACTGTGTGTATTGTCATAACAACAAACCAGTTTATACCCATACCCACAATCGATGTGTCTCTGGTAAGCGTTCGTGTAACTTGATTCACTTGATGGTGAGGTTGTGTGTACCTTCCGTGTCACAGCTTCAAAGTCTGCATACAGTACAAATGGTACATTAAGTTGTCTACTATATAATTTTCGTGCTTCACTTTCATACCTTTTGCGGCATCTTAATCGCTTGCTGACGTTCTGTACGACTAAAACATTGTAGACAGTACCTACAAAAGTGCTTTCTTTCCTTGTGTCATGAATTTATTAAAATCACAAATATACACATAATGTCTGTTGTCTTTACTCGTTATTAACAACACTGTTATTTTCAAGGAGTTAAAATAACACCCCTGTTACCCCATTTAGGTGGAGTTAAAAAATAACTCCACTATTGGGAGTTAAATAACTCCCAATAGTGGAGTTATTTTTTATTTTAACTCCTTGCAAATAACACTTAAAAAATATACTCCCTTTTGGGATATCGTTGTCTGAGAAGATTTGTTAAAAAATAGTCGCAGACGAGTCAAAATGCTATAGTTTCTTACATTATATCAACTCGGACATACGATGCAGCGACAGGGAAAAGCCAGTAAACACGGAAAGATATTCAGGTTATCTGTAGACTACTGTAACTGTAGTTGGATTTGAAGCGTCCTTCGGTTCGAAGACTTTGTCGGCGATCAGGGACAAGGACTATGCTTCAAGAACCCATTTGTTTTTGAAGAAACCTGTTTTCCTGTCAACAAGAATGTTTGGCCTAAGGTTTACGTTCATGCTGCTGTCGACTACAGCCGCCGCTTTTAAGTCTGAATGCCGTACTTATTGGCTTTTTTACTTTCTTTGTGAATCGTCGAGTACTGTCCAGTTATTAAACATATATTTTATGTCTAGTTGAGAAAAGTTTTGTTCTGTTCTTAACTTGTAATACTGCAGTCTGCATGCTCAACAAAATCTTCGAAATTTAATAGATTGTTTAAAATTTATACAATTACAAGTTATTAAAGTAGGTCAAAAATTTGAAACGAAAATAAGATTCGTAAGTGCTTTTAATAATTCATTATATACGATAAATATTACTATAAGTTATAGAGTGATCGGGTGGCGCAGCGGATTAGTCGCGGAACGTTAGGTTTACGATCTGCCTGGTTACTCAGCTAAGCGTACTTTTTGATTTTTGATTCGGAATCCAAAATCAAAGCGAAGCGAAAGCTAAACGATTTATTCGATTAGTATTTGTTATTTTCATGTTGGTGGGTTATTTTTGGACGAGTTATAAGTAAAGCGTAATGACAATTTAATGTCTAATCGTGGTGGGGAAACGAGAAGGAGCTGGAAGGCTTCGCTCGAGCGAATTTGTATCACAAATTAGTGCTGGCTGAGTAACCAGGCAAATCGTGACATAGCCCCTTTAAGCAAGCGGGGCGTACGAATCACACGTTGGTCTTCCGAAAGTGAAAATTAATCCCCAGACCCCCAGGTACGCGAGTTAATTTTTAACTCCGAAACACGGGTTGGTTTTTAACTCCAAAAACGGGAGTTAATTTAACTCCACAAAACGGATTATTTTGAACCTTTTTTTGGACCCGAATTTTGGAGTTAAAATAACTCCCTGAAAATAACAAAATAACAGTGAACAAGTCCATATGGTCGGGGTACGTCTCCTTAGAAATGTACACAGCGAATGGTTGTTTGTTTTCATATCCAAAGACGTTAATGCTAATGTCATTGGCTTTCTCAATCAACGATGTAGTCTTTAAGTGCGACTGAGGAGTCAATTCCATCATAATTTAGTTCGTTACACTCTTTGTGGATTTTTCCTAACAGGGAATTTATGTGCAAGGTGGCACCATCTAAAGCACTCGTTGTCGTTCTTATTAGTCACGTTAATCAAACCCTTCATACTATTAGCTAATTCTTTAGGTAGTGCAATGTAACTACTTCCATTCAAAGGTCTGTAAATCGCAATATTAATGTAGTGTGCGTCCACTTTGTCAATGGTCCATCCAGACCCTTCAGATACCCACTGAGTTATCCGCATTAAGATCTGTTCTGATCCACGATTAGCGACACCCACGATGTCACGTTCATTAACAACGACGAACGTTTCGCTGTTAAAGTAGGCGGTCTTGTATGTACTCAAATCACGTTCCAACGCTTTCTCAAAAGTGACTTTAACTGTTTCAACCACTTTCAGCACCTCGACTCACATTTAGTTGGTTAATGTCACGCGCGTCAGTCAATTTCATAGGACCTTGTATACCCCTTTAACGCTCGATCTAGTAATCTAACTGACGGACCATGATCATTGTCACGTTCATTGTCACGTTCATTGTCACGTTCATTGTCACGTTCATTGTCACGTTCATTGTCACGTTCATTGTCACGTTCATTGTCACGTTCATTATTACGTTCATTGTCACGTTCATTGTCATGTGTTTCTTGACCACTAATTACACCACTTCTAACGAGGCGCTTGTATGCACGACCACCAATCTTAACTCGTCTTTTTGTTAGTGGGTTTACGATGGTTTGTCGTGCAATTTCATGTCTTTCTTGACCACTAACCGCACCGGTTCTAGCTAATCTTTTATACACACGACCACCAACTTTGACTCGTCTTTTTGTCAGTGGATTTACAATAGTTGTGTTCATAGCTTATACTCATGGTACATATTTTTTCTTCAGACCAAATCCCACATACCACTCATGGTAATACCTGTCGTGTGAATCACACCATCTTAACTTTGGGTACACTACACCAAATAAGTTATGGTCAAACTTCTGCTTCGTTTTGCCTTCTTTAAGGTTAGAAACACTCTCAAGTAACTTAATATTTCGTCGACTACACTGTCAACCTTATGATGTAGTCGGTATCCATATCTGCTAATGTTTTTCCACGCACTAACTTATGTGATTCCAAAACACCGACTACTTTCATAAAGTCGGTGACTAACAATCCAATGTACACACATTTCACCACCTCTCGTAACTTCCTATCCATCCACCAAGACCGCTTGTGTGTACTCTTTGGTCGCGTCAATTTAGTGTCACTATATAACTTTGAGTATACCCCCATTCAATGTAACCACACTTTGGACACACATATACCCACCACACATACTTTTAACTTTACTTTCATTACAATCACAACAATACCATATCACTCGGGTCCTCGAATCACACACATTTCATCAATCGTGTACCCGTAAGTCATTGCTTTCATGATTTTGTCGTCAGAAGTCATATGGCTCTTAGTAACGTTCATTTACTTATACTAACGTCACACAAGAAATATATTTACGAACCATGATTCCACCAGTGATACCTAAAATTCCAATAAACAACAATTCGTATTCCTTCATCTCCACACTTTTATGGTAGTAATCCGCAAGCTTTGGTTCCCGAGTGAATGTTCTACGGACCGTTGTGTTCCACTGTGAGTGCTTTGTGTAGTTCATCTAATGCGTGGTTTGTGTCATTGATGTCTGCATTAGCATCTGAAAGTTGTTGTCTAAGTCGCTGTATCTTATCATGCTTAGCGACCTCGTTTTCTTCCCACACTTGCTTTGCTCGTTGTCGAGGTGCCGACATCCACAGGTTACAAGGGCGTTGAGGTGTTAGGAACCTTATGAATTTTCGACTTTGAGAACCAATGTAACTTGTACTTATGGTCACGCCTTTTTTACTACTTGTGACACGACGTCTTCTAAAAAAGTTTATCACGTTACGTACAAGTTTTATGACCCTCAATATGATAATCTCACCGTAAGAACGTTTTGACCTACAGCCAATTTCAGCGTGAAGTTCAAGGCTTACAATATACGTCACCACGGCCGAATAAACCACCAACCTTAAACATGCGATCACTCGTTTTATTAATTTTGTACACAGGTTCCTTTGATACGCACTTCCCCATGTTACTTTATATCGTATTCTTTCATCATTTTCTCACCCATAAGTATTATGTCTCGGTTTGTCGTATACCCCTCAACGTTCTGAATACCATAAAGTTCTAATATCAAAGACAGGTACGCGTAGGGTGCGGATGACAACCTCGGTCGATGTATTCCAAAGACCGTTCCATAAGGGTACCTATCTTTTTATAGTTACTCACAAAGTCTGAATCAGTTGACCTTATGTTGTTGACCCTAACGTGTGAATTATTCATTTGCCAATGTACTGATATCATATGAATTTTGGTAATGTCAATGTTATTTGGAATCGTACACACGTACTCCATCGCAGGGTTTCCACCACCATACGCGAGTCCATTAGTCATACCGGTCTTGTACCCTATGAATTTGTCCCAACCACCGTCGTCGTTTGTTATAGTCGTTTCCCAATTTTCCCCCTACACCCTCATAGGTAATCGTGTTATCACAAAAACAGACACGTCACACCATTGTAAAGTCACGCAGTTAAAATGCATCGCTGATTCAAGTGGATTTGGAGTTTCACCAGTGTGAAAGTCTACGTTGTTCACGGCGTACTTTGTTGTGTTGAAGTCAAATACAACGTTATGGGAACGCATTTTAAAGTACTTAACAGTGGTAAATACACAGATTCCAACACTTTCTTGTTAATAACATCCAGGTCATCGACTGGATCTGCTACGCCTTTGACTGCCCAGAGCGCCATCTCGATGTCCCCAGACATCTTTCCACCACTTACACTTAACTTCCCAGCGGGCAAAAAGACGTCGATTCAACGTTGAAACGACGTCGCTCTTCGACGTCGATTCGACGTTGAAAAAAGGTTGAAAACGCAAATTGGATCGACGTTGTTTTCGCGACGTCGAAAAAACGTCGTTGAACAACGTTAAATCGACGTCGATTCAACGTCAATTCGACGTCGATTCAACGTCAATTCAATGTCAATTTCACGACGTTGAAACGACGTTGATTTGACGTTGAAAAAAGGTTGAAAACGCAAATTGGATCGACGTTGTTTTCACGACGTCGAAACAACGTCGCTGAACGACGTGAAATCGACGTCGATTCAACGTCAATTCGACGTCGATTCAACGTCAATTTCACAACGTTGAAACGACGTCGCTCTTCGACGTCGATTTAACGTTGAAAAAACGATCGACGTTGTTTTCACGACGTTGAAACAACGTCGTTGAACGACGTGAAATCGACGTCGATTCAACGTCAATTTCAGTTATTGGAGGCACAAAAAAGGTTCAAAACCGTCCGTTTTTCGGAGTAAAAATTACCGCCGTTTTTTGGAGTAAAACCAACCCATAACTAACTACCATCCCTGGGTGTTTAGGAATGAGATTCCACTTTCGGAAGACCAACCGGTGACCTGTACCTACCCACCCGCGCTTGCTTAACTTAACTTAACTTAACTTAACCTAGTTCCGCGACTAACCCGCTGCGCTACCCCGCCCCTCTTAAATATATAGTAATATTTATCGTATATACTGTAAAAACAGACTGGTTGAAACAACCGATTTTATAGGTTGTCTCAGATTCATACCAATCTTACTGGTTAAAATAACTAAATATTTCGGTTAAAATGACCGTATTTTGGTTGTTTCAACCCGTAAAAAAGTCAATTGGTGAATCGGAGACAACCATATTTAAGCGGTTGTTTTAACCAGTCTGTTTTTACAGTGAATGAATTAGCAAAAGCATTTACGAACTGTGATGGCTATTATTTTCGTTTTCAAATTTTTAACCGGCTAAGTTTTAATATTATATAATATTGTATATTACTTGTAATAAATGTTAAACAATCTGATTTCGAAGATTTACAAATTTGTTGAGCATGCAGACTGCAGTTAAGAACAGAACAAAACTTTTCTCAACTAGACATAAAATATATGTTTAATAACTTGGATAGTACTCGACGATTCACAAAGAAAGTAAAAAAGGCAATAATACGATTTTACAAAGAAGGTAAAAAAAGCCAATAAGTACATTCAGGCATTCAGACTTAAAAGCGGCGGCTATAGTCGGACAGCAGCAAACTGCAGCATGAACGTAAACCTTATGCCAAAAATTCTTGTTGATAGGAAGACAGGTTTCTTCAAAAACAAATGGTTCTTGAAGCATAGTCCAATTGTCCCCGATCGCCGACAAAGTCTTCGAACCGAAAGACACTTCAAATCCAACTACAGTTACAGTAGTCTATAGGCCCATTTACACTGGCGAGTTTTGGTACGATTTTTCTCATTTTAGGGCATGCAATTGAGTGGATGACTCATGAAAGTATAATTTCATATTGTTGGAGGAACTTCAACTAAATAATTCATTTACTTATTTTGTTTGTGGTATCAACATGTCCGTCAAACAAACCTTTGTGTTCTGCGTCTCAAGGGATCGACTGCAAACCATCCATACATGTAGCTTGCACAAAGGGTCCGATAGTTTTGTAAGTCATGAATCCACTCGATCGTATGCACCAGGAGGAGAAAATTCGTACCAAAACTCGCTAGTGTAAATGGGCTTTTAAGGTACCCTGAATATCTTCCGGTCATTACTGGCTTTTTTCCTGTCGCTGCATCGCATGTCCGAGTTGATATAAAGTAGGTTGCTTTTATACATACAAAATAAAGTAAGAAACTATAGCATTTAATTGACTCGTCTGGGACTATTTTTTTGATGGACAATATATGATGTCGAAACGAAAATATTTTATCACCAATTATATAAGTAAATTGCTTGGCCAATGCTTGGTCGTTATAAGTGAGGAGAGATTCGATGATACAATATCGACGTCAATTCAACGTGGAAACAACGTCTGTTTCTGACGTCGAAAAGCAGACGTCGAAACAACGTCGATGCGGCTTGGTCGTGAACCGACGTGATATAACGACTCGATACCGACGTCAATTCAACGTTGAAACAACGTCTGTTACCGACGTCGTAAAACGTCGAAAACCAGACGTCGAAACAACGTTGATGTTTGGTCGTGAACCGACGTGATATGACGACTCGATATCGCCGTCGATTCAACGTCGAAACAACGTCTGTTTCCGACGTCGATAAAACGTCGAAAAGCAGACGTCGAAACAACGTCGATGTTTGGTCGTGATCCGACGTGATATAACGACTCGATATCGACGTCAATTCAACGTTGAAACAACGTCTGTTTCCGACGTCGATAAAACGTCGAAAAGCAGACGTCGAAACAACGTCGATGTTTGGTCGTGATCCGACGTGATATAACGACTCGATATCGACGTCAATTCAACGTTGAAATAACGTCTGTTTCCGACGTCGATAAAACGTCGAAAAGCAGACGTCGCAACAACGTCGATGCTTGGTCGTGAACCGACGTGATATAACGACTCGATATCGACGTCAATTCAACGTTGAAATAACGTCTGTTTCCGACGTCGATAAAACGTCGAAAAGCAGACGTCGCAACAACGTCGATGTTTGGTCGTGAACCGACGTGATATAACGACTCGATATCGACGTCAATTCAACGTTGAAACAACGTCTGTTTCCGACGTCGATAAAACGTCGAAAAGCAGACGTCGAAACCACGTCGATGTTTGGTCGTAAAACCGACGTGATTCAACGACTCGATATCGACGTCGATTCAACGTCGAAACAACGTCTGTTTCCGACGTCGATAACACGTCGACAAAGCGACGTTGTATCGACGGCGATATGTGGTTGATCGACGTCGCGACCCGATTTCGACCGAAATCGACGTCGAAACAACGTCGTGTGCCCGCTGCGAATGCAGGGAGATGAATTGGGTATATTACAAGTAATATTTGGCATTTCACTCGATTAAACAGTATGTTCTAAGGATTTATTGATATCCTGGATAATGTAACAAGATTCAGGACCACAACATCAAAGAGAATGGACTGACGAAAGATAAATTAACTTATTATATGCATAAAAATTACTGAATTCTAATTGGTCAAAAGGAATGCAATTATTTTACCAATGCAAGATCAGCAGCAATCAAAACTGGTCGAATGGCGTAATATTGTAATTTCTGTCATATAGTTATCTCGTGCTCTTAATATCTCAATATATAGAGGCACGCTACTCGTTTTCTATTCCTTATAGACAATGTGCATAAATTCGTTCATATGGGTTAATGCCAAATCATTGCATTTATACCTTCATTTTTGGACAAATAACATACAAATCAAGCTTTCTTTTTCATTCTGCAATAGGTAAATTAAGGACAAAAAGGACACCAAAAATAAAATATTGAATATTTTGCCCAGAAACAAAAATCGCACCTATGCAACCTCACCTGTGCCAAGTACTACATCACCACCGACAACAATACTCCCGCAAACGCAACCACCGCTATCAACAACCATCTCAACAACATCACCCCCAACAACAATACTCCCCCCAACTATAACATTATAAACAACTGTACATCCGACAACACAGCCCCCAAATGCTGCAGGAGAAGGTAATTGCGTGATCGGTTAGACTCTTCAAGCAGCATCTCATTGATGCTACGCCGAGGAGTATTGATGGGAGATAGCGATGTTATTTAAGGGAATGCAAACTTCCAGGTCTCTCCCAGGTCCTGCATATCAGTTTTAATAAGACTAAAACGGTTACTTAAAATAATTATATGCCATAATATATTCATCATTGTCATATATTATAAAAAGCAATCGTAAGAAAGATGGAACCTCTATTACAATTTTGTTAAAATTCGCTTCCTTTGTGATTTAACGTTTTATCAGACATTTGTATGAACATAGAGGTACCCCAATTGAATAAGTAACTTGTATAAGTAACTTATAACTTATATACTGTAACTTGCAGTTCCATCTAAACGTCAGTAATCTAGTTGTTTAGTTACACTATTTGGCAGTCATATATTTTAGTTGACAAATCGAATACTCCAAAAGGTGTACTACCAAAGGTCTAACGTTTCGAACAAAGTCCTTTCGTCAAAGAGTGAAATGATAAAAAAATTAGCATGGCAAACCCTTTGCTGGAAACGTTAGACCAGGCCTACACACTATTTGGCAATACACCAACTTCTAGAATATGCGATTTGTATTTTTACACTACCTACGCAAAACACCACGTTCCCTAAATCCTTACAATCTCCTGTATAAATGGGGCATTACATCTTAACATCAACCTATCATTATTGAGATCGCAATCCTGTGTTATTTTATAATTTTTTATCAGTGTGCATATTAATGTGTATAAATGTTTTTCTGTAATACCTTCCTATAGTGTCCTGTGTCATTCCTCTTAAGAAGATGGGATGTTATAAAGATGACCAGAGTCGTCCTCGCCCACTTCCTGAATATATTTTGACAGATCGTGATAGTAGTATACCTACATATAGTGGTAAAGATATTGACTGGTTAAATTGGGTCATCTATCTTCCTGATTTTGTTTGTCGATGTGCAAAGGTAGCCAAATCCAAAAATTATCAATTCTTTGGTGTCCAAAATCACGGTGAGTAGCGCATTTAAGCTGGATCGTGATAAAAGCTGTTTGAGAGGCTTTACATTCAAATTACGTTGATTCTAATTATTCTAATTATATCCATATCAATCTAACCCAATCCGATATCCAAATCAATTCAACTCAATTCAGTTCAATTCCATTCGATTGAGTGAGATTTTAAATGAAAGAATCAGTTAGTTCTCATGTGTAAAATATGATTTTTTGCAAAATCTTAAGAAACTTATAACATGACGAAAAATACATCATTGTTTTTTACAAATATTTTCTGAGGATTTGAGCTTGACGATTGTCCAAGTACCGTCTGTCTACTAGTTAATTCACTACAGAAATAATTTGTAGTAGTTAATCAAGTTGCACTAACGTTTTTGCTTTATTGTAAGTTCTTCAGGTGCTAATGAGTGATTAGGTGTCTAATTACATTTGTTTTCAATCTCTTACGTCATTTACTTGTTATGCTAATTATGCCACGAAGTTTACCAACCACAGATGAAGGATATAGCAATCGTATTTTTAATTATATAATTCGATTTCTGTGACCGTATCCTTCATAATCGCAATCAATAAAAACAATCCAGGTTAGCACAACAATCCAGGTTAGTGTAAACAGTTCAGGTTAGCATAAACAATTAGCTTTAGCGAAATTATAATATTCTTAATAAAACGAAAGCAAAACAAAACCTCATGGTTTTCTTAACTCAATACGATCATGCATTGTTCTCAAATGTTAGCTAATTATCTTAATAACTGGCATGAATTATTTTAGTAATAATTAAGACAATACAGAGAGTTCAGTTACAATATGTTATTACAACTATTTGCATATGTGACAGATGTAAATTATTGTTGTTTCGATTATCATCGTTGCACTGGTAATACAATATACAAGAATAAATATGAAAGCTGCTAAGTTCTCAAAAGAACTGGATATAATTATGAAAAGGAGAAATAGGAGAACTTCAATGTTTCAACTTACCTTACCTCCTCACCTAACTCCAACCAACCCCAACCAAGAGTACTTACGTATATTAATGAACGACGTTTTGGACGATATGTCCTTCTCCATCTGACCTGAAGCTGACTATAGTGTTTCTCGTACTGTGATTGGTCGAGATGGGCAGCCTATTTTATAGTCACCTTGCGCGAGGTGACTATAACATTTCAGAGCGATTTAAAAATGGCGGCTTCTCGATTTATCGATGTTGCGTACGAAAAAGTTAATAAAATTAAAGAATATACTATTCAAAAACAAACTAAAGAAGCAACTAAATATAGAGTTAAACGTTTTCGAGGTAAGACATAACAATTTTCTGAATTTCATAGCTAAGCTGTTGCTGCTGGTGTCGTAGGCAATCGGCGATACGATAAAAACAACAAGTAATTTTGCGAAAAAAAAATGTATTTAACAGAACAGTCTGAACAACAAACTGAATTTAAGACTACATTTGAAAGCTTATAGCATCGATGTTGAAAAGATAGACAAATGTCTTTCAATATTTTACGTCTCTGCCAGAAAAAACGGCAGTTTTTACAAAAAAACAAGTTTGTTGTCAATCCGAGCTGCAGTCTTGACCGTCATGATGTCATCCTCCGTAAAACAAACAAATGTCAATCTGTGACAGTATTATACTTATTCAGTGAGGCTAATAAAACTCCTTCAAGCAGTTAGCTCATTGATACGGTTGAGAAACAAACATTGCCGCCGTGTAACAATCCAAAAATTGTACAAGACAAGATGCTGATACCCAGAATCCCCTGGTTTTAAACGAAACAGCGTGGATCTTTATCTCCATCTAATTTGGAAAACGGGGAAGAGAATTAAACCAAAGTTTGCTGGAGAAGTCTTTGCTAGTTTGCTTCCCCTGGTAAAAACTGCAAATTGACAAGGGTACTTTGAGCTGGACAAAAATGAAGCCGGCTTTGTGCTAACAAGCTAGAACCAGTTCCGTCGGGATCTTTCAACAGTTGCTCGTTTATGTTAACTCAGTCTTCCACTCTATAGTTCTGCTTGAACAGCAAACACGCTTTTTGTTAAGCACATTTTGGCCTCTACTTGCAAGTTCCTATGTGCTCATAGCATGTTCGTTTTATTTCTGTTGAATGTTGATTACATAAAATCATGTGATCGTAAGACACGTGACTTCCAGAAACCGATAATCACCTCGACTTGATGACTAATTGTTATATATTATGATACTCGAAATTTTCCTGAACAACCTCTACTTGTTCTTAATTGGAATAATATCGTTAAAATATTATTTTGAGATATGCTTAAAAATCATTATGTTAAAGTCTGTATATATTTAGTGGTTTCATAAGTGTTTTTAAAGTCCTGGCATGAGATATAGGGCTCACAAATGCCCACTATAATAAAGAAACCGCTCGCCATCTGAAAACTGATGAAAAACATCTGAAAAGCTAGAAATTGTTATCTACATTTACACAATTTCTATTCCTGTTACCCATACAATCATTATATAACAAATGATCTTATTTAAACTAGGTGAGTGTTGGTCTGGACCATCCAAAGACGAGAATACATTCAAAGAAGATGGTCCGTCTGGTGACTGCGTTAACACAGAGTGGAATAGTCCATGTGATGATGCATCAAAAATGGCTTGTGCTGGAAAAGAATCCAATAATTATGTCTATGCTATACAATAAATCAGCTTAAAATATGATTAATAATCAATGAAGATATAACAATAAATAGTAGTTATACATCGATTACAAAGCATACAAGACAAAATAGACAAAATAATAATCTTGATTATAAACAATCTTGATCAATTATAAATCATGCTGTAATTAATTATATTATGTACATACTATCTCTTGGAAAGCGTACATTTAGTTATTCTGGTTCAGTGTTGTTCAATACTCTTCTGGCCTGCAAACGTTAAATCTGCACCGTCACTTTCATCCTTTAAAAAAATTATTAAAGCTTACTTTTTAGCTGTTTAAAATGTTTAAATGCTATTATTGTTATTGTGTTATGTTATGTTATCATTTTGATTATAAGTACGACTGTAAATAGGATTTTCTATACTTTAATGTAGATTGTGTTGAAGCAGGGCCTTTTGGATACCAGCCATGTGCTACCCTGTTGAAATAAAGATTAGTGTTATCATATCATATCATAAAATCATATTATGGCAATTTTGCGTCATTTATAACTGGAAAATTAAAACAATTTGATGCAATTAAGCTGGGAATAACTTTATTTCAGAAAAAATGAATGCATTTTGGTTTGTTTTCAATTTGCTTATTCAAAATAATATAGTTTTACCAAGCTCAAGTAATTCACGTTTTCTCGCCTTATATAATAAAAAATAAATGTTTCGTCGGTCCGTATAGAAAAATATTTGCCCCTGAAACCTCGGTAAGATATTGTACTTTTCGGACCTCCCAATCGGTAAATAACATGCGTATTTGCATCACGAAAGGAGCCCGCTCCATTTTGAGTGGCGGTATTCGTTAGCTAGACATGTAACGTGATAAGGAAATTGATTGTTTTAAGCTGTGAAGTCATTTACTCAACACAAACACATCAAAGCTATCGAATAACCTTCGCTAACAGTGTATAGAACTGTTTTCCTACTCATATATTTTCGTTCGTAAATCATGTCTTCAAAATCTGAAACGATTTCTGATACGAGTATTGGCAAAAGCGAACTTCATGTGTAAGGCAAGCTATACTCGCCTCAGTTTTTATTCAA
>JAYKKM010000090.1:110000-552500 GCA_035772405.1 Chrysogorgia sp. JL179-B06
CCTCTATATCAGAGCTTATTAGTATGCCTATATAGGAAACACTAAAACCATTACACTTATGTTTTAGTCAGTGAACCAACATGAAAGACCTGGTCCATTGATATAATTTTCCCTATGTGGTGGACTGCCGTATGTGCAGCTATATATTGAGCCCCACTGACGCAGAGCTATCTGGTTTTAAGGTGCCAGAAACTCACCTTTCACACCTCTGTCCAAGAAGGAAGCAGAATTGGTTATTCACTATTTATTGCATGAAAAGTTTGCATTAAGAAAAGTTCAATAGATGTCAGCACCGTCGAATCATGTAGCTGTATAAACAGTTTTCAGTAGCTTCAGACCAATACTACACATACGTTTCGCAATAACCCCCACCCGCCTGTTCTCAATCTCGTACACAAACCTAGAGTTTCATCCTAACCCCCTGCGGGATTTTCCCCATCATTGTCCCCATGACCTCGCACGCCGTGTATTTTTGTATTTCATTGTTGAAGCACTGTGCATAGATTGTGAACGTTATCTCGGCCAATATTTAACCGTTTTCAATTCTGAAAACAGATTTGGAATTACCAAGTCTAAATAGATAACTTTCGTGCCTATTCTATTACACAAACGTGTACACCCTTCGTAAAAACATGCTTGTGTAAACTACTGAGAGTATAATGTAAATAGTTTCAAATTTAAAGGCACAATCCAGTTCAAATATCAATAAAATCTAACCGGACTTGACCAAAGGCATTAGGCCGTGAGGACATTTGCCAAGCAAAATGGCCGTGGCAAGCGCGACATACACTGTATGCTATTGTTGAGTCTTTGACGCACATACAGTATATGGTTTACTGATAACATAATTAATAGCTATTAAAGAAGTATTTGTAGACTTACCTTACAGTACAGCAATACAAGATTTCCCTAGTTTCTTTACACTTGCATGCTGTGGAATATGCAGATCTCTCTAAGTTTCTGCTCAAGAAGCTCGAAGTACTTCGAATTGCATTCAAATGCTCCTCCGAAGAAACCACTTGACGACTGCTTAATCAAAACGACATCGCTGCTCTGAAAATCAGATGCTACGCGTTCGAAAACGCTTAGAAAACTCATGACCGATACACTCGTAGAATAAATTAAATCCTCAGCAGTTAATATCAACGGCTTATAACAATCAGATGGCTTATATTACAGAGGAATTTCAGTCAGATCAGTCAAAATGACGTATCACCCAGTTGCGGCCAATCAAATTGCTCTGCAGATCAGTCAAAATGAAGGGTAAGTCAGTCAAAATGGAGGGCAAATCAGTGAACCGCGTTAACGCGGGCTCTGGGAACGAGATGGTGCTCCATGGTCAACCTCCGACTAACAAAATACGTAGTTTGGATACCGATTGCGAAATCTTTACTGCGCCTGAAGATAAGGTCGGATTTTTTCACGCTCGCAAACTTTTACGTCAGTCAATGCTACCATCAATCTTTTATTACATAATATACAGTACGATAATTTTATTACAGTACAAAAGAAGTTTGTTAACATTAAGGTTTACGGTTTGATTATTCAGCTTTGCCGCTGTGGCGAAGATTAGTTAATGGTCAATTTGAATCCTGAAGATGACATTGTAGTCGAAAAGCGAACGTTATGATGTATAATGTATTATATGTATGCATGTCTTATCTATTTTAAGGCAAGCCACACCGGTTTTTGGTCTGAAAAATATGATTCGTATATTCCACTTGTAAGGTATTCGTCTCATGGAATATTGGTATACAGGAAGATGAAACATTTGCTGATATGAGGGACCAAATATTTTAAGTATCTGCTGTTTCTGACTGTAGTAGCCTGCGTGGCGGCGTTAGGTGTAGTGGGAAAGCGGAAAGGCGAAGTGGGGAGGGGGGAAGGGAACGCCTGCCCGAAAGACCCATGTTTTTGGATTTCCGCCCACATGAAAACTGTCAAAAACAACCAATCAGCGACTAGCGGGCTTTCCTCAATGATTAAAACATTTCACTTCGGACCGAATCGTGAAATATCCATGTCTGAAGCTCCGTAAAAATCTTGACTGCATCTGGTGGAAACAAGATTTATTTTGAAAATGTATTCAAGCAATCATGTAGACATAGAAGCACAGAGTTGATTCTGGTTGAGACCTATGAATCAATCGGCTTTGCATTACTACGCAGTGAAACTTTCTCCGAGCGGGTTTGTAGGTCTTGCGGCAGAAAAATTAAGAAATGCTTTTGAACTTTATAACTTTACGAAATCAGTATTAACACATGCGAAAGGAGACAGCAATTTTCCACCAACGGATAACATTAATAGTCCTGATAGAATGAAGCGACATCTGACCACTGAACACCGTAACTCCAGAATGGGATTTGGCCAAGAAATTTCATATGCAAGACACGGCCGTAGAAACCATCACTTATATACATTTAGCCGTAAGTCTCTTTATTCTGAAACGACGAACGAATTCTCCGAAGGCCCAGAGAGCATTGTTGAAACACCTGAAGACAAGGACAAAGTAGAAATGACAATAATATAGCTGCTTCCCCTGCCAACTGAAAACGTCTGGTAAATCTACCAAATCCATAATCAAACTCTTGCCAAATCCCGTTGGTAATACCATCAAAACATATTTTCCTGCCAGCAGCTCCCTCGTAGCAACTTTTTGTTCCTGTTTTAATTTAAACTACGACCAGCAACGAACTGAAGATCGGTTAAAGCTTTCGAAAGAAAATAATCTACCAACACGGTTTTCCTAAAGTCGCCATTTTTAAATTTTTATTTCCTGACAGGAAACCCTGAATACTAATGAGTTGAGTTAGCAAATCTGAATTTAGCGTCCTCTGGTGGACGTAGAAATCCAAAAACATGGGTCTTTCGTGCCAACCCGGTCTCTTCCTTAAATTAACTGTTATCCTTAATTTACAAATCGCGCTAAATTAAGGATAATGGTTAATCTAATGTTAGAACCCAACCCCAACACAACAAAGATCCTAACCCTAACCCCCCGGCAAAATTTTCTCCATCCCTAGCCCCCGACGCATCCACTCCCCTACTTGGCTAGCTAAACTTATAGTGAGAGATACTAAACTTGTGGGATAGTAATTGACTAACATACGCATGCGCGACTCTCACGATCGCCGCTAAATTAACCATTATCCTTAATTTAGAGCGATTTGTAAATTAAGGATAATAGTTAATTTAAGGAAGAGATCGTGTTGTTCGTGCAGGCGTTCCATCCGCACTCACCCCCGGCCCCCTCACCCAATCCCCTAAACGCCTGCTTCGCAGGCTATGACTGTAGATGCGCGCTGTCATTCTATGCTAATGAGTTACATGTATGCTTAATAGTTATGTTATGCATTGTTTTCTTCTTCACGCTATTTCTCTCGATTGTCCGCATGTAAATTTCGTTCAGTCTCGCTTTTGTAGCTCTCAACCTAGCGTTAAGCCTCTTTTCCAGTCATCGCAAAAACTGATTCGCAGCTCGCTGCGAGTACTTGCATTGTAATTAAAAAGAACTCGCAGTGCTTGTTTGTTCGTTGTGAGTTGTTTTTAATCAGATGCAAGTACTCGCAGCGAGCGAGCTGCGAACCAGTTTTTGCGATGACTGGAAAAGAGGCTTTAGTATTGTCCATGTGTTCGTCGCACCCAGTTGATATTATTCGTTCTGGTCCTTTTAGTCAAGTTCATGACACTTATCACGTGCAGTTAGAAGACAATACCGAAGAGAAAGATGTCTCAGCAGTTTACTTTCGAGACGTACAACAAACGGTTACTGCATTTTATTTTGAAGTAGAAGTCTGGTTGAAGGAAATTCAGAATGATATCCATCAGGACGGACCAACAGTAGAAAAATGGCTAAAGGAAATTCCGAATGACGGCGAGCCAATTGTACTGTAGTTGAAGGCGGAACCAGCGCCTCTCAAGCAAGCTCCGAAATAAAGTCGAATAGAAATCGCGTACCAAGTGAAGTCGATCCCGAAGATAGTGTGTCGCAAACGAGCTCTGGTAGAAGGCAATCGAGAAGTCGAATATCGCGAAGCAGCAATTCCAGCCTCATGTCTGAGGCAAGCGACAAGAAATTATAGCTAGACTGGCAGAACCTCGCGTCAATGTAGACTCCTTAAAAGCAAAGCAACTGCTAGGGCAAGAAGAGCTGGAACTCAAGTATACAAAAGAAAGGCTGACCCTGGAGACCGAAGTCGAAAAAACAAAAGCCAGAGAAAGGGCCGCCTACGCTGATATGGATCAAGAGAGTAGAGAAAGTAGTCTTGTCCACAGAAAATACAACAGAGTACTACAATACGATCACCTGCCGAACTTTAAAGCCTGAGTTGCCTGTGTATAGCGCTACAACCTCATTTCCACAAGCGTTAAACGAACCCACCATGATCGTACTTATATAATTCTAGAACAGCAAAACAAGATTATAGAAGGGATCGTCCTACAACAAAATAGAGCTAACCTACCCCAAAGACAGATGCCAATTTTTGGAGGAGATCCACTGGAGTTCCGTACCTTTATCCGTGCTTTCGAAACTGTGATTGAGTCCAAAGAACCCGAACCTTCAAGTAATTTGTACTATCTAGAGCAATATACCACCGGTCGTGAGAAAGAGTAAGCCAGAAGCTGTCAACACATGAAATCAAATGAAGGCTATGTATGGGCACGACATCTCTTGGAACAGAGATTCGGTGATAGTCACAAGATTGCAATGGCATACGTCGAAAGAGTCATCGATGGACCCTCTATAAGAGCCGACGATGGCCATGCTCTCGAGAGCTTCTCCATAACCCTCTCAAGCTGTAAAAATTCATTGGAGGCTATAGGTTATTTGAAGAAGATCGAAAAGCCTGAATGTATGAGAAAAATAGTCGAGCGACTTCCCTACAATCTGCAAGGAAAATGGCGCGACACGGCTGACTCTATTATGAACGTCGACAAAAGAAAGGTATACATTGATGACATTGCCCGCTTCGTGGAAAGGAACGCGAGGTCACTGAATAATCCTATATTCGGAAAGGTGCCTAATTTCGAGCAACTGGATTCCATTATAAACGCTTTAATCAAGGAGGCATGTGCTGGACAGGTCTGAGTGTATATATAATGTCGACTTTATTAACTTATTTATCACTTCTTCTGTATAACTTCTTATCTATCTATATATAATGTAGCACTAGTTACTCGGGCTTTAGCCGAGTTTAGGTTCCAGTGTTATTAGTAGCTTTTTGGTCGTATTTTTTTGGTCGAGTTATGGACCCAACAGGCTTTGCGAAACTGAGGCACTACGCGCACTGAGGGGATAAGCGAAGTGTTTTTTGCCTGCGCGCGATTGCTTGGAAGTGTTCGAAGTTATGTGGCTGCGAAGTATCTTGTTGCATCATAGATCCCGACAACTTTTTCGTGACTATAAAGCGAAGTGTTTTTGCCAGCGATTGCTTGGAAGTTTTCGAAGTTATGTGGCTGGGAAGTATCTTGTTGCATCATAGATCCCAACAGCTTTTTCGTCACAGCCCAGTACAAACTCGAACAAGCTACAATTTCCACGATAATCGAAGAAAAAGAAGCACGAAGAACGTAATTGTCGTTGATGAAGCCGACTTGATAGGTTATATGAATGCTGTATTGAAATCAGACGGTAATTGAAATACGTTAAATGTATTGAGGTAACTGTAATATTTGTCATTTGTTTTATTTTTTCTTGTATTGTTTATTGTTTTGTTGCAAATATCATGCAAAATAAAGTCGATGTGATCATTAACCGTTATGCGATTCAACAGTTTATAGTTTGTAGTCATTTAGTATAACTGTCCAATGCACAGTCACAGGTTTTGCCTAATAAATCATCAAAGTCAGATTATAATTTCATCAAATCTTAATCTATATAATATGTGTAAGTTATTTAATATATTGGCTTGGTAAATGAATGTATATTATATATACATTTTATTAGTTGTCTATTCACACATTTTGTAAATATTTAGACACATAGCTTTGGTTTTGATTGAACTGTCATCATTGTTGAGTTGGCAAAATGAATTAAATACACGGTTGACCTATAGCTACAGTATGTATCGACTGTTCATATCGAATGCAGGTGCTTAATACAAATGAACATCTCGTATCTGACACCCAGACCAAATCCAATCCAGATCAACTCCGGCCAATCGATGAAGTGTTTGTTATTTACCACCGGCCAGGGGCTGTACCACTTCACCGTGATGCCATTCGGTTTGTGCAACGCCCCAGCCACATCTGAACGGTTGATGGAACGCGTGTTGTCAGGTCTGCCATGGAGGTTTGCCTCCTTTATTTAGACGACATTATCGTTCACCAGTACCCCTACAGCTGAGCTGGAAAGACTACATGAGGTCCTCACGAGGTTACGACAGGCTGGGTTGAAGCTGAGTCCGAATAAATGCCTGCTGTTCCAAAAGAGCGTAACATTTCCTTGGGCATGTCGTTAGCGACCAAGGGGTGTCCACAGACAACGAAAAGATTACTGCCGTCCGTGATTGGCCAATACCGAACTCGCCAACGGCTGTCCGCAGCTTCCTTGGACTCTGTTCCTACTACCCTCGCTTCGTGAAGGGATTTGCCAGTATCGCAGCTCCACTCTACCGCCTAACTGAAAAAGGAGGAAGTTTCGTGTGGACCAACCATTGTGACCTAGCATTTCACCGTCTTAAGAAAGCGTTAACAGAGACACCAATCCTGGCATATCCAACCAGCAACGATTCTTTCGTTCTGGACACCGATGCAAGCAACCAAGGTATTGGTGCTGTCCTGTCACAAGTGAAAGGAGGAAGGAGGGGAAGAGAAAGTAGTGGCCTACTTCAGTCGAGCCTTGTCGAAACCCGAAAGACGTTACTGCGCAACAAGGAAGGAATTATTAGCTGATGTTATGGCAGTAAGACACTTTCACCACTACTTATATGGACGGTGTTTCAAAATCCAGACTGACTGAATGATCTACCGAATTCTGTTTCCAACTGCAATGTGGAATCTTACGTCGATGATACGAAATTATATATATCCTTTACACCGCAAAATCTCGATGACGGCCTTGTACAGATTTCCGATGATCTTCACGAAGTCGCCGGATGGTGTAGCCATAATAAACTTTTAATTAATCCTGACAAGACTAAGTTTATGGTTTTTGGAGTAAGACAGTACTTAAGCAAAATCTCCAATTTCGGCGTATCCTTCTTAGGGAAGGTTCTTTCACCTGCGTCTTCTTGTAAGGACCTCGGGATCATTTTAGACTCTACTATGAGCTTTAACGACCACATTACTTCCATGACGTCTTCGCTACTATCTGTGCTTTGCCAGATAAAAAGAGTTAGCCATCTTTTTGACAAGATAACTCTAGAAATGATTTTAAATTCATTAGTTTTTAGTAAACTTTTCTATTGTTCTTGCGTATGGTCTGGCACTACAAAACAGAATATTTATAAACTACAGCTCATCCAGAACTTTGCAGCACGTATTCTAACCTGCACCAGAAAATTTGATCACATTTCACCAGCTTTGGGAGAACTCGGCTGGATTTTAGTCACTGACATGTTAACTTACCGCGACCAAGTCATGATGTTTAAATGCCTTAATGGTCTTGCTCCGCCCTACTTACATAATAAGCTAGTGAAGCGTTCTGACATTCATTCCTGGGTAACTAGACAGTCAGATGACATTAATTTAATTAAATGTAGAACATCTATGGCACAACGTTCATTCTTCTACCATGCGGCAAAAACTTGGAACAATCTTCCAGATTTAATTAAGAAAGCCACTTCTTTACCCACTTTTAAAAAGCTACTAAAAGACTATTTAAAATCTAAATGAACGATTGGACCCTTATTAATGTACTTAATTGTTTTTATGAACGTATTTTGTAAAAATAGTAAAATAGTTTTAAGAGTTAGCACATTGTAAATTAGTTTGTACATCAGTTTACTTTATTGTAAATTAGTTCTGAAAATCCCAAGTTGGGAGTGACTAATAAACCATTTTGTATTGTATTGTATTGTACTGACCATGTTACTGAATTTCAAGAATCCAGGGGGCCAAACAGCCAGGTGCTTAGAGGTTCTCGGTACTTACGAGGTGAAGATTGAACATCGCCAGGGGAAACGACATGGTAACGCTGACGGGTTGTCCAGAAGAGCTTGCATCGAGTGCAAAAACTGCCAAAGAGAGGAACAGCGCGACGGAGTCGAAGAAACCTATCGTTGGAACAAACGAACAACCGCTTACATCCAGTACAACCTATCCAGGCGACTTCGGTGTGACCGATCCAGCCGACCCTACGATTAGTGTGAACATGGTCACCAAACTAGGAGATGAAGGAACAGTAATCTTTTGGCCCCAATCTATGACCGAAGCTGACCTGAGAACGGCACAACTAAAAGACCTCGTTCTGAAACTGGTCCTGCAGTGGAAAGAGAAAACCGACGTTCGCCCGCCTTGTAATCAGGTTAGTGCCGAGAGTCCCTTAGTGAAAACCTATTGGGCCCAATGGGAAGCTCTCTCAGTTAAGAATGGTGTCCTATACCGACGATGGGAATCTGATAAAGGTGATACTGATTGTGCCTGTCGACCTCAAGAACGAAGTGCTGAGAGCGATAGATAACTCCCCTACAGCCGGTCACCTTGGAGTAAAGAAGACCACAAATCGTGTCCAAGCGCAGTACTCCTGGCCTGATTGCACGAGAGATGTAGCACCACGAAGAAACCTAGCAAGACACCACGAGCCAAGATGAACGTGTACAACGTTGGAGCACCAATGGAGAGAATCGCCATGGATGTCATGGGCCCATTGCCGTTGTCGGAGAGAGGGAAAAAATATATTCTGGTCCTCTCCGATTACTTCACGAAGTGGACTGAGGCATATGCTATGCCAAACCAAGAGGCTGAGACTGTGGCTCGAATCGTGGTCGAAGAGTTCGTCGCGAGATTCGGACTGCCAAGAAAGCTACACACTGACCAAGGAAGGAACTTTGAATCAAATGTGGTTCGCAAGATGTGCAAGATGTTGGATATCGACAAGACGAGAACTACTCCCTTGAGACCACAGTCCGACGGAATGGTGGAACGATTTAACAGAACGCTGGAGTCCATGCTGTCGATGTTCGTTGGTGCGAACCAAGATGACTGGGACCAGCACCTGACTTTGCTCATGATGGCATATCGTTCATTTGTCCACGAATCAACGAAGGCAACGCCAAACGAGATGATGCTTGGAAGAGAAGTGTCCCTGCCAGTTGACTTGTTGTTCGAACAACCAGAAGCAGATCACGACGAAGGTGACTGCAATATAAGTGAGTACGTCCACCGGCTCGGCGAAAAAATGGAAAGAGTTCACCAGTTCGCGCGTGAACACCTCAGAGTCTCCACTTCGCGGCAGAGAAAAGGGTACGACCACCGATCCTCGGACCACCCCAAGTATAAAAGAGGTGATGCTGTTTGGCTCTACAACCCTATGAGAAAAAAGGAGTCTGTCCAAAGCTCCACAGACCATTCAAGGACCCCTTTCTTGTGGTAAAAGCCATCAGTGACGTAGTGTACAGGATCCAAATGACTCCCCGTACCAAACCAAAAGTCGTGCACTGTGATCGTTTGAAGATATACCAAGGAAACGATGCCCCTGATTGGTTGTCGCCACTGGAGAATGAAGCGGAATCCAAAGAACGACCAAATAAAGAAGAAGACGAGGGAATTCCGATCGAGGAGGAAATGGTAACTCACGACACCCCTATGCTGCCTGAGTCAATTGAAGATAAAATGGTAGATCTACAATGTGAGACTTCCAGAATCTAAAATCGATCAAGACGACAGAGGAGACGACCCGCCTGGATGTCAGATTTTGAACTGGATGAATAGTTGAACGTTAATTTTACTTGGTCAATGAATATTTTTTTATTACAATTGTTTCGTTATATTTGGTGTATGTGAGGACACATCCTACACAAAGGGGAGAGTAGTGTAATGAACCAAATAATTTATTGTCAACCATCGATTGTTGGCTCTTAGCTAGTACAATGTCTGTTTCACTATAATCTTATCTTATATAGCTCTTAACTAAATCACGCACGGAATTTCCGCTGATATATTCTGGTAGAATAACATTGATTGTAGTTATATAGTTAGCCTCACGTCTCTGTCGAGTACAGACCTGAAATAAAGTGCTCTAAAAGTTTCCGAGTTAGTTTACCTCTATCGACACGGTCGCGTTACAATATGTTCTTCCAATCGATTTTCGAACATTCGACCAAATGCTTTTGAAATTAAAATATCAAACAAAATCCGCGCTACACCGTCTGTTTTAATATTATTTATTGCATAAATCCAATTAATGGGAAATGCCCAGAGTATTTATCAGATAAAATAATACGTATCAGTGACATTTTTGAGAGATCTCAGTCCAGATACGGAAAAATTACGTTACATTGTCCAATGAACAAGAGGGAAACAGAAGGCGGAAGGACATTTATTATTTCAGCCAGTAAATTGTGGAATACGCCATTTATCTTGCCATTTATCTCCACTTACAGGTCAGTTTTTTTACCTGAAATCATGAGATGTGATAGAGTTTCATGATATATGGTGGAATCCTTTATCTTGTATTAAAATACTTGCCCAAAAACAAGCAAGAGAACTGAAAAAGTGTAAAATTACAAATTATGTACCAAGCATTTGGAAGACTGTATGTTCTCCAACATTCTAAAAATTGTTTAAATTCCAAGGCAAAACCTACATTAATAATCCTAATACAGCAGCAGCCCAAGTTGGTCAGAAACAAAAACTTATTCAGAAGGTGACAATAAAATACATAAAGTGTACAATACTTTAAAAGCACAAGTGTTCAACTTGCACAACAACGTACTCTGCCACAACAACGTACTCTGGTGTCAAACAACCTGGATGATAACAGAAAGTTACTGTGCTACTTCAAAATATTTGGATGGCTCCATGTGGTTTCTTTTGGGCTTCCTCGCCATTTGTATAATTCCTGGGTTGTTTTTATGTACTTTGTGTGTATTGGAAAATTAAATACTGAATACTGAAAAAAAAATGAAGAGATATAATTGTATATCGTTCTAATCGATTATTACGAAAATTTATGAAGAGATATGACTATATTTCTAGTTGATGATTATGTTTTGTATAGTTGAAGTAACAGGCACATTGCCATGGTTACGGTGAAGAGGGAAAGACTCTAAAGACATTCTGGAGCTAGGTATAATTGTAGCCACCTGTTTATTGCCAAGTCTTAGAATGACCATTTGATATTTTTTTTATTCGGTCTAGTTCTATTTGGTTTCTAATACCGTTATTGAATGCAGTTTTAGATGCATTTCCATCCAATTCATAAGAGGGAAATTCCGAGAGATAACCCGGATTTCCTAACAAGCTCGAGCCTTCGGCGTAAGCTTTAGCCCCCTCGAATCTAAAAAACGCTCTGTGGGAGAAAGATAATTCTAAACCTATGGAGAAAGATAATTGTAAATATTTGTATGATTGTGTTTTCCGCCAACAGTGCTTTTTGGTTATGGTAATAGTGAAGAAAGAAAAGACTCATTAAAGACACTCTAAAGCCAGGTAATTGTTACCATCTGTTTATTTCCAAGGCATAATAAGTTGCAGTCGACGCTGGAAAGTAAGAACACGAATGAATAACTATAAAAACAGCTGAATCTTTCTAGCGAAAGCAACTAGAACATATCTGACTGGTGAATGCGACTAAAGATGTATGGAGGAACCTGAACTTGTTGATTGTGAGGTAAAGGACACGGGAATAGAAGTTCAACCCTTATCACCGCCACTTTCCAATGTTCTAGAGTCATTTATCGAGGTTAATTCACCCAGAAGAATGCCTCCTCCTCAAACGCTAACTGTTATCACCAACAGCTGCAAACGATGTAGTCGAAACTCCGCATCAAGAAAACAAGTGGTACTGGCTATAGCAATCGGCATTTTGGCCATTTTGTCAACGGTGATTGTGGCTGTATATTTTTCGACCGTGGATAAAGGCAAACCTTGTGATTGTCAGAATAATCTTGTAAATAAAAAAAATACAAGTTGCAATAATGTGGAGAAGAAACCTTGTGTTTGCAAAAACTGCAGCCTTATGAGCAACTTCAGTGAATCCAACATCAGTACAACAACAATACTTATTGGGAACAACACAGGTTAGCATATAGTGTACATGTGATTAAATATTTGATCATGGTGTCCGAGGTCTATATAGGAAAGTATTTATCCTCTGTATTTGTAACGCTGTTTCGTCTTAAAATACTGTCGTTTACCTTCCTCTTCCTTGGTAGTTTCGCTTCTAAATTCTATCTACATCTTAAAATTTGTAAATTGTGTAATTCAGGTAAAGTTTTATACCAACATTTTAGTAATCACGAAACTTGTAATGACTGCAGGATACTGCAGAGCATTTTAGAATTACCATCATTAATAGAGGCACAAGTATTGACGAAAGTTATCTCCAATTTGGAGAATCGTAGATTTGACTGATCTAATCTTAGACCGCGGTAACTGAATAATTTGAAAACAGTTGTTGCATATATTAAGAGGTCGGCAAGGCGAGGCACTCGGAAGCAGAATTCTCATTTTAATATTTTCGTTCTATGTATAAACTCACTGTAAAATGGGACGCCATGTTGTATGGATCATATGCAAAAATACCCTTATTTACCTGCCATAAGAGATAGATTGAACAAAATAATATATAGATATAACAATAAATAACCTAACTAAAACTCTAAAAGGTAAATACAGGTGTACAGCTGGAGTAGTATATAGGTCTGACGTTTCGAACGAAAGGCCCTTCGTCACAGAATAAAACAGGAACGGAACGTTCAAACTACATTAGGGACATTTAGCATGGCGTTTTTTTCTGGGAAACGGCAAACCTCAAGATGTTACGTGATCACGGTCTTACCGTCGCGTTGGCATTTCGCGTTTCACGTTTCAATGTTTGTAATACATTCTAGCGGTAAGTGACCTACGCCAAGGGTTTTTGGCAACTTAAGATAAATAAACTCGCGTTTAAAGCTAAAATTTTGGTTTTTGTATTTTTATGCCACTTAAATTTTAAGTTTTTAACGTTTAACATTGAATTATAAATGAGATTTGAACATTTACATAAATTAAGTAGTGTTCGCGAAGGGAAAATAAACATAGCGGCCTTTACCAAATTCCATCTGTTTGCCGGCAAAGTGGACCGTCATGCTAAAGTCGCGCGATTATGGTTATTACGGCAAACGGCTAACTGCAGTTTGCCGTTTGCCGTTCCCCGGGATTAACGTGACGCTAAATGTCAGTAATATTTCGACAGCACACCAACCTTTTAGAGTTTTCGATTTGTATTTCAACACTATACCTACGCAGTACAATATAACAAAATCTAAAAAAAGGAATCACTGACTGTTCTGACCGTGTTCTCAATAGCTCAAAGGTTAGGGCGCCGAAACGTTGATTCGAAGACCCAGGATTCGATTCCCGATTGGGGCAGTCACGTTTCCCATATGACTATATTAAATCCTCTCTAATGTATACTAATGTATGTATACAGGCCTTGGAATTGCCGAATGCCGACCTGATTGCCGACCTATCGTCATCAGTGTCAAGACGGCAAAAAATTGCCGAGCTATGAGTTTGGTAATGCGAATTCAGAGCAAAGAGAAAAGCAGACAAAGCAATAATCTTGCCTTTACATCTTTCAACTTGAAAATGTATGCTAAACTTCTCTCTTGATATCCATAGTTATTTCAATAGTAAATCATAAGTTACCGAAAGTGATCACCGCCATTTTAATTTGCAGGCGCTCACATAGCCTACGCGCTTCTTAGTTTCTAAGCTCCTCAGATGTCGCAATTGTAGCTAACAGGCTATGTTTACAAAATCGTGATTAGCTATAATGCAACGGAAAATTTGACGACCTGTTTCCGACCTGTTGCCGAGCTGCTTTCGTTTTAGGTTGGCAAAACATTGCCGACCCGATTTTTAGCTAATTCCGAGGCCTGTGTGTATGTATATGTGTGCCTGTGTCGTCAAATAATTATTGGCCCTTTCATCCTGCCCTTGGCTATTTACACTTAATGTGTAACTATTAACATACATATAGACTAAGGAACGGAAAAGATAGAAGACATAAAGTTCCTATTCGCGTGCAAAAATTTGCTTTAGTTAAAATCTATTTACAATATTAATACCCATTAAATTATTCTAATAGAAAAAGCTAAAAAAGACATCTGTTGAGAAATGATCGTTTGTATCTATGTATATATATATGTATATGAAGATTCCTCAAACGGTTTATCGGTTACTACTTGCTAATTACACTAGAAGCATGCACGCAAGAATTGCAATCAATCTCAGCATTAAGTGCTTCTACAAGTCTAAAGTGAAATTTTCTTCTCTTGATAATTTTATCTTTATTTTCGATAAAATTTCCTTCTAAAGACATCGAAATTTTCTTCCAATTATCCTTCTACACAATTTCTTGGAATTTGCTGCTTTCCCAACAACCAGAATGCTTTGTGCCATGCAGTCATCCCTGAGTGGTATTCGTCACCATTGGTTCGAACTTGTGCGGAGACTTTTATTTCGCCCTTGGTTTTTTTTTAAATTCATCCAATTTTTTCTTCCAGTGGGTTTGAGATTAGGATTAGTATTAGGTTAGGAATGGAAGATTTTTCTCATGTCCTCCCCATTGTTCGCAAAAATCGATTTTTGAATTGAGGGGTGACGCATATATTTCGGTTTATAGTGCCTATTCATAGTGCCTATTTAATGAACAGTGAGTCTTCGTTGTTTATAGTGCCTATTCATAGTGTCTATTTAGTGAATAGTGAATCTTTGTTGTTTATAGTGCCTATTTAGTGAATAGTGAGTCTTCCTGGTTTATAGTGCCTATTTAGTGAATAGTGAATCTTCGTTGTTTATAGTGCCTATTCATAGTGCCTATTTAATGAACAGTGAGTCTTCGTTGTTTATAGTGGCTATTCATAGTGCCTATTTAACGAACAGTGAGTCTTCGTTGTTTATAGTGCCTATTCATAGTGCCTATTTAGTGAATAGTGAATCTTTGTTGTTTATAGTGCCTATTTAATAAACAGTGAGTCTTCGTTGTTTATAGTGCCTATTCAGTGAACAGTGAATCTTTGTTGTTTATAGTGCCTATTTAGTGAACAGTGAGTCTTCGTTGTTTATAGTGCCTATTCATAGTGCCTATTTAATGAACAGTGAGTCTTCGTTGTTTATAGTGCCTATTCATAGTGCCTACTTTGTGAATAGTGAATCTTCGTTCGTCTAAAAGTTTCCGAGTTAGTTTACCTCTATCGACACGGTCGCGTTACAATATGTTCTTCCAATCGATTTTTGAACATTCGACCAAATGCTTTTGAAATTAAAATATCAAACAAAATCCGCGCTACACCGTCTGTTTTAATATTATTTATTGCATAAATCCAATTAATGGCAATGCCCAGAGTATTTATCAGATAAAATAATACGTGTCAGTGACATTTCGGAGAGATCTCAGTCCAGATACGGAAAAATTACGTTACATTGTCCAATGAACAAGAGGGAAACAGAAGGCGGAAGGACATTTATTATTTCAGCCAGTAAATTGTGGAATACGCCAATTATCTTGCCATTTATCTCCACTTACAGGTCAGTTTTTTTACCTCAAATCATGAGATGTGATAGAGTTTCATAAGATATGGTGGAATCCTTTATCTTGTATTAAAATACTTGCCCAAAAACAAGCAAGAGAACTGAAAAAGTGTAAAAAAATAGTGAAAAGCTCAAAAATAATAAATTGCATAGCTGAAACTGTCCTGAAGGGATAATAAAATACCACAACCAATCCCAAACTCATTCATGTCAACAACCATGTGTGAATATATAAATTTGTATAGAAAAACTTGATTCCAAGATGGGGTGTGTTTTTACTGTTTCTAAAAACCATCTAAAATACAAAAATGGTTAATCCTGAAAATAAAATAAAAGGGCAAGGCGTTTGTCGGATGTTTTCTTCAGCTGTTATCTACTCAAACAAGAAACATTCTTATGCATCTCATCCAGGACTTAGTTTTTCCAATGTTATCTCAGTGTAATCCAGTCAAAGCAACACACTATTGTCAGTTTGAAGTAATATTGTTTTTCATGAGACAACCTACTGAACAAAACCTACTGAACATATTTGTACAAAAATTACAAATTATGTACAGTACTGCCTAGAATTAACCTAACACTGCGGTTGCGGTTCGGTTGCGGTTCGTTTGCGGTTCGGTTGGAGTTAGATTGCGGTTCGGTTGCGGTTCATTTGCGGTTCGGTTGCGGTTCGGTTGCGGTTCGGTTGCGGTGATGTTGCGGTCAACACATTCGACCGCAACCGCAAGAGTATTGGCGACCGTACACTTCGGATTCCGATCTCGCCCGATCGTAAGAACACGAAAGCAAATGAAATTAGATCTATTCAATGAGTATTCTGGACGCTATTGTGTCGGCAAACGGTGATTTATACATTATTGTAGAGTGTTTTGATTCTTACTTCAACCACATGTATGGCTGTGCGTCGTTATTAAGAACGAGTGTAAATGACAAATTGCAAAGTGAAAAGGTGGTAAACTGCCAAGAATTTTCGTAACGAAATTATGACCTTTAAAATTTAAAGTAATACGACTGGAAAAACGGGTCTTAGATAAAATAAGTAAGGTTATCCGAGAATAGTAAAAAAGTAGAATGTTGCGTAAACAGTGTTTGTGATATACTGTATAGCAAAGTAAAAAGGTGGTGAACTGTTAAGATTTTTAGCAACGTACATCGGCGCGCGTATTTCCGGCGTAAATTATTTGTTTGTTGAATTAATTATTCGAGTTAGAATGCTCCAGAAACACAGTCATATGACAAGAGCTTTTAAATTGGAGTATGTATATATTTGGAGTCGCTACCTTTCACTGCCTGTGGGCATAAATCGACAAATCATATGTACTATATGGGCAGTGTACTATATAGCAAGGCAGTTTTTCGCTAAACTGCAGATTGCAAGTCTACGGTAGTATTAACTTGTTGCTCGCGCTCGTCGGACTGTTTTTATTGGATTGAATAGCGATTGAGTGATGAACCAGGCGGGTAACGTGATGCCACAGGGAGCTGTAACGTATATTAGTGAAGCGAGTTTAACAATAAAGCGGGTTTATTTGTTATTTATATATATCCGAGCGCTGGTGCAGTCCATGACCACTGCCATGGTCACTGCCATTGCCATTGAGGAGATTTTTCTTTACGATCGCTCGAATTTGCCATGCTAGTTGCACCAGACTGACAACAACAGAAATGACAGCTTCGGCTTGGCGCGGAAAAATGGAAACTGACCCGGGTATCGTATTGCCGACACTTTACACGAGCCCGGTCAAGTCAACCCGTGTTTACATGAATTTCACACCTTCACACGCCGAAATTTTCAAAACGACTGTGAACATTAAGGTTACAGAACACCCTAGCAAGCCCATTCACGAAATTTGTTACCGCCCGCGCAATTTGTCTCCGATTTGTCTCAAATTTGCACCAAATATCGTTAAGTATGCGAAGAACACTCTCAAATTGTGAAAAAAATAAAAAATACAATATTTTTCCAGATATATTCATCAATTTAAAATCATATGACCTTCGCGCCGCGGTTTAACCTGGTCTTTGGTTTTACTAAAAAGCTCTCAATTTACCATATTTACACTTCTCGATGTTTGTTCTAAAAAAATGTGTCGGGGTTTTTTTATTACTGGAGGGGTTTAGCAGCTAGGATATTTTATTCCTCGACCTATGTTGTGGAAGAAGCAATTGATGAATGAAGGCCCGTAACTCAGTTAGCTTTTACATTTAAAAAAAACGCCGACACACTTTTGTAGCCCAGCTGTTTGCTGACATCCTGTGCAAGTTTGGTGGGAATCGGTTAAAACGCGCGATCGGGTTACACCTTTTAGTACCTCTATGTGACTCAAAATTGATGTGGTAATAAATAAGCCGTGAAAGTTTGGCGCAGTTTTAACAGCTATTGCAAATTCTCCGCCCCCTCTAATAATTGAATTACTTTCCACCAATAAGAACAACAACGATATTAATTGTTTGTTTTGTGGTGAGTTGCAATTGTAAAACAAAGACTATACTAGTATGTATTCACGTCATATTTCTGGCCTGTTCTTTTCGAAATCGGTTCAGGAAAACATGTTTGGTGCGAAATACATGTCTTACTTGAGCAAGAGAAAATCCATTTCGCTCCTGAACCATGTCTCGAATTCATTTTTTCAAGTATTTTTAGTGGAAGCTGGTACTCCTTACACATGCACTGCAGAGTTGTCTAGCATTAATTCCAAACACTGGACTAACAATATAATTCCCAACGGGTGGTTGGTAACAAGCAGAACTGTCATCCTCGTTTTCACGTGAGTTAAAATCCGAATCAAAATCATCTGATTCAGATTGTGATGCCGCTTTTCGCTTCTGGAAACTTTCCATACTTGTCTTCAGTTTCTGCTCGCTTCTAGAAGACCTTTTGGAACGTTTATCGCTGTTCGCAATCATGTCTGGCCATTGTGTCTCTTGTTCAAAGTATGAACCCTTATCGCTGGCAGATAAATTTTCCTTTTTTTTCATCCAAAAAGACGTCTTTGTCAGCTTTCTTGCGTTTGGCCCGTTTTTACAACTACCACAGAATGGATTTTTATTCCGTTTACTGTCAGACATAGAGCTAGAGAGACGACTTGAAGTTGTGTTTATTTTTCCAATTTCTTTCGATGTAATTTGATACAAGTTAGCTGTCATTCATCCTGTTAATTAATAGTTGACTTTCCCGCCACGGATAATAACCGTAAACCGTTTTAACACGATAACTCACTCAATTTTCAATATTTTCAATTCAAATTTTTGCAGCTGATAGATCTAATGGTAACCTTTACAAACATATCAAAACACCATTTTCAAAAAAATTACCATTCTAGGGTATTCTGTAACCTTAACCTTAAATCTATCATGTTGCCGATTTTCAAGCTAAGATTTTACCTAACAACTACATTAGACGTCAAAACAAATCACTACCGAAATCACTACCGCGAGACGCACAGTCAACGGCCTTCCGAATTGATGTAAACACTGACTCATTGCCTTTCTGGTCTGGTTGCCTGTAATTTGTCCTGATTGTCGAAAAAATTAACAAGTAAGAACATTTTAATAGCGATTTAATACAATTCTTGTGTAAAAATACCAAACAAACCCGCTTTACTGTTAAACTCGCTTCACTAATAAACTCGCTAGTTCGCTGTTGAACTCGCTTCACGTTACGGCTCCCTGTGACAATGCACAAGTATTTATTTTAAGTTGGCAGTTGCCACAAGTTCTCCCAAACGATATCATCAAATTCATAGCAAACGATATTATATTCTGAAATAAGTAATATTCTACATCGCTGCCGTAACTTATCATATTTTGACAACTTTCCCATTTCTTCGAACTGCAACAGAACTTAAACCATGTGTCAAACGACGCCAAACTTCGGAAATAAACGATATGTTCCGAAATGCAATTGCGGTTAATATTGCGGTTAGGTTACGCGAGGTTGAACCGCGGACCGACCGAGGTTCGACCGCGGATCAACCGAGGATCGACTTCGGTTGAACCGGAGATGAACCCAGGTTGAACCGCGGATGATCCGCGGATGACCCGCGGATGAACCCCGGTTAACCGCGGTTTCTGTTAGGTTATTTCTAGGCAGTACTGTACCAAGCATTTGGAAGACTGTATGTTCTCCAACAATCTAAAAATTGTTTAAATTCCAAGGCAAAACCTACATTAATAATCCTAATACAGCAGCAGCCCAAGTTGGTCAGAAACAAAAACTTATTCAGAAAGTGACAATAAAATACATAAAGTGTACAATACTTTAAAAGCACAAGTGTTCAACTTGCACAACAACGTACTCTGCCTCTAGTGTCAAACAACCTGGATGATAACAGAAAGTTACTGTGCTACTTCAAAAGATTTGGATGGCTCCATGTGGTTTCTTTTGGGCTTCCTCGCCATTTGTATAATTCCTGGGTTGTTTTTATGTACTTTGTGTGTATTGGAAAATTAAATACTGAATACTGAAAAAAAAATGAAGAGATATAATTGTATATCGTTCTAATCGATTATTACGAAAATTTATGAAGAGATATGACTATATTTCTAGTTGATGATTATGTTTTGTATAGTTGAAGTAATAGGCACATTGCCATGGTTACGGTGAAGAGGGAAAGACTCTAAAGACATTCTGGAGCTAGGTATAATTGTAGCCACCTGTTTAGGACGGGCCATTTGATATTCGTTTTATTCGGTTTAGTTGCGTTTGGCTTGTAATACCGTTATTGAATGCAGTTTTAGACGCATTTCCGTCCAATTCATAAGAGGGAAATTCCGAGAGATAACCCGGATCCCCTAACAAGCTCGAGCCTTCAGCGTTCGCTTTAGCCCCCTGGAATCTAAAAAAACGCTCTGTGGGACCTATCAGGAGAAAGATAATTGTAAATATTTGTATGATTGTGTTTTCCGCCAACGGTTATTTTTTGTTATGGTAATAGCGAAGAAGGAAAGACTCAATAAAGAGATTCTAAAGCCAGGTAATTGTTAACATCTGTTTATTTCCAGGGCATAATAAGAGGCAGTCGACGCTGGAAAGTAAGAACACGAATGAATAACTATAAAAACAGCTGAATCTTTCTAGCGAAAGCAACTAGAACATATCTGACTGGCGAATGCGACTAAAGATGGAGGAACCTGAACTTGTTGATTGTGAGGTAAAGGACACGGGAAAAGAAGTTCAACCCTTACCACCGCCACTTCCCAATGTTCCAGAATCATTTATCGAGGTTAATTCACCCAGAAGAATGCCTCCTCCTCAAACGCTAACTGTTATCACCAACAGCTGCAAACGATGTAGTCGAAACTCCACATCAAGAAAACAAGTGGTACTGGCTATAGCAATCGGCATTTTGGCCATTTTGTTAACGGTGTTTGTGGCTGTATATTTTTCGACCGTGGATAAATGCAAACCTTGTGATTGTCAGAATAGTCTTGTAAATAAAGAAAATACAAGTTGCAATAATGTCGAGAAGAAATCTTGTGCTTGCAAAAACTGCAGTGAATCCAACATCAGTACAACAACAATACTTATTGGGAAAAACACAGGTTAGCATACAGTGTACATGTGATTAAAGATTTGATAATGGTGTCCGAGGTCTATATAGGAAAGTATTTATCCACAGGTTTTCAAGGTTAATAAGGAACCCACTACGTGGCTTTTGTTTAAATTTCCTCTCTATTTGTAACGCTGTTTCGTCTTCAAATACTGTCGTTTACCTTACCTCTTCCTTGGTAGTTTCGCTTCTAATCTCTATCTACATGTTAAAATTTGAAAATTGGGTAATTCAGCTAAATATATTAAGAGGTCGGAAAACGGTAGGCGAGGCACTCGGAAGCAGAATTATCATTTTAATATTTTCGTTCTATGTAACTCACTGTAAAATGGGACGCCATTTTCTATGGATCATATTATGCAAAAATACCCTTATTTACCGATTGAACAAAATAATATATAGATATAACAATAAATAACCTAACCAAAACTCTGAAAGGTAATTGCAGGTGTACAGCCGAAGTAGTATATAGGTCTGACGTTTCGAACGAAAGGCCCTTCGTCACAGAATAAAACAGGAACTCCCACATTAGGGACATTTAGCATGGCGTTTTTTTCTGGCAAACGGCAAACCTCAAGATGTTACGTGATCACGGTCTTACCGTCGCGTTGGCCGTTCGCGTTTCACGTTTCAATGTTTGGAATACATTCTAGCGGTAGGTGACCTACGCCAAGGGTTTTTGGCAACTTAAGATAATTATAAACTCGCGTTTAAGGCTAAAATTTTGGTTTTTGTATTTTTAAATTTTAAGTTTTTAACGTTTAACATTGAATTATAAATGAGATTTGAACATTTACATAAATTAAGTAGTGTTAGCGAAGGGAAAATAAACATAGCGGCCTTTACCAAATTCCATCTGTTTGCCGGCAAAGTGGACCTTCGTGCTAAAGTCGCGCGATTATGGTTGTTACGGCAAACGGCTAACTGCAGTTTGCCGTTTGCCGTTCCCCTGGATTAACGTGACGCTAAATGTCAGTAATATTTCGGCAGCACACCAACCTTTTTAGAGTTTTCGATTTGTATTTCAACACTATAACTACGCAGTACAATCTAACAAAATCTAAAAAAAGGAATCTGTTCTGACCGTCTTCTCATGCAATAGCTCAAAGGTTAGAGCGCCGAAACGTTGATTCGAAGACCCAGGATTCGATTCCCGGTTAGGGCAGTCACTTTTCCCATATGACTATGTTGAATCCTCTCTAATCTTAATTAGTATATGTATGTATATACAGTACTGCCTAGAAATAACCTAACAGAAACCGCGGTTAACCGGGGTTCATACGCGGATCATCCGCGGTTCTACCTTGGGTTCATCTCCGGTTCGGTCGATCCTCGGTTGATCCGCAGTCGAACCTCGGTCGGTCCGCGGTTCGACCTCGCGTAACCTAACCGCAATATTAACCGCAATGCGTATTTCGGAATATGACGTTTATTTCACACAGGGAAAGTTGTCAAAATATGCTAAGTTACGGCAGCGACTACTTATTTCAGAATATAATATCATTTGCTATGAATTTGATAATATCGTTTTGGAGAACTTGTGGCAACTTAAAATAAATACTTGTGCATTATCACAGGGAGCCGTAACGTCCATTAGTGAAGCGAGTTTAACAGTAAAGCGGGTTTTAAATCGCTATTAAAATGTTCTTACTTGTTAATTTTATCGACAATCAGGACAAATTACATGCAGGCAACCAGACCAGAAAGGCAATGAGTCAGTGTTTACATCAATTCGGAAGGCCGTTGTCTGTGCGTCTCGCGCGCGTATATATAATAAGAGAGAGGAAGGGAAGCAACTTTATTTCGGTAGTGATTTGTTTTGACGTCTAATGTCGTTGTTAGGTAAAATCTTAGCTTGAAAATCGGCTATATGATAGATTAAAGGTCAATGTTCACAGTCGTTTTGAAAATGTTGTAATTGAAAGCTGTTGTAATTTATATATTGGAAACATTTTTAGTGGAGACCTTTCGTATCATCTGTGCCCCGACTTGAGTCGACCACCGGAAGTTAATTAGTCAAACACGCCACCATCTGTCAATCTTTTACACAAAATAAATAATATTTTGTTAACATAGTTTTCTCCTAGAGTAGACTGCACCAGCGCTCCGATATATATATAAATACCAAATAAAGCCGCTTTAATTTACTGTTAAACTCGCTTCACTAATAGACGTTTCGGCTACCTGTGACATCACGTTAGCCGCCTGGTTCATCACTCAATCGCTATTCAATCCAATAAAAACAGTCCGATGACTTGCAATCTGCAGTTTAGCGGATGATTTTGTCATACATTTTGTCGTCAATTCATTTATCATAGTA
Organism: Chrysogorgia sp. JL179-B06; assembly: GCA_035772405.1. Classification (NCBI taxonomy): domain Eukaryota; kingdom Metazoa; phylum Cnidaria; class Anthozoa; order Scleralcyonacea; family Chrysogorgiidae; genus Chrysogorgia; species Chrysogorgia sp. JL179-B06. The sequence goes on from JAYKKM010000090.1 coordinate 133,554, forward strand.
AATATATGATCATGGCCCACAGGCAGTGAAAGGTAGCGAGACTCCAAATATATACCGCAGATACATACTCCAATTTAAAAGCTCTTGTTATATGACTGTGTTTCTGGAGCATTCTGACTCGCACTTTTAATTCAACAAACAAGTAATTTACGCCGGATATACGCGCATCGGCGTATATTGCGTACATTCATGCAGATATGAATTCTGACACTATTGGGAACTAATGCCATCAACAACACGACAAGACATGCTTTGTGTCTGTCATGCGATATTTTAAATCATACTGAAAAGATAAAATATCTCGCGTTCGAAGTAAAGATGTTCTTCAACAGTATAAAATATCTTTTGGTCTTACTCTGACGGAAGGGCACCGCTCTAAAGTACGTATCAGCCTATATCGTTGCTAAAAATCTTAACAGTTCACCACCTTTTCACTTTGCTATATATCCCAAACACTGTCTACGCAACATTTTACTTTTTTACTATTCTCGGATATTCTATCGCTGCGATATGTCTAATCTTAAGTATTTTCGTCAAGGTCTCCATCACGAAATTGACCTTACTTATTTTATCTAAGACTCGTTTTTCCAGTCGTATTACTTTAAATTTTAAAGGTCACAATCTGATGAACGCCTAGGCTCGAAACGTTAGTATTTCGTTACTAAAAATCTTGGCAATTTACCACCTTTTCACTTTAATTTGCAATTTGTCATTTACACTCGTTCTTAATAACGACGCACAGCCATACATGTGGTTGAAGTAAGAATCAATATCATACAATAAATAATGTAGTTTGACCAACTCAGACAAAACACTCTTAAAATAATGTGTAAATCACCGTTTTCCGACACAATAGTGTCCAGAATACCCATTGAATAGAATGAAAATGATTCATTTCATTTGCTTTCGTGTTCTTACGATCGGGCGAGATCGGAATCCGAAGTGTAGACCAAGTGTACGGTCGCCAATACTCTTGCGGTTGCGGTCGAATGTGTCGACCGCAATATCACCGCAACTGAACCGGAAACGAACCGCAAACGAACCGCAACCGAACAGCAATCTAACTGCAACCGAACCACAACCGAACCGCAACCGAACCGCAACCGAACCGCAACCGAACCGCAACCGAACCGCAACCGCAGTGTTAGGTTAATTCTAGGCCGTACTGTATGTATACAGGCCTAGGAATTGCCGAATGCCGACCTGATTGCCGACCTATCGTCATGTCAAGATGGCAAAAAATTGCCGAGCTATGAGTTCGGTAATATTGCGAATTCAGAGCAAAAGAGAAAAGCAGACAAAGCAATAATCTTGCCTTTACATCTTTCAACTTGAAAATGTATGCTAAACTTCTCTCTTGATATCCAGAGTTATTTCAATAGTAAATCATAAGTTACCGAAAGTGATCACTGCCATTTTAATTTAGTTGGTTTACCGCAGGCGCTCACATAGCCTACGCTTCATAGTTTCTAAGCTCCTCAGATGTCGCAATTGTTGCTCACAGGCTATGTTTACAAAATCGTGATTAGCTACATTATGCAACGGAAAATTTGCCGACCTGTTTCCGACCTGTTGCCGAGCTGCTTTCGTTTTAGGTTGGCAAAACTTTGCCGACCCGATTTTTAGCTAATTCCGAGGCCTGTGTGTATGTATATGTGTGCCTGTGTCGTCAAATAATTATTGGCCCTTTCATCCTACCGTTGACTATTTACACTTAATGTGTCACTATTAACATACATATAGACTAAGGAACGGAAAAGATAGAAGACATAAAGTTCCTATTTGCGTGCAAAAATTTGCTTTAGTTAAAATCTATTTACAATATTAATACCCATTAAATTATTCTAATAGAAAAAGCTAAAAAGACATCTGTTTAGAAATGATCGTTTGTATATATGTATATATATGTATAATATGAAGATTTCTCAAACGGTTTATCGGTTACTACTTGCCAATTACACTCGAAGCATGCACGCAAGAATTGCAGCGGATCAATCTCAGCATGAAGTGCTTCTACAAGTCTAAAGTGAAATTTTCTTCTCTTGATAATTTTATCTTTATTTTCGATAAAATTTTCTTCCAATTATCCTTCTACACAATTTCTTGGAATTTGCTGCTTTCTCAATAACCACAATGCTTTGTGCCATGCAGTCATCCCTGAGTGGTATTCGTCACCATTGGTTCGAACTTGTGCGGAGACTTTTATTTCGCCCTTGGTTTTTTAAATTCATCCAATATATTTTTTTACTCTAGAGGATTTGAGGTTAGGATTAGGATAATAGGGTTAGGATTAGAAGATTTTTCCCATGTCCACCCCATTGTTCGCAAAATTCGATTTTGGAATTGAGGGGTGGCGCATATATTTCTGCTAATTAAAATTAGTGAACAGTACGTCTTCGTTGTTTATAGTACCTATTTAGTGAACAGTGAGTCTTCGTTGTTTATACTATTCATAGTGCCTATTTAGTGAACAGTGAGTCTTCGTTGTTTATAGTGCCTATTTAGTGAACAGTGAGTCTTCATTGTTTATAGTGCCTATTTAGTGAACAGTGAGTCTTCCTGGTTTATAGTGCCTATTTAGTGAACAGTGAGTCTTCCTGGTTTATATAGTGCCTATTTAGTGAACAGTGAGTCTTCCTGGTTTATAGTGCCTATTTAGTGAACAGTGAGTCTTCGTTGTTTATAGTGCCTATTTAGTGAACAGTGAGTCTTCGTTGTTTATAGTGCCTATTTAGTGAACAGTGAGTCTTCATAGTTTATAGTGCCTATTTAGTGAACAGTGAGTCTTCCTGGTTTATATAGTACCTATTTAGTGAACAGTGAGTCTTCCTGGTTTATAGTGCCTATTTAGTGAACAGTGAGTCTTCCTGGTTTATAGTGCCTATTTAGTGAACAGTGAGTCTTCATAGTTTATAGTGCCTATTTAGTGAACAGTGAGTCTTCCTGGTTTATATAGTACCTATTTAGTGAACAGTGAGTCTTCGTTGTTTATACTATTCATAGTGCCTATTTAGTGAACAGTGAGTCTTCCTGGTTTATAGTGCCTATTTAGTGAACAGTGAGTCTTCATAGTTTATAGTGCCTATTTAGTGAACAGTGAGTCTTCCTGGTTTATAGTGCCTATTTAGTGAACAGTGAGTCTTCGTTGTTTATAGTGCCTATTTAATGAACAGTGAGTCTTCGTTGTTTATAGTGCCTATTTAGTGAACAGTGAGTCCTCGTTGTTTATAGTGCCTATTTAGTGAACAGTGAGTCTTCCTGGTTTATAGTGCCTATTTAGTGAACAGTGAGTCTTCCTGGTTTATAGTGCCTATTTAGTGAACAGTTAGTCTTCATAGTTTATAGTGCCTATTTAGTGAACAGTGAGTCTTCCTGGTTTATAGTGCCTATTTAGTGAACAGTGAGTCTTCGTTGTTTATAGTTCCTATTTAATGAACAGTGAGTCTTCGTTGTTTATAGTGCCTATTTAGTGAACAGTGAGTCTTCCTGGTTTATTGTGCCTATTTAGTGAACAGTGAGTCTTCCTGGTTTATAGTGCCTATTTAGTGAACAGTGAGTCTTCATAGTTTATAGTGCCTATTTAGTGAACAGTGAATCTTCATAGTTTATAGTGCCTATTTAGTGAACAGTGAGTCTTCGTTGTTTATAGTGCCTATTTAGTGAACAGTGAGTCTTCCTGGTTTATAGTGCCTATTTAGTGAACAGTGAGTCTTCATAGTTTATAGTGCCTATTTAGTGAACAGTGAGTCTTCGTTGTTTATAGTGCCTATTTAGTGAACAGTGAGTCTTCCTGGTTTATAGTGCCTGTTTAGTGAACAGTGAGTCTTCATAGTTTATAGTGCCTATTTAGTGAACAGTGAGTCTTCGTTGTTTATAGTGCCTATTTAGTGAACAGTGAGTCTTCGTGGTTTATAGTGCCTATTTAGTGAACAGTGAGACTTCGTGGTTTATAGTGCCTATATTCATAATGCCTATTTAGTGAACAGTGAGTCTTCGTGGTTAAAAGTGCCTAGTTCCTATTTGGTGAACAGTGAATCTTCGTGGTTTATAGTGCGTATTCATAGTGCCTATATTTAGTGAACATTTCTTCTCCTTCTACATCGCATTCTCTCTCTCCCAAGAACATGCGACGCTTTATCTACGGCTTCGTGGAACAAATTAATTTTATCCATATAGCTTTATTTAGCGTTTCGGGAGCAAGGCGGCAGGGGACGAGGTTGGAATCTGCTTTCCTATTTCAAATAATTCAGCCCCACAATCAATCGGCGGCGCGATGTTCCCGTTCGTAAACGGTTTTTGCAATCCGAACGGTATTTACCATCCTAAACAATGACCCCAACCCCCATGAATCCTAACCCCGTCAAGCTGTGGCATTGTTGTGAAACATTCCGGGGGGTTATTATTCGGGGGGTGGGGTCATTGTATAGGATGGAAAATACCGTTCGGGATGGCAAAGACCGTTTACGAAAGGGAACACTGCATCGGCGGCATGCAATCGTATTGTTCCGTCTTTGAACCAATTTGTTGAAAAAAATATTATACCAACATTGCACTCAAGACGTAGTACTAAGACGTCACTAAGAGCATACATTTGACCTTTTCACATTTGATTTTAGGTAAATATTTGACATGCGTGAATGTTTCACACGTGAATATTTCACATGTTGCAAAATCACATGTGAAATATTCACATGTGCAATCATGTGCAATTTTCCTAAGAGCATTAATTAACAGTTTTGTAACGTAGGATTCGTCAGATATTTTCAATGTGAATACAACTTGCTGACTCGAAATAATTAAAATGTTTAAAAGGTGAAGAAATAAAGACCATAAAGACACTTTAGCACTGTGTCTAGTTAAGATTACGATTCCCCCGCCTGGTATCTCTTTAATTGCTACAATTGTTAATATTCATGCAGAGTGCGGTGCTCTCTGGCGTTATTTAAAAATGTCGCGTCAAAAATGTCGCTTACTATTGATTCCTCACGAACGAACGAACGAAATCACACACAGAATATCAAGCGCTGCTAAAGGGCATCGCAATATGAATATTGATGACCAGCCCAATACATGAAAAAATAACTAGAAATACGTGTACCGTATAACCCCTACCAATAGCCCATCGCCGGCAATTTCGCCCTCCCCAGGGCCCAGACAGCGTGTGCCGTGTATTTGTGGTCTGCTCGTACGTAGATTTTGAACGTTATTACGGCCAATATTTACTAGATTTCAATTCTGAAAACAGTGTGGAATGGAATTACCGAGTCTAAATACATAACATACGTGCCTATTATATTACGAGAACGTGCATATCTTCGTAAAAATGGTTTATATACTTAGAAATTAGTCGGCAATCAGGCTGCCGCTTCGTCGTATATTATTTTGAACGTTATAACATCAATATTTAACCGTTTTCAATTCTGAAAACAGATTTGGAATTACCGAGTCAAAATACATAACAACCGCGCCTATTATATTACGGAAACGTGTATAATCCTTCCCAAAAACCTGTTTATGTAGTTCGTCAGATCGGCAACAAGAAGAAGCCATTGGAGATTTATGCCCAAGACGACATTTTAATTCCTTATAAGGAGTTGGACCTACCATTTTACGCAAAATCTTGCGTTTCGTTGCTTCTCGCAACATGACAAATATTTTATTAAAGGTTGTTAAACAGTGGTGAGATGTCAGCTTAATTCAAAGCTTAGGGGCTGTTTATATGAGCCGGGCTAGTATGGTTAGCAGGGCTAATTCGCTTAACGAAGTACTTATCACGGCTACCATAGATACCAAAAATGATATTTCAAAGTAGAACTGACTTAGTTTAGCTGTAGGAAGAGCATAAAGTTAATTCAAATGATCTTTTTGAGTCGAGGTAAGGTTTTCGTGACACAATCATGGGCTAGCTTGGCTGATATAAACAGCCCCTAAGGCCTGCAATCATTGACAACATTAGTTGTAACAAACTGAGGAATGTATAGGTCCTAGTAATTGTTATGGGAAATTTTAATGAATTACTTTAACGGAATAACCACTTCCTATTCAATGTTGCTATTACAATGATGGAAAGCTATTGGGAAACAACTGAGAAAAACCCGTTAACGTTTCGGGCTTTTACAACATTGTTTAGGGAGAAGGGGGCCAATAGGCTTAACAATTATTGCACAAGGTTCAGCAAATCTCCAGATTGTCAGTAGCGACGGCAGATCATTTATTTGCCGATGCCAAAGCAGATGTAAATAATTGATCTACTGTATGAGATACTGACAAAATAAATTAGGATATTTTGACACAACAGAGTTCGATAAACGTTTTATTATTTAATTTATTTTTAACATTGTTTTACCTTTACTGTGTACAAATATTTTCGCAGATGGAAGTTACAGCGCGTAAGCAGAGTATTATGATTTGTAAGAAGTTATTTACAGCTGACGTAGTGACTTCCCAGCCAATCAAAGTTGCGAGAAAAAATAGATTGAATAATAATGATAATTGTTGGTTATCTTGTTTAACGAAGTCACCATCCCAGCTAACTTAAATGCAGAGTGTTTTTTGAACATGCTCTAATTATTATAGAAAAACGTTTTGTGCAAAAAAATATACAAAAGCCATGTTAAGAGGCTTGCAAATACTGTAGACCAAAAACGCGAGGCAGATTAGAGCAGATTAGAGCATATCTGGTTTCCTTTCTTTTCTTACGTGTTAAAATTAGGTGGTTTTATTATCGAATTTATTGTATGTTATTTGACGTCATTGTGGATCGTTTTGTGTGATTGTGGGTCGTTGCATGTTTTAGTAACTACAATAAATGAATTGACGTCTTTGAAAGAGCATTTTGTAATTGTATGGCTCACAGATCTTCGGAGTAAAAGAAATGTTTTGACAAGTTGGACAGCATTATACAACAACGTAATTTTGTCATGTATCATAATAAATAGGTAATCATATGATTTTGGTCATGTAATTACAGATTTACATTACCTGTACTCGTGATATTTGGAAATTGTGCATATTGTGATTGCCTGTGCTACTAGAGTCTGAAATAATAATTAATTCATTTATATTTAAAAAAAGAATTAGTATCAAAGTGCCAAAACCACAATACATAGTCAAACGGATGTGAACTCAGAAAAATACAAGAATGTTGATAGTTAAAAAATCGCAACAATTATTTCAGTCAAATAATTACTTTTTCCCACAATAATCTAATAAGAAATAAAATGTAAACCGAACAAATTTTATTCCATCTTATAAAGGACAAAGTATGAATATTTTTCTTGCCAGAAACACTTGGTTTATTTGGTTAAGGAAAGTGCACAGTTTTTTTGGTTAAAAATAAAAGTTGGAAAACTATAATTGTCATGCTACTTTGCGGGTAATTTCTCAAATGATTTGAACGTATTATCATAAATTTCCTTTTTATAAATCTTACAGACATCGACGAGTGCTTGGACCAACCATGTAACGCAAACGCTACATGTAACAATACCGTTGGATCTTTCTTGTGCACATGTGATGTAGGCTATACCGGTGACGGATTTAACTGCTCAGGTATGCATAAATTTTGTCTAATGGGCAATGAAGAAATATTTGTGGATTGGACACGCAGAGTGTTTTTGCACATGCTCCAATTATTACATCGTGTACGAAAGCTTTGATATGTAGAAAAAGAGGCTTGCTAGTATTGTATACCAAAAACGAGCAATGAGAACATTAGGCTCAATCCCATTTTCCACTTCACCATTTCGCTCGCCCCTGGAGAAACATTTCACCGATTACATCATTTTTTCCGTTTTGATTGGTCGACAACTGAAAAAAATTATGTCATTGGTTGTAGCAATGAGGAGCTCTTCTTTCACGGGTTGATTTTCTTGGAAGAATAAGTGGAGAAGCCTGGGCTTGTATAGCCGTTTCTGTAGTTTGTGCAGAGGAAGGAGCTGGTGAGCCACTAATAGCATCGGGTACTGGAGATTGCAGGTGAGGAGCAGGCAGGTGGTATGGTGACGGTTGGAGAATGAATATGTGGCCTGCTCTGGGTCAGCTGCGTCGGAATCAGACTCTAGGAGGTCATCCTGTCCACGGGCAGGTCCTTGAGACGACTGTGAAGGGCCAAATGGCTTTACATGGGATAGCATTCTGCCATAGGAACAACATATACCTTGCTTCGAAACTGCGAGTTGGTAAACTTTCGTGTTGGCACGTCTTCTCTTGGTCGATGTCAATGACAAGGTATTTCTCCCGAGCTTTTAGCTTGTCCTTATCACCTTTCAAGAAAACTAGGTCACCAACCGCGCGAGATGGTAGCGGAGAGACCTGGTTTGCCGTTAGCCTTTGACTTGGCGCTGGGTAGGTGATTCCTCTTGCGGGATAAGTGCTGGTTGAGAATAAGCTCGCGGTCGACAATAGGTAGCTGCTCACCAGTTCTCTGGTTTCTTTGAGTCCAGACTTCGCGGGCAGACAGGCCGTCGCGCCGGATTCGGGAATTCATGTTAGAGACACCGAGAGCTAATGTGACCTTTGAGACTGGACCTCCCTCGGTATGTACATTAAGAAGCACTGTACCAAGTTAGGCAACAGCGCGTTCGGCAACAGGATTCTTATTGGGGTTCTTGGGTCTTCCAACCTCCAAATGAATACCAGAAGAAATAAGGGTCTCGTCGTTCGTGAGAGAAGAGAATCCGGGAGCAGGATCTACGCGGATTGTCACGCCACTATCGCATAGGGATCGGAGCTCAGAACATAGAATCAAGATGGCATCACGGAGATCCTCGTGTCTTTCGCTATCGATAATGGAAGCAAGAGTGTATGATCACACCGTCTCTCTCATGATGACTGGCAGTAGCGGCGCATTACATCTGCAGCGAAGGAAATACCAAGGCTTGTAGGTGGATCTGATGTAGACTGAGGTTGTAAATGCTTAAGAATGGTCTTCAATGACTGACAGTGATGACAGGAAGACCAGACTGCTTCGATTGCCTTGTCGATATCCAAGGCAAAGAAGTACCTGGTGAACAGGAATTTCAGTTGGTACTTGGATGCTTGGATGGGTGGCTGAATCGGATATGAAGTGCTGTCAGCAGGCCATCAAGTACGGAACGGGGCACGACTATGCGATCACGGCTGGGCTGGAATGGTTGAGAGTCCTTCACAACAAGGAGGCCATCGGGCGCAATGATAACCTCCTTGAGGTATCGCTTGATATCGATGATCTTGGTGGCTTTGATAGAGGGACGGGTGCCTTGCTGTAGGTGGGAGTGAGTTCGGCGGTGATCAGGGAATTCCTGTTGGGTAGCTTGCCACGCTGCTCTACTCGTGAAGAAGGTGATTCTGACTGAGCCTTCAATGACATCATACAGATATATCACGTACGACGGAATCCGCCATTTCTGAAATGAATCTGCAAGTCTGGCAGGTCGAGTATATATGAGCACTGTCTTGGGTTTCTGCCAGCAAAGTCAGATGGAAGATTCTCTACTCCGGATAACGGACTTGATAACGGCTAATGATTGACGGGAATGTAGTGACTCTTGAGCTGGCTGAAAACTCAGCCCGCGACTGTCTGTAAGGACCTGGGTGGTGTGGACAGACTGAATGATATAGGGGGAAATGTTTTATGGCAGCACTGATGCTCAAGGCTTCGATCTCACAAGGAGGCCATGTTACTTGATATTTACGCAATTTGTCATTGAAGAATCCGGCTAACAGAAGTTTACCGTTGCGGTGTATGTAGAGGGTTGCTGCTATGCCCCTGTTCTTTACATAACCATCTGTGACAATCCAGAGCGAGTCGTTGAGACGAGGAAGCGAGATGTACTTGTGGTTATCAAGGGCTTGTTGTGCACTCTTGAAGGCCAGCAGTAATTGATCGGACCACTCGATCCGCTCTCTTGACTCCTTGTCAGCTGTAACTTGGTCGAGTGGATCGAGTAGTTCGGCGTACTTTGGAAGTACTCGGCTGAGTACCTTGTAGGCGCCGACAAAGGATCGTAAACCCTGTACTGTAGAGGGCGGAACCACGGAGGATAATGCGGCCAGCTTGTGTGGGCTAGCTTGCAAGGTGCCATTCGACCAGATCCAGCCTAACACAACAGCTTTCCTTGGGCAGATGATGGTTTTGGCTACCGATAAGCGGAGGTTGTTCTTCTTTAGTAAGGAGAGCACAATAGGCCAATGTTGCAGTACTTCGTCAGGGGTGTTGCCTCCAATGTACAAATCGTCGGCAATTTTTGCAACACAACCGTCCTGAATGAGGTCACCTAAGACTCTAGACATCAGCTCCCCCAAGTAGGTCTCAGATCCAGGCATACCCATGGCGGATCGGGTATACGCGGATACCTTTATAAGGTGTAGCAACTCCACAATACTTCATAGACGAAGCAGCCAGGGGAATCTGGAATAAAGGACTGTAATAGGTCGGTGATGATGATGTATCTCCACTGACCAATGGCTCGTAAGACACTGTCAACATTTGGCATAAGTGAAGGCTGGGGCTTACTGTACTGGGCAACTTCACCAAAGGATGTGACGAGTCGACTGCCACCATTTGGTTTCTTGACAAGGAAAGAAGTATTCAGATATTCAACATGGACATTAACTTAGTCGGGTTTAGCAAAGACTCCGGCGGCTTCAAGCTCATCAAACTTTGTCTGCAACGCCTCCGTAGTACTTCTGTTGTACTGTGGTAATAACTTTTTCGTTGGGGTGGAAGAGTAGGACCCATGTTGACAAAGGCTTCGATCTTGCCACTAGCAGCGTTGTATTTGGAGATAGAGGGGTTGAATATATCATCATATTCAAAATTAAGCTCTCTGAATCGATCACGGCTGTCAGGTGAAAGGAATGAATCTGGGTCGACAACGACATTCTTGGAAAATGGCCTGGTGTGAACTCGTTGTGAAATCGCATTGCTGTGGGAGTTGGTGGGATGTGAATTTGATTCTTTGATGGAAGACGATATGACATGCCGAACTTGGCATAATTGTTCGCCTTTCTTGATGAGAATTGGGGAAGAAGTTGTGTTGGTAATACGCAGAGTATGATAATGTCTTGTGGCTGAGGCCGAGCAGCTTCCTGTTTTTTGAGGAAGGTTCGAGGGACTGTCGAGCCTAGGTTCTAGGGCCCATAAGGCATCCGGATCAAACTCAAGAGGTGTGGTCAACTGGAAGTAGTCACCGGGTAACACAACTGTTCGCTGTGGGTTACGGAACAGGAAAGATTGCGTACGTCTTGCATCAGAAATACAAAAGTCTGCGCATTAAACTTGTAAAATGTAAACTAAATTCATGCACATGTTTCCAAACAAATTTTATTCCATCTTATAAAAGACAAAGTACTGTATGAATACATTTCTTACAAGAAATAATTGATTTATTTGGTTAAAAACAGTGCGTATTTTTTTTGGTTAAAAATAGTTGTAGCAACAGCTCAGTTGAAAAACTATATTTGTCATGCTACTTTGTCGGTAATTTCTCAAATTATATTCACTTATATTCATAAATTTCCTTTTTATAAATCTTATAGACATCGATCCTTTTTATAAATCTTACAGACATCGACGAGTGCTTGGACCAACCATGTAACGCAAACGCTACATGTAACAATACCGTTGGATCTTTCTTGTGCACATGTGATGTAGGCTATACCGGTGACGGATTTAACTGCTCAGGTATGCATAAATTTTGTCTAATGGGCAATGAAGAAATATTTGTGGATTGGACACGCAGAGTGTTTTTGCACATGCTCCAATTATTACATCGTGTAGGAAAGCTTTGATATGTAGAAAAAGAGGCTTGCTAGTATTGTATACCAAAAACGAGCAATGAGAACATTAGGCTTAATCCCATTTTCCACTTCACCATTTCGCTCGCCTTTGGAGAAACATTTCACCGATTACATCATTTTTTCCGTTTTGATTGGTCGACAACTGAAAAAAATTATGTCATTGGTTGTAGCAATGAGGAGCTCTTCTTTCACGGGTTGATTTTCTTGGAAGAATAAGTGGAGAAGCCTGGGCTTGTATAGCCGTTTCTGTAGTTTGTGCAGAGGAAGGAGCTGGTGAGCCACTAATAGCATCGGGTACTGGAGATTGCAGGTGAGGAGCAGGCAGGTGGTATGGTGACGGTTGGAGAATGAATATGTGGCCTGCTCTGGGTCAGCTGCGTCGGAATCAGACTCTAGGAGGTCATCCTGTCCACGGGCAGGTCCTTGAGACGACTGTGAAGGGCCAAATGGCTTTACATGGCATAGCATTCTGCCATAGGAACAACATATACCTTGCTTCGAAACTGCGAGCTGGTAAACTTTCGTGTTGGCACGTCTTGTCTTGGTCGATGTCAATGACAAGGTATTTCTCCCGAGCTTTTTGCTTGTCCTTATCACCTTTCAAGAAAACTAGGTCACCAACCGCGCGAGATGGTAGCGGAGAGACCTGGTTTGCCGTTAGCCTTTGACTTGGCGCTGGGTAGGTGATTCCTCTTGCGGGATAAGTGCTGGTTGAGAATAAGCTCGCGGTCGACAATAGGTAGCTGCTCACCAGTTATCTGGTCTCTTTGAGTCCAGACTTCGCGGGCAGACAGGCCATCTCGCCAAATTCGGGAATTCATGTTAGAGACAGCGAGAGCTAATGTGACCTTTGAGACTGGACCTCCCTCGGTATGTACATTAAGAAGCTCTGTAACAGGATTCTTATTGGGGTTCTTGGGTCTTCCAACCTCCAAATGAATACCAGAAGAAATAAGGGTCTCGTCGTTCGTGAGAGAAGAAAATCCGGGAGCAGGATCTACGCGGATTGTCACGCCACTATCGCATAGGGATCGGAGCTCAGAACATAGAATCAAGATGGCATCACGGAGATCCTCGTGTCTTTCGCTATCGATAATGGAAGCAAGAGTGTATGATCACACCGTCTCTCTCATGATGACTGGCAGTAGCGGCGCATTACGTCTGCAGCGAAGGAAATACCAAGGCTTGTAGGTGGATCTGATGTAGACTGAGGTTGTAAATGCTTAAGAATGGTCTTCAATGACTGACAGTGATGACAGGAAGACCAGACTGCTTCGATTGCCTTGTCGATATCCAAGGCAAAGAAGTACCTGGTGAACAGGAATTTCAGTTGGTACTTGGATGCTTGGATGGGTGGCTGAATCGGATATGAAGTGCTGTCAGCAGGCCATCAAGTACTGAACGGGGCACGACTATGCGATCACGGCTGGGCTGGAATGGTTGAGAGTCCTTCACAACAAGGAGGCCATCGGGCGCAATGATAACCTCCTTGAGGTATCGCTTGATATCGATGATCTTGGTGGCTTTGTTAGAGGGACGGGTGCCTTGCTATAGGTGGGAGTGAGTTCGGCGGTGATCAGGGAATTCCTGTTGGGTAGCTTGCCACGCTGCTCTCCTCGTGAAGAAGGGAATTCTGACAGAGCCTTCAATGACATCATACAGATATATCACGTACGACGGAATCCGCCATTTCTGAAATGAATTTGCAAGTCTGGCAGGTCGAGTATGAGCACTGTCTTGGGTTTCTGCCAGCAAAGTCAGATGGAAGATTCTCTACTCCGGATAACGGACTTGATAACGGCTAATGATTGACGGGAATGTAGTGACTCTTGAGCTGGCTGAAAACTCAGCCCGCGACTGTCTGTAAGGACCTGGGTGGTGTGGACAGACTGAATGATATAGGGGGGAAATGTTTTATGGCAGCACTGATGCTCAAGGCTTCGATCTCACAAGGAGGCCATGTTACTTGATATTTACGTAATTTGGCATTGAAGAAATGTAGAGGGTTGCTGCTATGCCCCTGTTCTTTACATAACCATCTGTGACAATCCAGAGCGAGTCGTTGGGACGAGGAAGCGAGATGGTCTTGTGGTTATCAAGGGCTTGTTGTGCACTCTTGAAGGCCAGCAGTAATTCATCGGACCACTCGATCCGCTCTCTTGACTCCTTATCAGCTGTAACTTGGTCGAGTGGATCGAGTAGTTCGGCGTACTTTGGAAGTACTCGGCTGAGTACCTTGTAGGCGCCGACAAAGGATCGTAAACCCTGTACTGTAGAGGGCGGAACCACGGAGGATAATGCGGCCAGCTTGTGTGGGCTAGCGTGTAAGGTGCCATTCGACCAGATCCAGCCTAACACAACAGCTTTCCTTGGGCAGATGATGGTTTTGGCTACCGATAAGCGGAGGTTGTTCTTCTTTAGTAAGGAGAGCACAATAGGCCAATGTTGCAGTACTTCTTCAGGGGTGTTGCCTCCAATGTACAAATCGTCGGCAATTTTTGCAACACAACCGTCCTGAATGAGGTCACCTAAGACTCTAGACATCAGCTCCCCCAAGTAGGTCTCAGATCCAGGCATACCCATGGCGGATCGGGTATACGCGGATACCTTTATAAGGTGTAGCAACTCCACAATACTTCATAGACGAAGCAGCCAGGGGAATCTGGAATAAAGGACTGTAATAGGTCGGTGATGATGATGTATCTCCACTGACCAATGGCTCGTAAGACACTGTCAACATTTGGCATAAGTGAAGGCTGGGGCTTACTGTACTGGGCAACTTCACCAAAGGATGTGACGAGTCGACTGCCACCATTTGGTTTCTTGACAAGGAAAGAAGTATTCAGATATTCAACATGGACATTAACTTAGTCGGGTTTAGCAAAGACTCCGGCGGCTTCAAGCTCATCAAACTTTGTCTGCAACGCCTCCGTAGTACTTCTGTTGTACTGTGGTAATCACTTTTTCGTTGGGGTGGAAGAGTAGGACCCATGTTGACAAAGGCTTCGATCTTGCCACTAGCAGCGTTGTATTTGGAGATAGAGGGGTTGAATATATCATCATATTCAAAATTAAGCTCTCTGAATCGATCACGGCTGTCAGGTGAAAGGAATGAATCTGGGTCGACAACGACATTCTTGGAAAATGGCCTGGTGTGAACTCGTTGTGAAATCGCATTGCTGTGGGAGTTGGTGGAATGTGAATTTGATTCTTTGATGGAAGACGATATGACATGCCGAACTTGGCATAATTGTTCGCCTTTCTTGATGAGAATTGGGGAAGAAGTTGTGTTGGTAATACGCAGAGTATGATAATGTCTTGTGGCTGAGGCCGAGCAGCTTCCTGTTTTTTGAGGAAGGTTCGAGGGACTGTCGAGCCTAGGCTCTAGGGCCCATAAGGCATCCGGATCAAACTCAAGAGGTATGGTCAACTGGAAGTAGTCACCGGGTAACACAACTGTTCGCTGTGGGTTACGGAACAGGAAAGATTGCGTACGTCTTGCATCAGAAATACAAAAGTCTGCGCATTAAACTTGTAAAATGTAAACTAAATTCATGCATATGTTTCCAAACAAATTTTATTCCATCTTATAAAAGACAAAGTACTTTATGAATACATTTCTTACAAGAAATAATTGATTTATTTGGTTAAAAACAGTGCGTATTTTTTTTGGTTGAAAATAGTTGTAGCAACAGCTCAGTTGAAAAACTATATTTGTCATGCTACTTTGTCGGTAATTTCTCAAATTATATTCACTTATTTTCATAAATTTCCTTTTTATAAATCTTATAGACATCGATCCTTTTTATAAATCTTACAGACATCGACGAGTGCTTGGACCAACCATGTAACGCAAACGCTACATGTAACAATACCGTTGGATCTTTCTTGTGCACATGTGATGTAGGCTATACCGGTGACGGATTTAACTGCTCAGGTATGCATAAATTTTGTCTAATGGGCAATGAAGAAATATTTGTGGATTGGACACGCAGAGTGTTTTTGCACATGCTCCAATTATTACATCGTGTAGGAAAGCTTTGATATGTAGAAAAAGAGGCTTGCTAGTATTGTATACCAAAAACGAGCAATGAGAACATTAGGCTTAATCCCATTTTCCACTTCACCATTTCGCTCGCCCCTGGAGAAACATTTCACCGATTACATCATTTTTTCCGTTTTGATTGGTCGACAACTGAAAAAAATTATGTCATTGGTTGTAGCAATGAGGAGCTCTTCTTTCACGGGTTGATTTTCTTGGAAGAATAAGTAGAGAAGCCTGGGCTTGTATAGCCGTTTCTGTAGTTTGTGCAGAGGAAGGAGCTGGTGAGCCACTAATAGCATCGGGTACTGGAGATTGCAGGTGAGGAGCAGGCAGGTGGTATGGTGACGGTTGGAGAATGAATATGTGGCCTGCTCTGGGTCAGCTGCGTCGGAATCAGACTCTAGGAGGTCATCCTGTCCACGGGCAGGTCCTTGAGACGACTGTGAAGGGCCAAATGGCTTTACATGGGATAGCATTCTGCCATAGGAACAACATATACCTTGCTTCGAAACTGCGAGCTGGTAAACTTTCGTGTTGGCACGTCTTGTCTTGGTCGATGTCAATGACAAGGTATTTCTCCCGAGCTTTTAGCTTGTCCTTATCACCTTTCAAGAAAACTAGGTCACCAACCGCGCGAGATGGTAGCGGAGAGACCTGGTTTGCCGTTAGCCTTTGACTTGGCGCTGGGTAGGTGATTCCTCTTGCGGGATAAGTGCTGGTTGAGAATAAGCTCGCGGTCGACAATAGGTAGCTGCTCACCAGTTATCTGGTCTCTTTGAGTCCAGACTTCGCGGGCAGACAGGCCATCGCGCCGGATTCGGGAATTCATGTTAGAGACAGCGAGAGCTAATGTGACCTTTGAGACTGGACCTCCCTCGGTATGTACATTAAGAAGCTCTGTACCAAGTTAGGCAACAGCGCGTTCGGCAACAGGATTCTTATTGGGGTTCTTGGGTCTTCCAACCTCCAAATGAATACCAGAAGAAATAAGGGTCTCGTCGTTCGTGAGAGAAGAGAATCCGGGAGCAGGATCTACGCGGATTGTCACGCCACTATCGCATAGGGATCGGAGCTCAGAACATAGAATCAAGATGGCATCACGGAGATCCTCGTGTCTTTCGCTATCGATAATGGAAGCAAGAGTGTATGATCACACCGTCTCTCTCATGATGACTGGCAGTAGCGGCGCATTACATCTGCAGCGAAGGAAATACCAAGGCTTGTAGGTGGATCTGATGTAGACTGAGGTTGTAAATGCTTAAGAATGGTCTTCAATGACTGACAGTGATGACAGGAAGACCAGACTGCTTCGATTGCCTTGTCGATATCCAAGGCAAAGAAGTACCTGGTGAACAGGAATTTCAGTTGGTACTTGGATGCTTGGATGGGTGGCTGAATCGGATATGAAGTGCTGTCAGCAGGCCATTAAGTACTGAACGGGGCACGACTATGCGATCACGGCTGGGCTGGAATGGTTGAGAGTCCTTCACAACAAGGAGGCCATCGGGCGCAATGATAACCTCCTTGAGGTATCGCTTGATATCGATGATCTTGGTGGCTTTGTTAGAGGGACGGGTGCCTTGCTATAGGTGGGAGTGAGTTCGGCGGTGATCAGGGAATTCCTGTTGGGTAGCTTGCCACGCTGCTCTACTCGTGAAGAAGGGAATTCTGACAGAGCCTTCAATGACATCATACAGATATATCACGTACGACGGAATCCGCCATTTCTGAAATGAATTTGCAAGTCTGGCAGGTCGAGTATGAGCACTGTCTTGGGTTTCTGCCAGCAAAGTCAGATGGAAGATTCTCTACTCCGGATAACGGACTTGATAACGGCTAATGATTGACGGGAATGTAGTGACTCTTGAGCTGGCTGAAAACTCAGCCCGCGACTGTCTATAAGGACCTGGGTGGTGTGGACAGACTGAATGATATAGGGGGGAAATGTTTTATGGCAGCACTGATGCTCAAGGCTTCGATCTCACAAGGAGGCCATGTTACTTGATATTTACGTAATTTGGCATTGAAGAAATGTAGAGGGTTGCTGCTATGCCCCTGTTCTTTACATAACCATCTGTGACAATCCAGAGCGAGTCGTTGGGACGAGGAAGCGAGATGGTCTTGTGGTTATCAAGGGCTTGTTGTGCACTCTTGAAGGCCAGCAGTAATTCATCGGACCACTCGATCCGCTCTCTTGACTCCTTGTCAGCTGTAACTTGGTCGAGTGGATCGAGTAGTTCGGCGTACTTTGGAAGTACTCGGCTGAGTACCTTGTAGGCGCCGACAAAGGATCGTAAACCCTGTACTGTAGAGGGCGGAACCACGGAGGATAATGCGGCCAGCTTGTGTGGGCTAGCGTGTAAGGTGCCATTCGACCAGATCCAGCCTAACACAACAGCTTTCCTTGGGCAGATGATGGTTTTGGCTACCGATAAGCGGAGGTTGTTCTTCTTTAGTAAGGAGAGCACAATAGGCCAATGTTGCAGTACTTCGTCAGGGGTGTTGCCTCCAATGTACAAATCGTCGGCAATTTTTGCAACACAACCGTCCTGAATGAGGTCACCTAAGACTCTAGACATCAGCTCCCCCAAGTAGGTCTCAGATCCAGGCATACCCATGGCGGATCGGGTATACGCGGATACCTTTATAAGGTGTAGCAACTCCACAATACTTCATAGACGAAGCAGCCAGGGGAATCTGGAATAAAGGACTGTAATAGGTCGGTGATGATGATGTATCTCCACTGACCAATGGCTCGTAAGACACTGTCAACATTTGGCATAAGTGAAGGCTGGGGCTTACTGTACTGGGCAACTTCACCAAAGGATGTGACGAGTCGACTGCCACCATTTGGTTTCTTGACAAGGAAAGAAGTATTCAGATATTCAACATGGACATTAACTTAGTCGGGTTTAGCAAAGACTCCGGCGGCTTCAAGCTCATCAAACTTTGTCTGCAACGCCTCCGTAGTACTTCTGTTGTACTGTGGTAATCACTTTTTCGTTGGGGTGGAAGAGTAGGACCCATGTTGACAAAGGCTTCGATCTTGCCACTAGCAGCGTTGTATTTGGAGATAGAGGGGTTGAATATATCATCATATTCAAAATTAAGCTCTCTGAATCGATCACGGCTGTCAGGTGAAAGGAATGAATCTGGGTCGACAACGACATTCTTGGAAAATGGCCTGGTGTGAACTCGTTGTGAAATCGCATTGCTGTGGGAGTTGGTGGAATGTGAATTTGGTTCTTTGATGGAAGACGATATGACATGCCGAACTTGGCATAATTGTTCGCCTTTCTTGATGAGAATTGGGGAAGAAGTTGTGTTGGTAATACGCAGAGTATGATAATGTCTTGTGGCTGAGGCCGAGCAGCTTCCTGTTTTTTGAGGAAGGTTCGAGGGACTGTCGAGCCTAGGCTCTAGGGCCCATAAGGCATCCGGATCAAACTCAAGAGGTGTGGTCAACTGGAAGTAGTCACCGGGTAACACAACTGTTCGCTGTGGGTTACGGAACAGGAAAGATTACGTACGTCTTGCATCAGAAATACAAAAGTCTGCGCATTAAACTTGTAAAATGTAAACTAAATTCATGCACATGTTTCCAAACAAATTTTATTCCATCTTATAAAAGACAAAGTACTGTATGAATACATTTCTTACAAGAAATAATTGATTTATTTGGTTAAAAACAGTGCGTAGTTTTTTTGGTTAAAAATAGTTGTAGCAACAGCTCAGTTAAAAAACTATATTTGTCATGCTACTTTGTCGGTAATTTCTCAAATTATATTCACTTATTTTCATAAATTTCCTTTTTATAAATCTTATAGACATCGATCCTTTTTATAAATCTTACAGACATCGACGAGTGCTTGGACCAACCATGTAACGCATACGCTACGTGTAACAATACCCCTGGATCTTTCTTCTGCACATGTGATGTAGGCTATACCGGTGACGGATTTAACTGCTCAGGTATGCATAAATTTTATCTAATGGACAATGAAAAAATATTTGAGGATTGCACACGCAGAGTGCTTTTGCACAGGCTCGAAGCCCGTTTTCCACTTCACCATTTCGCTCGCCGCTAGAGAAACATTTCGCTGAAAAAAAGATGTCATTCTGGAAATATTTCGCTAGCGGCGAGCGTAATGGTGAAGTGGAAAAGCGGCTTTAGCCTTGCATACGAGCCCGATTAGGCAATATCGAATTTCCTTTCTTGATTACACAACGTGTTCAAATTAAGTGGTTTTATTATCGAATTTATTGTATGTTATTTTGGGTCATTGTCGATCGTTTAGGGTCATTGTGGGTTGGTCCATGTTCTAGTACTGTAACTACAAGAAATTAATTGTCTACTAAATCCCAATTTATTTATTTCAAGTCCCGAATAAAGGCTTCTTTGTCATAACTTTTGTAGAAGCGGTGTTCAATTATTCTTGGTGCGGCCCTGGGGACTCCCGCTTTCAAATTATTACATCGTGTAGGAAAACTTTGATATGTAGAAAAACGTTTTGTGCAAAAAATTATATAAAACGGCAGAAGTGTTAAGAGGCTTGCAAGTACTGTAGACCAAAAAGGAGCAATTAGAACATTAGTCTCAAGCCCGTTTTCCACTTCACCATTTCGCTCGCCGCTAGAGAAACATTTCGCCTATTACATAATTTTTTCCCGTTTTCATTTGTCGACAACTGGAAAAAATGATGTCATTATGAAAATATTTCGCTAGCGGTGAGCGAAATAGTATTACCTGTACTACTAGAGTCGGTAATAGTAATTAATTCGTTTATATTTAAAACAAGAATGAGCATGAATGTCCGAACACCACAATTCATGCTCAAACGGATGTGAACTCAGAAAAATACAAGAATATTGATAGTTAAAAAATCGCAACAATTATTTCAGTAAAATAATTACTTTTTCCATTTATTTGGTTAAAAACAGTGCGTAGTTTTTTTTTGGTTAAAAATAGCTGTAGCAACAGCTCAGTTGGAAAACTATATTTGTCATGCTACTTTGCGAGTAATTTCTCAAATGATTTGAACGTATTATCATACATTTCCTTTTTATAAATCTTATAGACATCGACGAGTGCTTGGACCAACCATGTAACGCAAACGGTACATGTAACAATACCGCTGGATCTTTCTTGTGCACATGTGATGTAGGCTATACCGGTGACGGATTTAACTGCTCAGGTATTCATATATTTTATCTAATGAACAAATATTCGTGGATTGAACACGCAGAGTATTTTTGCACATGCTACAATTATTACATCGTATAGGATAACTTTGATATGCAGAAAAACGTTTTGTGCAAAAAATTATACAAATCAGCAGAAGTGTTAGGAGGCTTGCAAGTACTCTAAACCAAAAACGAGCAATGAGAACCTTTGGCTTAAGCCCGTTTTCCAATTCACCATTTCGCTCGCCGCTAGAGAAACATTTCGCTGAAAAAATGATGTCATTCTGGAAATATTTCGCTAGAGGCGAGCGTAATGGTGAAGTGGAAAAGCGGCTTTAGCTTTGCATACGAGCCAGATTAGGCAATATCGAATATCCTTTCTTGGTTACACAACGTGTTCAAATTAAGTGATTTTATTATCGAATTTATTGTATGTTATTTTGGGTCATTGTCGATCGTTTTGGGTCATTGTGGGTCGGTTCATGTTTTAGTAACTAACTACAAGAAATGAATTGGCTTCTTTGAAAGGGAATTCTGTGATTGTATGACTAACAAATCTTCAGATTAAAATAAATGTTTTGGCAAGTCGAACAGCATTATACAACAACGTAATTTTGTCATGGATCTTAATAAATAGATAATCATATGATTTTGGTTACCTTTACTCGTGATATTTGGAAATTGTGCAAATTGTGATTACATGTACCTGTACTACTAGAGTCGGAAATAGTAATTAATTCATTTATATTTAAAAAAAGAATGAGAATAAATGTCCCAACACCACAATACATGCTCAAACGGATGTGAACTCAGAAAAATACAAGAATGTTGATAGTTAAAAAATCGCAACAATGATTTCAGTCGAATAATTACTTTTTACAAAATTACCTAATCAGAAATTCAAAAGTCTGCGCTTTAAACTTGTAAAATATAAACTAAATTCATGCAGATGTTTCCCAACAAATTTTATTCAATCTTATAAAAGACAAAGTATGAATACTTTTCATGCAGAAATACTTGGTTTATTTGGTTAAAAACAATGCGTATTTTTTTTGGTGAAAAATAGCTGGAGCAACAGCTCAGTTGGAAAACTATATTTGTCATGCTACTTTGCGGGTAATTTCTCAAATGATTTTAACGTATTATCATACATTTCCTTTTTATAAATCTTATAGACATCGACGAGTGCTTGGACCAACCATGTAACGCAAACGCTACGTGTAACAATACCGTTGGATCTTTCTTGTGCACATGTGATGTAGGCTATACCGGTGACGGATTTAACTGCTCAGGTATTCATATATTTTATCTAATGAACAAATATTCGTGGATTGAACACGCAGAGTATTTTTGCACATGCTACAATTATTACATCGTATAGGATAACTTTGATATGCAGAAAAACGTTTTGTGCAAAAAATTATACAAATCAGCAGAAGTGTTAGGAGGCTTGCAAGTACTCTAAACCAAAAACGAGCAATGAGAACCTTTGGCTTAAGCCCGTTTTCCAATTCACCATTTCGCTCGCCGCTAGAGAAACATTTCGCTGAAAAAATGATGTCATTCTGGAAATATTTCGCTAGAGGCGAGCGTAATGGTGAAGTGGAAAAGCAGCTTTAGCTTTGCATACGAGCCAGATTAGGCAATATCGAATTTCCTTTCTTGGTTACACAACGTGTTCAAATTAAGTGATTTTATTATCGAATTTATTGTATGTTATTTTGGGTCATTGTCGATCGTTTTGGGTCATTGTGGGTCGGTCCATGTTTTAGCAACTAACTACAAGAAATGAATTGGCTTCTTTGAAAGGGAATTCTGTGATTGTATGACTAACAAATCTTCAGATTAAAATAAATGTTTTGGCAAGTCGAACAGCATTATACAACAACGTAATTTTGTCATGGATCTTAACAAATAGATAATCATATGATTTTGGTTATGTAATTACAGATTTACACTACCTTTACTCGTGATATTTGGAAATTGTGCAAATTGTGATTACATGTACCTGTACTACTAGAGTCGGAAATAGTAATTAATTCATTTATATTTAAAAAAAGAATGAGAATAAATGTCCCAACAGCACAATACATGCTCAAATGGATGTGAACTCAGAAAACTACAAGAATGTTGATAGTTAAAAAATCGCAACAATTATTTCAGTCAAATAATTACTTTTTTCCAAAATAACCTAATCAGAAATTCTAAAGTCTGCGCATTAAACTTGTAAAGTGTAAACTAAATTCATGGAGATTTTTCCAAACAAATTTTATTCCATCTTATAAAAGACAAAGTATGAAAACTTTTCTTGCCAGAAATACTTGGTTTATTTGGTTAAAAACAATGCGTATTTTTTTTGGTGAAAAATAGCTGTAGCAACAGCTCAGTTGGAAAACTATATTTGTCATGCTACTTTGCGGGTAATTTCTCAAATGATTTTAACGTATTATCATACATTTCCTTTTTATAAATCTTATAGACATCGACGAGTGCTTGGACCAACCATGTAACGCAAACGCTACGTGTAACAATACCGTTGGATCTTTCTTGTGCACATGTGATGTGGCCTATACCGGTGACGGATTTAACTGCTCAGGTATTCATATATTTTATCTAATGAACAAATATTCGTGGATTGAACACGCAGAGTATTTTTGCACATGCTACAATTATTACATCGTATAGGATAACTTTGATATGCAGAAAAACGTTTTGTGCAAAAAATTATACAAATCAGCAGAAGTGTTAGGAGGCTTGCAAGTACTCTAAACCAAAAACGAGCAATGAGAACCTTTGGCTTAAGCCCGTTTTCCAATTCACCATTTCGCTCGCCGCTAGAGAAACACTTCGCTGAAAAAATGATGTCATTCTGGAAATATTTCGCTAGAGGCGAGCGTAATGGTGAAGTGGAAAAGCAGCTTTAGCTTTGCATACGAGCCAGATTAGGCAATATCGAATTTCCTTTCTTGGTTACACAACGTGTTCAAATTAAGTGATTTTATTATCGAATTTATTGTATGTTATTTTGGGTCATTGTCGATCGTTTTGGGTCATTGTGGGTCGGTCCATGTTTTAGCAACTAACTACAAGAAATGAATTGGCTTCTTTGAAAGGGAATTCTGTGATTGTATGACTAACAAATCTTCAGATTAAAATAAATGTTTTGGCAAGTCGAACAGCATTATACAACAACGTAATTTTGTCATGGATCTTAACAAATAGATAATCATATGATTTTGGTTATGTAGTTACAGATTTACACTACCTTTACTCGTGATATTTGGAAATTGTGCAAATTGTGATTACATGTACCTGTACTACTAGAGTCGGAAATAGTAATTAATTCATTTATATTTAAAAAAAGAATGAGAATAAATGTCCCAACAGCACAATACATGCTCAAATGGATGTGAACTCAGAAAACTACAAGAATGTTGATAGTTAAAAAATCGCAACAATTATTTCAGTCAACTAATTACTTTTTCCAAAATAACCTAATCAGAAATTCTAAAGTCTGCGCATTAAACTTGTAAAGTGTAAACTAAATTCATGGAGATTTTTCCAAACAAATTTTATTCCATCTTATAAAAGACAAAGTATGAAAACTTTTCTTGCCAGAAATACTTGGTTTATTTGGTTAAAAACAATGCGTATTTTTTTTGGTGAAAAATAGCTGCAGCAACAGCTCAGTTGGAAAACTATATTTGTCATGCTACTTTGCTGGTAATTTCTCAAATGATATTCACGTATTATCATAAATTTCCTTTTTATAAATCTTATAGACATCGACGAGTGCTCGGACCAACCATGTCACGCAAACGCTACGTGTAACAATACCGTTGGATCTTTCTTGTGCACATGTGATGTAGGCTATACCGGTGACGGATTTAACTGCTCAGGTATGCATCACTTTTATCTAATGGACAATGAAGAAATATTGTGGATTGGACACGGAGAGTGTTTTTGCACATGCTCCAATTATTACATCGTATAGGAAAACGTTGATATGTAGATAAACGTTTTGCGCAAAAAATGATACAAAACAGCAGAAGTGTTAAGAGGCTTGCAAGTATTGTAGACCAAAAACGAGCAATGAGAACATTAGGCTTAAGCCCGTTTTCCACTTCACCATTTCGCTCGCCGCTAGAGAAACATTTCGCCGGTTACATAATTTTTTCCGTTTTGATTGGTCGACAACTGAAAAAAATGATGTTATTGTAGAAATATTTCGCTATCGGCGAGCGAACTGGTGAAGTGGAAAACCGGCTTTAGCCTTGCATACGAGACAGATTAGGCAATTTCGAGTTTCCTTTCTTGATTAAACCACGTGTACAAATTATGTGATTGATTTTATTATCGAATTTATTGTATCATGTTATTTTGGATCATCGTCGATCGTTTTGAGTCATTGTGGGTGGTTCCATGTTTTAGTAACTACAAGAAATGAATTGGCTTCTTTGAAAGGGAATTTTGTAATTGTATGGCTAACATATCTTCAGATTAAAATAAATGTTTTAAGAAGTTGAACAGCATTATACAACAACGTAATTTTGTCATGCATCATAATAAATAGGTAATCATATGATTTTGGTCATGTAATTACAGATTTACACTACATTACCTGTACTCATGATATTTGGAAATTGTGCAAATTGTTATTACCTGTACTACTAGAGTCGGAAATAATAATTAATTCATTTATATTTAAAAAAGGTATGAGAATGAAAATCCCAACACCACAATACATGCTCAAATGGATGTGAACTCAGAAAAATTCAAGAATGTTGATAGTTAAAAAATCGCAACAATTATTTCAGTCAAATAATTACTTTTTCCAAAATAACCTAATCAGAAATTCAAAAGTCTGTGCTTGTTAACTAAATTCATGCAGATGTTTCCAAACAAATTTCTTCCATCTCATTAATTACGCAATTAATTAAGTAGTATAGGGTATGGGAGTGCCGGCACACTTAGAATCCTCATACAAAAAATCTCAAGGACAATATCATAACCTACCAGACGTCTTAGCCCCACGCATGGAAAATGACCATGGCAAGAGTGTCTGTTTTTATATGAAGATTCTAAGCATACCGGCACCCCCATACACTATACTACTCTACAGTAAAGACGTCAATGATATAGAAATCTCAAGCCTAATATCATGACCCACCAGATTATACCCTACGAATGGAAATATACCCTACACCACGAGACGTTATGTGCAGAGGGTACCAGCACACCTAGAATCCTCATACAAAAATTTCACCAATGCTGTCCTATATACTATACTCTATGGTAAGACGTCAATAATTATATCTACACTCAATACGTCAATAATTACCCACCATAAGGTCAACTAACTTGATGGTTGTGTGACAATAACTATGAATGCGATAACACACGTAAATTAATACCGACTTAAATGTGGTCAACGTCATAACTCGTATCAGCGGATGTATTATCGTTTACCACACTGTTTTTATGGCCATACGCATAGGAGTCAATGCCGTTGTCTAAAAGATATCGTTTGTCATCAAAGCAGGACGACACTTTATTAATTTCATAACTACCGAGTTGATGTTTGATACTTCTAATGGTCTTCATTGTGTGACGTAATTGTTTTTGTTCAAGTAACACCTTTTTGTAATCTTCGTGCTTGATTACCTTTTTAATTATGTTCTTTGTAACTCCTTAAGCAGTTTTTCCACCGCCACCATTTTACCGATAACCTTTTTATTCTCTTTAAAAGCGAATGGGTTGTCTGCAGGGTAGTCGTTGTTATCGAACTTTTCAATGTCAGACAACATGTCAATGTCAGACAACAATTCAAATTCCACACCAGTCATCTTCAACATTGCATCCCAAGCCAATCCAGGTGATGTGAAATAGTGACATG
The DNA here is from genome assembly GCA_035772405.1 of Chrysogorgia sp. JL179-B06. NCBI lineage: Eukaryota > Metazoa > Cnidaria > Anthozoa > Scleralcyonacea > Chrysogorgiidae > Chrysogorgia > Chrysogorgia sp. JL179-B06. Next base: position 160,460 of record JAYKKM010000090.1, read on the forward strand.
GGTCTAGTTTATACTCACGATGACACGTCTTTCTAAAGTTCTCAAAAACGTCAGCGAGTAATAACACATCACTTTTCAAATACAGATCGTGATACCCGCCCAATGTCGCAAGCGTGGTTGTACGATTCTTCTGACACATCCTCATCATTCAGAATACTATAAAAATCCTTCGGTCTGCACACCGCGACTGTAACGTAAACTTTAGATTGACTGATAAAATACCTGTGATCTTTCATAATTTACGTGGTTATGATAGCCATTTTATCATGCAGGAAATTGGTAAGTTTGGTCAAGACATTAACGTGATACCAAATAATATAGCATGGCTTTTATGGTTGGAAAGACCCTGGTATTCTTGGACAGCTTTCAGTTTATGAGTAGTTCTTTGGACCACTTGGTGAATAACTTACCATAAGACGCTTACAAGTACACGTCAGAGGTCTGAACTGGCGAAGGGCTGACGTTAATGACCAGAAAAGGGGTCTACCCTTACGATTATATGGACTCCCTCGATAAATTCGATGAACGTGAGTTATCATCTATACTTACCTTTGACGTCGACGTCAGTGTATACTCGATGCCACAAATATGACAACTCTTAGTTTCACGAAAGTCTTTTTTATCATCGTTAGTTAATACCATTTCTTTGTTGAAGTGACGGGCTGATACCTTCTTGCAATACTCAGCGACTTCTAACATCTCTCCAATGAACTTATTCACTGCGTTTTCACCACGATACACCTTAACCGGTTTACTGTGTGTATTGTCATAACAACAAACCAGTTTATACCCATACCCACAATCGATGTGTCTCTGGTAAGCGTTCGTGTAACTTGATTCACTTGATGGTGAGGTTGTGTGTACCTTCCGTGTCACAGCTTCAAAGTCTGCATACAGTACAAATGGTACATTAAGTTGTCTACTATATAATTTTCGTGCTTCACTTTCATACCTTTTGCGGCATCTTAATCGCTTGCTGACGTTCTGTACGACTAAAACATTGTAGACAGTACCTACAAAAGTGCTTTCTTTCCTTGTGTCATGAATTTATTAAAATCACAAATATACACATAATGTCTGTTGTCTTTACTCGTTATTAACAACACTGTTATTTTCAAGGAGTTAAAATAACACCCCTGTTACCCCATTTAGGTGGAGTTAAAAAATAACTCCACTATTGGGAGTTAAATAACTCCCAATAGTGGAGTTATTTTTTATTTTAACTCCTTGCAAATAACACTTAAAAAATATACTCCCTTTTGGGATATCGTTGTCTGAGAAGATTTGTTAAAAAATAGTCGCAGACGAGTCAAAATGCTATAGTTTCTTACATTATATCAACTCGGACATACGATGCAGCGACAGGGAAAAGCCAGTAAACACGGAAAGATATTCAGGTTATCTGTAGACTACTGTAACTGTAGTTGGATTTGAAGCGTCCTTCGGTTCGAAGACTTTGTCGGCGATCAGGGACAAGGACTATGCTTCAAGAACCCATTTGTTTTTGAAGAAACCTGTTTTCCTGTCAACAAGAATGTTTGGCCTAAGGTTTACGTTCATGCTGCTGTCGACTACAGCCGCCGCTTTTAAGTCTGAATGCCGTACTTATTGGCTTTTTTACTTTCTTTGTGAATCGTCGAGTACTGTCCAGTTATTAAACATATATTTTATGTCTAGTTGAGAAAAGTTTTGTTCTGTTCTTAACTTGTAATACTGCAGTCTGCATGCTCAACAAAATCTTCGAAATTTAATAGATTGTTTAAAATTTATACAATTACAAGTTATTAAAGTAGGTCAAAAATTTGAAACGAAAATAAGATTCGTAAGTGCTTTTAATAATTCATTATATACGATAAATATTACTATAAGTTATAGAGTGATCGGGTGGCGCAGCGGATTAGTCGCGGAACGTTAGGTTTACGATCTGCCTGGTTACTCAGCTAAGCGTACTTTTTGATTTTTGATTCGGAATCCAAAATCAAAGCGAAGCGAAAGCTAAACGATTTATTCGATTAGTATTTGTTATTTTCATGTTGGTGGGTTATTTTTGGACGAGTTATAAGTAAAGCGTAATGACAATTTAATGTCTAATCGTGGTGGGGAAACGAGAAGGAGCTGGAAGGCTTCGCTCGAGCGAATTTGTATCACAAATTAGTGCTGGCTGAGTAACCAGGCAAATCGTGACATAGCCCCTTTAAGCAAGCGGGGCGTACGAATCACACGTTGGTCTTCCGAAAGTGAAAATTAATCCCCAGACCCCCAGGTACGCGAGTTAATTTTTAACTCCGAAACACGGGTTGGTTTTTAACTCCAAAAACGGGAGTTAATTTAACTCCACAAAACGGATTATTTTGAACCTTTTTTTGGACCCGAATTTTGGAGTTAAAATAACTCCCTGAAAATAACAAAATAACAGTGAACAAGTCCATATGGTCGGGGTACGTCTCCTTAGAAATGTACACAGCGAATGGTTGTTTGTTTTCATATCCAAAGACGTTAATGCTAATGTCATTGGCTTTCTCAATCAACGATGTAGTCTTTAAGTGCGACTGAGGAGTCAATTCCATCATAATTTAGTTCGTTACACTCTTTGTGGATTTTTCCTAACAGGGAATTTATGTGCAAGGTGGCACCATCTAAAGCACTCGTTGTCGTTCTTATTAGTCACGTTAATCAAACCCTTCATACTATTAGCTAATTCTTTAGGTAGTGCAATGTAACTACTTCCATTCAAAGGTCTGTAAATCGCAATATTAATGTAGTGTGCGTCCACTTTGTCAATGGTCCATCCAGACCCTTCAGATACCCACTGAGTTATCCGCATTAAGATCTGTTCTGATCCACGATTAGCGACACCCACGATGTCACGTTCATTAACAACGACGAACGTTTCGCTGTTAAAGTAGGCGGTCTTGTATGTACTCAAATCACGTTCCAACGCTTTCTCAAAAGTGACTTTAACTGTTTCAACCACTTTCAGCACCTCGACTCACATTTAGTTGGTTAATGTCACGCGCGTCAGTCAATTTCATAGGACCTTGTATACCCCTTTAACGCTCGATCTAGTAATCTAACTGACGGACCATGATCATTGTCACGTTCATTGTCACGTTCATTGTCACGTTCATTGTCACGTTCATTGTCACGTTCATTGTCACGTTCATTGTCACGTTCATTGTCACGTTCATTATTACGTTCATTGTCACGTTCATTGTCATGTGTTTCTTGACCACTAATTACACCACTTCTAACGAGGCGCTTGTATGCACGACCACCAATCTTAACTCGTCTTTTTGTTAGTGGGTTTACGATGGTTTGTCGTGCAATTTCATGTCTTTCTTGACCACTAACCGCACCGGTTCTAGCTAATCTTTTATACACACGACCACCAACTTTGACTCGTCTTTTTGTCAGTGGATTTACAATAGTTGTGTTCATAGCTTATACTCATGGTACATATTTTTTCTTCAGACCAAATCCCACATACCACTCATGGTAATACCTGTCGTGTGAATCACACCATCTTAACTTTGGGTACACTACACCAAATAAGTTATGGTCAAACTTCTGCTTCGTTTTGCCTTCTTTAAGGTTAGAAACACTCTCAAGTAACTTAATATTTCGTCGACTACACTGTCAACCTTATGATGTAGTCGGTATCCATATCTGCTAATGTTTTTCCACGCACTAACTTATGTGATTCCAAAACACCGACTACTTTCATAAAGTCGGTGACTAACAATCCAATGTACACACATTTCACCACCTCTCGTAACTTCCTATCCATCCACCAAGACCGCTTGTGTGTACTCTTTGGTCGCGTCAATTTAGTGTCACTATATAACTTTGAGTATACCCCCATTCAATGTAACCACACTTTGGACACACATATACCCACCACACATACTTTTAACTTTACTTTCATTACAATCACAACAATACCATATCACTCGGGTCCTCGAATCACACACATTTCATCAATCGTGTACCCGTAAGTCATTGCTTTCATGATTTTGTCGTCAGAAGTCATATGGCTCTTAGTAACGTTCATTTACTTATACTAACGTCACACAAGAAATATATTTACGAACCATGATTCCACCAGTGATACCTAAAATTCCAATAAACAACAATTCGTATTCCTTCATCTCCACACTTTTATGGTAGTAATCCGCGGCAAGCTTTGGTTCCCGAGTGAATGTTCTACGGACCGTTGTGTTCCACTGTGAGTGCTTTGTGTAGTTCATCTAATGCGTGGTTTGTGTCATTGATGTCTGCATTAGCATCTGAAAGTTGTTGTCTAAGTCGCTGTATCTTATCATGCTTAGCGACCTCGTTTTCTTCCCACACTTGCTTTGCTCGTTGTCGAGATGCCGACATCCACAGGTTACAAGGGCGTTGAGGTGTTAGGAACCTTATGAATTTTCGACTTTGAGAACCAATGTAACTTGTACTTATGGTCACGCCTTTTTTACTACTTGTGACACGACGTCTTCTAAAAAAGTTTATCACGTTACGTACAAGTTTTATGACCCTCAATATGATAATCTCACCGTAAGAACGTTTTGACCTACAGCCAATTTCAGCGTGAAGTTCAAGGCTTACAATATACGTCACCACGGCCGAATAAACCACCAACCTTAAACATGCGATCACTCGTTTTATTAATTTTGTACACAGGTTCCTTTGATACGCACTTCCCCATGTTACTTTATATCGTATTCTTTCATCATTTTCTCACCCATAAGTATTATGTCTCGGTTTGTCGTATACCCCTCAACGTTCTGAATACCATAAAGTTCTAATATCAAAGACGGGTACGCGTAGGGTGCGGATGACAACCTCGGTCGATGTATTCCAAAGACCGTTCCATAAGGGTACCTATCTTTTTATAGTTACTCACAAAGTCTGAATCAGTTGACCTTATGTTGTTGACCCTAACGTGTGAATTATTCATTTGCCAATGTACTGATATCATATGAATTTTGGTAATGTCAATGTTATTTGGAATCGTACACACGTACTCCATCGCAGGGTTTCCACCACCATACGCGAGTCCATTAGTCATACCGGTCTTGTACCCTATGAATTTGTCCCAACCACCGTCGTCGTTTGTTATAGTCGTTTCCCAATTTTTCCCCTACACCCTCATAGGTAATCGTGTTATCACAAAAACAGACACGTCACACCATTGTAAAGTCACGCAGTTAAAATGCATCGCTGATTCAAGTGGATTTGGAGTTTCACCAGTGTGAAACTCTACGTTGTTCACGGCGTACTTTGTTGTGTTGAAGTCAAATACAACGTTATGGGAACGCATTTTAAAGTACTTAACAGTGGTAAATACACAGATTCCAACACTTTCTTGTTAATAACATCCAGGTCATCGACTGGATCTGCTACGCCTTTGACTGCCCAGAGCGCCATCTCGATGTCCCCAGACATCTTTCCACCACTTACACTTAACTTCCCAGCGGGCAAAAAGACGTCGATTCAACGTTGAAACGACGTCGCTCTTCGACGTCGATTCGACGTTGAAAAAAGGTTGAAAACGCGCAAATTGGATCGACGTTGTTTTCGCGACGTCGAAAAAACGTCGTTGAACAACGTTAAATCGACGTCGATTCAACGTCAATTCGACGTCGATTCAACGTCAATTCAATGTCAATTTCACGACGTTGAAACGACGTTGATTTGACGTTGAAAAAAGGTTGAAAACGCAAATTGGATCGACGTTGTTTTCACGACGTCGAAACAACGTCGCTGAACGACGTGAAATCGACGTCGATTCAACGTCAATTCGACGTCGATTCAACGTCAATTTCACAACGTTGAAACGACGTCGCTCTTCGACGTCGATTTAACGTTGAAAAAACGATCGACGTTGTTTTCACGACGTTGAAACAACGTCGTTGAACGACGTGAAATCGACGTCGATTCAACGTCAATTTCAGTTATTGGAGGCACAAAAAAGGTTCAAAACCGTCCGTTTTTCGGAGTAAAAATTACCGCCGTTTTTTGGAGTAAAACCAACCCATAACTAACTACCATCCCTGGTTGTTTAGGAATGAGATTCCACTTTCGGAAGACCAACCGGTGACCTGTACCTACCCACCCGCGCTTGCTTAACTTAACTTAACTTAACTTAACCTAGTTCCGCGACTAACCCGCTGCGCTACCCCGCCCCTCTTAAATATATAGTAATATTTATCGTATATACTGTAAAAACAGACTGGTTGAAACAACCGATTTTATAGGTTGTCTCAGATTCATACCAATCTTACTGGTTAAAATAACTAAATATTTCGGTTAAAATGACCGTATTTTGGTTGTTTCAACCCGTAAAAAAGTCAATTGGTGAATCGGAGACAACCATATTTAAGCGGTTGTTTTAACCAGTCTGTTTTTACAGTGAATGAATTAGCAAAAGCATTTACGAACTGTGATGGCTATTATTTTCGTTTTCAAATTTTTAACCGGCTAAGTTTTAATATTATATAATATTGTATATTACTTGTAATAAATGTTAAACAATCTGATTTCGAAGATTTACAAATTTGTTGAGCATGCAGACTGCAGTTAAGAACAGAACAAAACTTTTCTCAACTAGACATAAAATATATGTTTAATAACTTGGATAGTACTCGACGATTCACAAAGAAAGTAAAAAAGGCAATAATACGATTTTACAAAGAAGGTAAAAAAAGCCAATAAGTACATTCAGGCATTCAGACTTAAAAGCGGCGGCTATAGTCGGACAGCAGCAAACTGCAGCATGAACGTAAACCTTATGCCAAAAATTATTGTTGATAGGAAGACAGGTTTCTTCAAAAACAAATGGTTCTTGAAGCATAGTCCAATTGTCCCCGATCGCCGACAAAGTCTTCGAACCGAAAGACACTTCAAAATAGGTCCATTTACACTGGCGAGTTTTGGTACGATTTTTCTCATTTTAGGGCATGCAATTGAGTGGATGACTCATGAAAGTATAATTTCATATTGTTGGAGGAACTTCAACTAAATAATTCATTTACTTATTTTGTTTGTGGTATCAACATGTCCGTCAAACAAACCTTTGTGTTCTGCGTCTCAAGGGATCGACTGCAAACCATCCATACATGTAGCTTGCACAAAGGGTCCGATAGTTTTGTAAGTCATGAATCCACTCGATCGTATGCACCAGGAGGAGAAAATTCGTACCAAAACTCGCTAGTGTAAATGGGCTTTTAAGGTACCCTGAATATCTTCCGGTCATTACTGGCTTTTTTCCTGTCGCTGCATCGCATGTCCGAGTTGATATAAAGTAGGTTGCTTTTATACATACAAAATAAAGTAAGAAACTATAGCATTTAATTGACTCGTCTGGGACTATTTTTTTGATGGACAATATATGATGTCGAAACGAAAATATTTTATCACCAATTATATAAGTAAATTGCTTGGCCAATGCTTGGTCGTTATAAGTGAGGAGAGATTCGATGATACAATATCGACGTCAATTCAACGTGGAAACAACGTCTGTTTCTGACGTCGAAAAGCAGACGTCGAAACAACGTCGATGCGGCTTGGTCGTGAACCGACGTGATATAACGACTCGATACCGACGTCAATTCAACGTTGAAACAACGTCTGTTACCGACGTCGTAAAACGTCGAAAACCAGACGTCGAAACAACGTTGATGTTTGGTCGTGAACCGACGTGATATGACGACTCGATATCGCCGTCGATTCAACGTCGAAACAACGTCTGTTTCCGACGTCGATAAAACGTCGAAAAGCAGACGTCGAAACAACGTCGATGTTTGGTCGTGATCCGACGTGATATAACGACTCGATATCGACGTCAATTCAACGTTGAAACAACGTCTGTTTCCGACGTCGATAAAACGTCGAAAAGCAGACGTCGAAACAACGTCGATGTTTGGTCGTGATCCGACGTGATATAACGACTCGATATCGACGTCAATTCAACGTTGAAATAACGTCTGTTTCCGACGTCGATAAAACGTCGAAAAGCAGACGTCGCAACAACGTCGATGCTTGGTCGTGAACCGACGTGATATAACGACTCGATATCGACGTCAATTCAACGTTGAAACAACGTCTGTTTCCGACGTCGATAAAACGTCGAAAAGCAGACGTCGAAACCACGTCGATGTTTGGTCGTAAAACCGACGTGATTCAACGACTCGATATCGACGTCGATTCAACGTCGAAACAACGTCTGTTTCCGACGTCGATAACACGTCGACAAAGCGACGTTGTATCGACGGCGATATGTGGTTGATCGACGTCGCGACCCGATTTCGACCGAAAATCGACGTCGAAACAACGTCGTGTGCCCGCTGCGAATGCAGGGAGATGAATTGGGTATATTACAAGTAATATTTGGCATTTCACTCGATTAAACAGTATGTTCTAAGGATTTATTGATATCCTGGATAATGTAACAAGATTCAGGACCACAACATCAAAGAGAATGGACTGACGAAAGATAAATTAACTTATTATATGCATAAAAATTACTGAATTCTAATTGGTCAAAAGGAATGCAATTATTTTACCAATGCAAGATCAGCAGCAATCAAAACTGGTCGAATGGCGTAATATTGTAATTTCTGTCATATAGTTATCTCGTGCTCTTAATATCTCAATATATAGAGGCACGCTACTCGTTTTCTATTCCTTATAGACAATGTGCATAAATTCGTTCATATGGGTTAATGCCAAATCATTGCATTTATACCTTCATTTTTGGACAAATAACATACAAATCAAGCTTTCTTTTTCATTCTGCAATAGGTAAATTAAGGACAAAAAGGACACCAAAAATAAAATATTGAATATTTTGCCCAGAAACAAAAATCGCACCTATGCAACCTCACCTGTGCCAAGTACTACATCACCACCGACAACAATACTCCCGCAAACGCAACCACCGCTATCAACAACCATCTCAACAACATCACCCCCAACAACAATACTCCCCCCAACTATAACATTATAAACAACTGTACATCCGACAACACAGCCCCCAAATACTGCAGGAGAAGGTAATTGCGTGATCGGTTAGACTCTTCAAGCAGCATCTCATTGATGCTACGCCGAGGAGTATTGATGGGAGATAGCGATGTTATTTAAGGGAATGCAAACTTCCAGGTCTCTCCCAGGTCCTGCATATCAGTTTTAATAAGACTAAAACGGTTACTTAAAATAATTATATGCCATAATATATTCATCATTGTCATATATTATAAAAAGCAATCGTAAGAAAGATGGAACCTCTATTACAATTTTGTTAAAATTCGCTTCCTTTGTGATTTAACGTTTTATCAGACATTTGTATGAACATAGAGGTACCCCAATTGAATAAGTAACTTGTATAAGTAACTTATAACTTATATACTGTAACTTGCAGTTCCATCTAAACGTCAGTAATCTAGTTGTTTAGTTACACTATTTGGCAGTCATATATTTTAGTTGACAAATCGAATACTCCAAAAGGTGTACTACCAAAGGTCTAACGTTTCGAACAAAGTCCTTTCGTCAAAGAGTGAAATGATAAAAAAATTAGCATGGCAAACCCTTTGCTGGAAACGTTAGACCAGGCCTACACACTATTTGGCAATACACCAACTTCTAGAATATGCGATTTGTATTTTTACACTACCTACGCAAAACACCACGTTCCCTAAATCCTTACAATCTCCTGTATAAATGGGGCATTACATCTTAACATCAACCTATCATTATTGAGATCGCAATCCTGTGTTATTTTATAATTTTTTATCAGTGTGCATATTAATGTGTATAAATGTTTTTCTGTAATACCTTCCTATAGTGTCCTGTGTCATTCCTCTTAAGAAGATGGGATGTTATAAAGATGACCAGAGTCGTCCTCGCCCACTTCCTGAATATATTTTGACAGATCGTGATAGTAGTATACCTACATATAGTGGTAAAGATATTGACTGGTTAAATTGGGTCATCTATCTTCCTGATTTTGTTTGTCGATGTGCAAAGGTAGCCAAATCCAAAAATTATCAATTCTTTGGTGTCCAAAATCACGGTGAGTAGCGCATTTAAGCTGGATCGTGATAAAAGCTGTTTGAGAGGCTTTACATTCAAATTACGTTGATTCTAATTATTCTAATTATATCCATATCAATCTAACCCAATCCGATATCCAAATCAATTCAACTCAATTCAGTTCAATTCCATTCGATTGAGTGAGATTTTAAATGAAAGAATCAGTTAGTTCTCATGTGTAAAATATGATTTTTTGCAAAATCTTAAGAAACTTATAACATGACGAAAAATACATCATTGTTTTTTACAAATATTTTCTGAGGATTTGAGCTTGACGATTGTCCAAGTACCGTCTGTCTACTAGTTAATTCACTACAGAAATAATTTGTAGTAGTTAATCAAGTTGCACTAACGTTTTTGCTTTATTGTAAGTTCTTCAGGTGCTAATGAGTGATTAGGTGTCTAATTACATTTGTTTTCAATCTCTTACGTCATTTACTTGTTATGCTAATTATGCCACGAAGTTTACCAACCACAGATGAAGGATATAGCAATCGTATTTTTAATTATATAATTCGATTTCTGTGACCGTATCCTTCATAATCGCAATCAATAAAAACAATCCAGGTTAGCACAACAATCCAGGTTAGTGTAAACAGTTCAGGTTAGCATAAACAATTAGCTTTAGCGAAATTATAATATTCTTAATAAAACGAAAGCAAAACAAAACCTCATGGTTTTCTTAACTCAATACGATCATGCATTGTTCTCAAATGTTAGCTAATTATCTTAATAACTGGCATGAATTATTTTAGTAATAATTAAGACAATACAGAGAGTTCAGTTACAATATGTTATTACAACTATTTGCATATGTGACAGATGTAAATTATTGTTGTTTCGATTATCATCGTTGCACTGGTAATACAATATACAAGAATAAATATGAAAGCTGCTAAGTTCTCAAAAGAACTGGATATAATTATGAAAAGGAGAAATAGGAGAACTTCAATGTTTCAACTTACCTTACCTCCTCACCTAACTCCAACCAACCCCAACCAAGAGTACTTACGTATATTAATGAACGACGTTTTGGACGATATGTCCTTCTCCATCTGACCTGAAGCTGACTATAGTGTTTCTCGTACTGTGATTGGTCGAGATGGACAGCCTATTTTATAGTCACCTTGCGCGAGGTGACTATAACATTTCAGAGCGATTTAAAAATGGCGGCTTCTCGATTTATCGATGTTGCGTACGAAAAAGTTAATAAAATTAAAGAATATACTATTCAAAAACAAACTAAAGAAGCAACTAAATATAGAGTTAAACGTTTTCGAGGTAAGACATAACAATTTTCTGAATTTCATAGCTAAACTGTTGCTGCTGGTGTCGTAGGCAATCGGCGATACGATAAAAACAACAAGTAATTTTGCGAAAAAAAAATGTATTTAACAGAACAGTCTGAACAACAAACTGAATTTAAGACTACATTTGAAAGCTTATAGCATCGATGTTGAAAAGATAGACAAATGTCTTTCAATATTTTACGTCTCTGCCAGAAAAAACGGCAGTTTTTACAAAAAAACAAGTTTGTTGTCAATCCGAGCTGCAGTCTTGACCGTCATGATATCATCCTCCGTAAAACAAACAAATGTCAATCTGTGACAGTATTATACTTATTCAGTGAGGCTAATAAAACTCCTTCAAGCAGTTAGCTCATTGATACGGTTGAGAAACAAACATTGCCGCCGTGTAACAATCCAAAAATTGTACAAGACAAGATGCTGATACCCAGAATCCCCTGGTTTTAAACGAAACAGCGTGGATCTTTATCTCCATCTAATTTGGAAAACGGGGAAGAGAATTAAACCAAAGTTTGCTGGAGAAGTCTTTGCTAGTTTGCTTCCCCTGGTAAAAACTGCAAATTGACAAGGGTACTTTGAGCTGGACAAAAATGAAGCCGGCTTTGTGCTAACAAGCTAGAACCAGTTCCGTCGGGATCTTTCAACAGTTGCTCGTTTATGTTAACTCAGTCTTCCACTCTATAGTTCTGCTTGAACAGCAAACACGCTTTTTGTTAAGCACATTTTGGCCTCTACTTGCAAGTTCCTATGTGCTCATAGCATGTTCGTTTTATTTCTGTTGAATGTTGATTACATAAAATCATGTGATCGTAAGACACGTGACTTCCAGAAACCGATAATCACCTCGACTTGATGACTAATTGTTATATATTATGATACTCGAAATTTTCCTGAACAACCTCTACTTGTTCTTAATTGGAATAATATCGTTAAAATATTATTTTGAGATATGCTTAAAAATCATTATGTTAAAGTCTGTATATATTTAGTGGTTTCATAAGTGTTTTTAAAGTCCTGGCATGAGATATAGGGCTCACAAATGCCCACTATAATAAAGAAACCGCTCGCCATCTGAAAACTGATGAAAAACATCTGAAAAGCTAGAAATTGTTATCTACATTTACACAATTTCTATTCCTGTTACCCATACAATCATTATATAACAAATGATCTTATTTAAACTAGGTGAGTGTTGGTCTGGACCATCCAAAGACGAGAATACATTCAAAGAAGATGGTCCGTCTGGTGACTGCGTTAACACAGAGTGGAATAGTCCATGTGATGATGCATCAAAAATGGCTTGTGCTGGAAAAGAATCCAATAATTATGTCTATGCTATACAATAAATCAGCTTAAAATATGATTAATAATCAATGAAGATATAACAATAAATAGTAGTTATACATCGATTACAAAGCATACAAGACAAAATAGACAAAATAATAATCTTGATTATAAACAATCTTGATCAATTATAAATCATGCTGTAATTAATTATATTATGTACATACTATCTCTTGGAAAGCGTACATTTAGTTATTCTGGTTCAGTGTTGTTCAATACTCTTCTGGCCTGCAAACGTTAAATCTGCACCGTCACTTTCATCCTTTAAAAAAATTATTAAAGCTTACTTTTTAGCTGTTTAAAATGTTTAAATGCTATTATTGTTATTGTGTTATGTTATGTTATCATTTTGATTATAAGTACGACTGTAAATAGGATTTTCTATACTTTAATGTAGATTGTGTTGAAGCAGGGCCTTTTGGATACCAGCCATGTGCTACCCTGTTGAAATAAAGATTAGTGTTATCATATCATATCATAAAATCATATTATGGCAATTTTGCGTCATTTATAACTGGAAAATTAAAACAATTTGATGCAATTAAGCTGGGAATAACTTTATTTCAGAAAAAATGAATGCATTTTGGTTTGTTTTCAATTTGCTTATTCAAAATAATATAGTTTTACCAAGCTCAAGTAATTCACGTTTTCTCGCCTTATATAATAAAAAATAAATGTTTCGTCGGTCCGTATAGAAAAATATTTGCCCCTGAAACCTCGGTAAGATATTGTACTTTTCGGACCTCCCAATCGGTAAATAACATGCGTATTTGCATCACGAAAGGAGCCCGCTCCATTTTGAGTGGCGGTATTCGTTAGCTAGACATGTAACGTGATAAGGAAATTGATTGTTTTAAGCTGTGAAGTCATTTACTCAACACAAACACATCAAAGCTATCGAATAACCTTCGCTAACAGTGTATAGAACTGTTTTCCTACTCATATATTTTCGTTCGTAAATCATGTCTTCAAAATCTGAAACGATTTCTGATACGAGTATTGGCAAAAGCGAACTTCATGTGTAAGGCAAGCTATACTCGCCTCAGTTTTTATTCAAGAATTCTGTGTTTGTCCAGCTGAAAAACATCCAAAATTGAACGACATCTTTGTTCTATTGATAACTCTGGAAATAACCATTAACTATTGGGAAAGCTATACATTTAGATGAGACTAATATTTGCATAATTTGCACGAGAGCACATGTATAGAAACAATGGCGCTGTATCGTAATGAGTCATTAAACAAGTTATTAAGGAATGAAATAAAAGGGCGCTTGCGACACAGATATTGAGTTAAAAAACTCAACCAAGATTTCGGTTTAAAATATCTATTTCGTTTAACAAATGTCATTTATTTAAAACATTTTTCTAGGATTGGGATGTCAACTTATTTTTATAGGATAAGGTCTGACCCTGATATCATACTTAGGTACTCTCATTTTTAAAGAGTTTTGACATTCATCATTGTCTTCTGAGTCTTCGTCTTCAGCCGGGTCTTTTCACCTGAATTACTCTCTTGCAGATTGCTATCATCTGAGTCTTCCTTTTCTGTTTCACCTAAATCAGTCTCTTGCACATCAGTATTATCTGCATGCTCTCTTTCGCTTTCATCAGAATCATTCTCGTCCACATCGGTGTCACCGGTATGCCAGTGTCGTTCTGGATGTTCGAAAGTGGAAGGCGGAGTTAACGAGGAATAGGTGACAAATTACACTGAAAATGCTTGCTTATAACCATGGGGTTAAAGTGCTAATGCAGCCAAATTTTCGGTATTGTTTTTATTTGCTTAAAACAATCTCAAACTCTTGCGATTTGTTTCCTACAATCGGAATGATATTTGGTCCAGTAGAACTGATTTTGTGGCTGTTTGAAATCTCAACATTTCCCAAAGTTGATGCGAACTTTTCCCGTAGTCATTTCTCGTGTTGTGACGTCATAAGTAGGACACACTTTATACAGCGGTTCACAAACATGGCGAGTACGTCGCGTAAACATGGTAATGTCAGCTGCAAGAATAGTCAACATACTCCAGGAATATCTATTCACACATTCCCCAACGAGGATAACGATCCTAAAAGAAGAAAAGAATGGGTGCGCTTTGTGCGAAAACACAGACCCAATGCTCATCGGTTTTGTATTCTGCGCATTTTGAAGAGAGTTCATTTACGACGAATTTGGAAATCGCAACTTCTCTTGGAATGAAGAGAAAATTACAGGAGAATACTGTTCCTACAATTGACGTGGCAGGAGTTGTTGTACCTTCAACTGGAGAAATTTCAGATCGCAAGCGGAGAGAGGTATTGAAATGCATATTATTATCTTTTGAATATCAATATAGGTCATTAAATTATGCAAATTCACCTTTCTTGTTCTGTTCGGGCGAGTTTTAAATTGCTTTATTTTTTATTGTAGATCATTCGCCGCGGGAAGAAAATATCCCCAAAGAAATTAATACCCAGTGAGTCAGACTCAAACACAGAGCCAGAGGATTTGGCGGAGGAAGAAGGCTGCGATGTTGACATTGTATCCTGTGTAAATTGCGTATCTCTGAAGCTGAAAGTAAAGCAACTCCAAAAGAAAGTTAGCTACCTTAAGAAATGTAAACGCAATATGTTCAGAAAGCTCCAAGCAGTAGTTACCCAAGCCAGAGTACAAGATGATAGTTCAACCCAGGATAGTGATGGAGGTTCGGGAATTCAGAAACAAATGGCGTCCGACGAAAGAGCTGAAGAAACCGACGATAGCAAAAACGAATCAGATGCCGACTGGTCCTCACTGGAAGAAGAAAGCCAATCGACAGTGGATGGAAACGATGAAGAAAAGGAAAACTCCTCAAATAAAGTGCAGTAAGTAAAATCAATTTTAATCGAAATTGGTTATTTTGTCGTATTGATTGTTTCTTTCTACATTGTAATTGAAAGGGTAATCAAACCATTCCCAATATGTAACACTAGCTTTTATCTATTTCAGCGTTGAGCCAGGAACAAAGCCCCAATCTGAACCAAAGTTTGTGGTGTTTTATGGTATGCTCATGATCCTGTTCACCATGCATGTATTGCTTCAACTGTAAAGCTGCCAACTCCAAAGCTGAGATCAAACGCAATGGATCAATGGCTACAGTGACACAGATCTGTAAAGAATGTGAACCGGGGAAATGATACCAGTGGAGAAGCCAACCTTTAGTCTTAGGAAGATACCTGGCTGGCAACATTATGATGGGCTTTGGGATTCTGATGTCAGGGATAAGTATCAGCCAGGCAATGTTGCAACACATGAACTTATTGGCAATCTTATTAAGAACATACTTTGTTCACCAGAATAAATTCTTGTTTCCATCTATTCTGAATTACTGGGAAAATTACCAATCCAAAATGATTGATCAGGTGAAAGACAATAAAGATACAAGTAACATATGGTCCGGGGATGGGCGATTTGACTCGATGGGGCATCATTAAGAACATACTTTGTTCACCAGAATAAATTCTTGTTTCCATCTATTCTGAATTACTGGGAAAATTACCAATCCAAAATGATTGATCAGGTGAAAGACAATAAAGATACAAGTAACATATGGTCCGGGGATGGGCGATTTGACTCGGTGGGGCACATGTGGCAAGTATGGTGTATATACCATGTTCAGCAACACTGTATCAAAATTAGTGCATTTTGAACTCCTTCAGGTAAATATATAAATATTTAATTTCGTGTATATATATATATATATATATATATATATAAATATATATATATATATATATATATATATATATATATATATATATATATATATATATATATATATATATATATATATATATATATATATATATATATATATATATATATAAATTGTAGATAAATTAAAGACAAGACATCACTTTGCTGTTACTACGAGTTTCACGCTTACGCGATTGTCAGACAGACTTTAACGAGGAATACACGTGCTCCAACCTATATATATATATATATATATATATATATATATATAACTTACTCTAGTTTATTTACATGTGACGTTATTTGATTAATTATTTATTTTGGATTTGTTGTTGTATGGGCTTGCTGAGGTGATGATTGACCAGTTGATTGTATAGTTTTTCCTGTTGTTTTTGAGTTTCCAGATATGTTTTGAGAGTTCAGTGTTGTTGGCGTATTTTCTGTTTTGGAGTGATAGTTTGTGTTGTGTATGTACCCTCTGTTAATCCTATGTAGTTCTTTCCTGTTGTGTCTTCATCTGTTGTTACGTGCGCGTTGTAGATTAGGTTAGTAGAAAGACAGTTGTTGTCAAGTGGGCATTCTTCTTTCTTTCTGCAGTTGCATTCTTTCTGAGGTGGGCTTGTAGTATTGTTGCTTGTTATTTTTTTGTTGTGCTTGTCGATTATGGATGCTATGTTTTCCGTGCAGCTGTAACTGACTTTGACGTTGTTTTTGTTGAATATGGAGTGGAATTTGTGGGGAAGCTTCTGGATAAGGTTTAAGAAATCTTTGCCGACGTTGGTTTGGACGTTTTTGCTGTATAGGGAGGGTTGAACCAGGTTACGTTTCTTCTTCTATTCTTTTTTGTGGGTGTAGATGTGTTGTGGCTGGTGTATATCAGGTTTTCGGTGAATCCGCTGGATTTTAGAGCTTTTACGTAGGGAGGCTTGGCTTTGTCAAATGCTTTTTTGTTGCACGAGATATCTGATATTCTACGGTTGATGCGACCGGTAGTTGTTTGATTATGGCAGGTGGGTGGTTGGATTTCGTGTTGATATATAATGGTTCGTCGTTTGGTTTTCTGTCTAAAGCTGCCAATATTATACTATGAAACGATAAGTCTATTTCAAATTCAATTTCTTACTCATTTCTAGTTTGTCCCCCACGTCTTCGGTATGATCGACCATTTCTATCCCTAAATAACGGGCTAACTTGTTCCAATACGGTGGTATTTATCATAGAAGTAAAATCCTCATGCTGCGTAATACAATGGCATCATTTCTCATTACAGCAGGCATCATTTCTCTGCAGCATCTAGGTTCCAGAATACCGACAAGCAATTCATGTCGACTACATTGGCAAGTGCACCTGAAAATACATTTAAACATTACGTTGAGTTGCTATAAGAAAACAATTCGTAAACATTGACATTGATTGGTGTAAACCAACATAATTTTGTATTATACATGTATGTTATACGGAAGACGAAATGAATTTATTTACTACCGAACTGAAGTTACTTACCACTCGTTTAAAGGGATCCTTCTATCACTTCTCATTTCCAACGTTAGTGGAGTGGAGAAATCCCATCCTCACCAGTCTCGTCGGTATCAACTTCTTGACCTGGTCGTGCAAGGGGTTCATCGTCGTAAGCGATGGCATGCGAAGTTACAACAGCATAGTCATCGTCACTTTCATTTTCACTTCGGCTATTTGAAGTGTTTTCGTTCGAACTCAGGGACGTATCTGAATCGGCTTCTGCCATAATCGTTTTCATAAAGAAAACTAGGTAAAAATCGTGGAAGATGGCGACCAGGAATGTGTTCAAAAGGCAATGTTTCATCTCCTTGCAACAGCTTGTATACGTTTTGTTGTTGAACGCCTTCCTCGTGTCCTATACTTATGACGTCACAGATGAAAACATGGCCGCTTCAAATGTTCGCATGTAGTAGCTAATTTTAGACGGGAAATTTAACAACTTCTACTACTCAGATAAGTGTCAGCTATATACCAAATTACTCGCAAAAGACTGAATATTTTATTAAATTAATCAAACGGACATTGGAAATTTGGCTGCATAGGCACTTTAACATTGGGGCCTCTGAAATGCCATTTCCTGCATTCTGAGAGCACTTTGGAGCAAAATATAAAGATCTTAAATAGCGATTTTTTAAAAGTGTTAATTTAGTTTAGAAAAACATTTGGTCCAAATGTGGACTAGTTTCATTTTGCATTTAATTTTTCGTTTAAGTTAGCAAAAATAAGATTATTTTGATACTTAGTAATGAAAAGAAGACAACATTATGTCATGCGAACACAGTGACAGGGAAAAACAAAAGCTACTGTATAGAACAATTGACCTGGCTGTTTCCCTCTATATCAGAGCTCATTAGTATGCCTAGGAAACACTAAAACCATTACACTTATGTTTTAGTCAGTGAACCAACATGAAAGACCTGGTCCATTGATAGAATTTTCCCTATGTGGTGGACTGCCGTATGTGCAGCTATATATTGAGCCCCACTGACGCAGAGCTATCTGGTTTTAAGGTGCCAGAAACTCACCTTTCACACCTCTGTCCAAGAAGGAAGCAGAATTGGTTATTCACTATTTATTGCATGAAAAGTTTGCATTAAGAAAAGTTCAATAGATGTCAGCACCGTCGAATCATGTAGCTGTATAAACAGTTTTCAGTAGCTTCAGACCAATACTACACATACGTTTCGCAATAACCCCCACCCGCCTGTTCTCAATCTCGTACACAAACCTAGAGTTTCATCCTAACCCCCTGCGGGATTTTCCCCATCATTGTCCCCATGACCTCGCACGCCGTGTATTTTTGTATTTCATTGTTGAAGCACTGTGCATAGATTGTGAACGTTATCTCGGCCAATATTTAACCGTTTTCAATTCTGAAAACAGATTTGGAATTACCAAGTCTAAATAGATAACTTTCGTGCCTATTCTATTACACAAACGTGTACACCCTTCGTAAAAACATGCTTGTGTAAACTACTGAGAGTATAATGTAAATAGTTTCAAATTTAAAGGCACAATCCAGTTCAAATATCAATAAAATCTAACCGGACTTGACCAAAGGCATTAGGCCGTGAGGACATTTGCCAAGCAAAATGGCCGTGGCAAGCGCGACATACACTGTATGCTATTGTTGAGTCTTTGACGCACATACAGTATATGGTTTACTGATAACATAATTAATAGCTATTAAAGAAGTATTTGTAGACTTACCTTACAGTACAGCAATACAAGATTTCCCTAGTTTCTTTACACTTGCATGCTGTGGAATATGCAGATCTCTCTAAGTTTCTGCTCAAGAAGCTCGAAGTACTTCGAATTGCATTCAAATGCTCCTCCGAAGAAACCACTTGACGACTGCTTAATCAAAACGACATCGCTGCTCTGAAAATCAGATGCTACGCGTTCGAAAACGCTTAGAAAACTCATGACCGATACACTCGTAGAATAAATTAAATCCTCAGCAGTTAATATCAACGGCTTATAACAATCAGATGGCTTATATTACAGAGGAATTTCAGTCAGATCAGTCAAAATGACGTATCACCCAGTTGCGGCCAATCAAATTGCTCTGCAGATCAGTCAAAATGAAGGGTAAGTCAGTCAAAATGGAGGGCAAATCAGTGAACCGCGTTAACGCGGGCTCTGGGAACGAGATGGTGCTCCATGGTCAACCTCCGACTAACAAAATACGTAGTTTGGATACCGATTGCGAAATCTTTACTGCGCCTGAAGATAAGGTCGGATTTTTTCACGCTCGCAAACTTTTACGTCAGTCAATGCTACCATCAATCTTTTATTACATAATATACAGTACGATAATTTTATTACAGTACAAAAGAAGTTTGTTAACATTAAGGTTTACGGTTTGATTATTCAGCTTTGCCGCTGTGGCGAAGATTAGTTAATGGTCAATTTGAATCCTGAAGATGACATTGTAGTCGAAAAGCGAACGTTATGATGTATAATGTATTATATGTATGCATGTCTTATCTATTTTAAGGCAAACCACACCGGTTTTTGGTCTGAAAAATATGATTCGTATATTCCACTTGTAAGGTATTCGTCTCATGGAATATTGGTATACAGGAAGATGAAACATTTGCTGATATGAGGGACCAAATATTTTAAGTATCTGCTGTTTCTGACTGTAGTAGCCTGCGTGGCGGCGTTAGGTGTAGTGGGAAAGTGGAAAGGCGAAGTGGGGAGGGGGGAAGGGAACGCCTGCCCGAAAGACCCATGTTTTTGGATTTCCGCCCACATGAAAACTGTCAAAAACAACCAATCAGCGACTAGCGGGCTTTCCTCAATGATTAAAACATTTCACTTCGGACCGAATCGTGAAATATCCATGTCTGAAGCTCCGTAAAAATCTTGACTGCATCTGGTGGAAACAAGATTTATTTTGAAAATGTATTCAAGCAATCATGTAGACATAGAAGCACAGAGTTGATTCTGGTTGAGACCTATGAATCAATCGGCTTTGCATTACTACGCAGTGAAACTTTCTCCGAGCGGGTTTGTAGGTCTTGCGGCAGAAAAATTAAGAAATGCTTTTGAACTTTATAACTTTACGAAATCAGTATTAACACATGCGAAAGGAGACAGCAATTTTCCACGAACGGATAACATTAATAGCCCTGATAGAATGAAGCGACATCTGACCACTGAACACCGTAACTCCAGAATGGGATTTGGCCAAGAAATTTCATATGCAAGACACGGCCGTAGAAACCATCACTTATATACATTTAGCCGTAAGTCTCTTTATTCTGAAACGACGAACGAATTCTCCGAAGGCCCAGAGAGCATTGTTGAAACACCTGAAGACAAGGACAAAGTAGAAATGACAATAATATAGCTGCTTCCCCTGCCAACTGAAAACGTCTGGTAAATCTACCAAATCCATAATCAAACTCTTGCCAAATCCCGTTGGTAATACCATCAAAACATATTTTCCTGCCAGCAGCTCCCTCGTAGCAACTTTTTGTTCCTGTTTTAATTTAAACTACGACCAGCAACGAACTGAAGATCGGTTAAAGCTTTCGAAAGAAAATAATCTACCAACACGGTTTTCCTAAAGTCGCCATTTTTAAATTTTTATTTCCTGACAGGAAACCCTGAATACTAATGAGTTGAGTTAGCAAATCTGAATTTAGCGTCCTCTGGTGGACGTAGAAATCCAAAAACATGGGTCTTTCGTGCCAACCCGGTCTCTTCCTTAAATTAACTGTTATCCTTAATTTACAAATCGCGCTAAATTAAGGATAATGGTTAATCTAATGTTAGAACCCAACCCCAACACAACAAAGATCCTAACCCTAACCCCCCGGCAAAATGTTCTCCATCCCTAGCCCCCGACGCATCCACTCCCCTACTTGGCTAGCTAAACTTATAGTGAGAGATACTAAACTTGTGGGATAGTAATTGACTAACATACGCATGCGCGACTCTCACGATCGCCGCTAAATTAACCATTATCCTTAATTTAGAGCGATTTGTAAATTAAGGATAATAGTTAATTTAAGGAAGAGATCGTGTTGTTCGTGCAGGCGTTCCATCCGCACTCACCCCCGGCCCCCTCACCCAATCCCCTAAACGCCTGCTTCGCAGGCTATGACTGTAGATGCGCGCTGTCATTCTATGCTAATGAGTTACATGTATGCTTAATAGTTATGTTATGCATTGTTTTCTTCTTCACGCTATTTCTCTCGATTGTCCGCATGTAAATTTCGTTCAGTCTCGCTTTTGTAGCTCTCAACCTAGCGTTAAGCCTCTTTTCCAGTCATCGCAAAAACTGATTCGCAGCTCGCTGCGAGTACTTGCATTGTAATTAAAAAGAACTCGCAGTGCTTGTTTGTTCGTTGTGAGTTGTTTTTAATCAGATGCAAGTACTCGCAGCGAGCTGCGAACCAGTTTTTGCGATGACTGGAAAAGAGGCTTTAGTATTGTCCATGTGTTCGTCGCACCCAGTTGATATTATTCGTTCTGGTCCTTTTAGTCAAGTTCATGACAC
Source organism: Chrysogorgia sp. JL179-B06 (assembly GCA_035772405.1). Lineage (NCBI taxonomy): Eukaryota > Metazoa > Cnidaria > Anthozoa > Scleralcyonacea > Chrysogorgiidae > Chrysogorgia > Chrysogorgia sp. JL179-B06. Next base: position 182,947 of record JAYKKM010000090.1, read on the forward strand.
TTATCACGTGCAGTTAGAAGACAATACCGAAGAGAAAGATGTCTCAGCAGTTTACTTTCGAGACGTACAACAAACGGTTACTGCATTTTATTTTGAAGTAGAAGTCTGGTTGAAGGAAATTCAGAATGATATCCATCAGGACGGACCAACAGTAGAAAAATGGCTAAAGGAAATTCCGAATGACGGCGAGCCAATTGTACTGTAGTTGAAGGCGGAACCAGCGCCTCTCAAGCAAGCTCCGAAATAAAGTCGAATAGAAATCGCGTACCAAGTGAAGTCGATCCCGAAGATAGTGTGTCGCAAACGAGCTCTGGTAGAAGGCAATCGAGAAGTCGAATATCGCGAAGCAGCAATTCCAGCCTCATGTCTGAGGCAAGCGACAAGAAATTATAGCTAGACTGGCAGAACCTCGCGTCAATGTAGACTCCTTAAAAGCAAAGCAACTGCTAGGGCAAGAAGAGCTGGAACTCAAGTATACAAAAGAAAGGCTGACCCTGGAGACCGAAGTCGAAAAAACAAAAGCCAGAGAAAGGGCCGCCTACGCTGATATGGATCAAGAGAGTAGAGAAAGTAGTCTTGTCCACAGAAAATACAACAGAGTACTACAATACGATCACCTGCCGAACTTTAAAGCCTGAGTTGCCTGTGTATAGCGCTACAACCTCATTTCCACAAGCGTTAAACGAACCCACCATGATCGTACTTATATAATCCTAGAACAGCAAAACAAGATTATAGAAGGGATCGTCCTACAACAAAATAGAGCTAACCTACCCCAAAGACAGATGCCAATTTTTGGAGGAGATCCACTGGAGTTCCGTACCTTTATCCGTGCTTTCGAAACTGTGATTGAGTCCAAAGAACCCGAACCTTCAAGTAATTTGTACTATCTAGAGCAATATACCACCGGTCGTGAGAAAGAGTAAGCCAGAAGCTGTCAACACATGAAATCAAATGAAGGCTATGTATGGGCACGACATCTCTTGGAACAGAGATTCGGTGATAGTCACAAGATTGCAATGGCATACGTCGAAAGAGTCATCGATGGACCCTCTATAAGAGCCGACGATGGCCATGCTCTCGAGAGCTTCTCCATAACCCTCTCAAGCTGTAAAAATTCATTGGAGGCTATAGGTTATTTGAAGAAGATCGAAAAGCCTGAATGTATGAGAAAAATAGTCGAGCGACTTCCCTACAATCTGCAAGGAAAATGGCGCGACACGGCTGACTCTATTATGAACGTCGACAAAAGAAAGGTATACATTGATGACATTGCCCGCTTCGTGGAAAGGAACGCGAGGTCACTGAATAATCCTATATTCGGAAAGGTGCCTAATTTCGAGCAACTGGATTCCATTATAAACGCTTTAATCAAGGAGGCATGTGCTGGACAGGTCTGAGTGTATATTATAATGTCGACTTTATTAACTTATTTATCACTTCTTCTGTATAACTTCTTATCTATCTATATATAATGTAGCACTAGTTACTCGGGCTTTAGCCGAGTTTAGGTTCCAGTGTTATTAGTAGTTTTTTTGGTCGTATTTTTTTGGTCGAGTTATGGACCCAACAGGCTTTGCGAAACTGAGGCACTGCCTCGTACCCAGGCGTCTCAATCCTTGTACGCGCACTGAGGGGATAAGCGAAGTGTTTTTTTGCCAGCGCGCGATTGCTTGGAAGTGTTCGAAGTTATGTGGCTGCGAAGTATCTTGTTGCATCATAGATCCCGACAACTTTTTCGTGACTATAAAGCGAAGTGTTTTTGCCAGCGATTGCTTGGAAGTTTTCGAAGTTATGTGGCTGGGAAGTATCTTGTTGCATCATAGATCCCAACAGCTTTTTCGTCACAGCCCAGTACAAACTCGAACAAGCTACAATTTCCACGATAATCGAAGAAAAAGAAGCACGAAGAACGTAATTGTCGTTGATGAAGCCGACTTGATAGGTTATATGAATGCTGTATTGTAATCAGACGGTAATTGAAATACGTTAAATGTATTGAGGTAACTGTAATATTTGTCATTTGTTTTATTTTTTCTTGTATTGTTTATTGTTTTATTGCAAATATCATGCAAAATAAAGTCGATGTGATCATTAACCGTTATGCGATTCAACAGTTTATAGTTTGTAGTCATTTAGTATAACTGTCCAATGCACAGTCACAGGTTTTGCCTAATAAATCATCAAAGAACTCTGTTTCAGTATTACACAATGCAAAAAGTTCCCAGTTTAATATCTTTAGAAGTTTATATTGCTGACAATGACTCAAAGTCAGATTATAATTTCATCAAATCTTAATCTATATAATATGTGTAAGTTATTTAATATATTGGCTTGGTAAATGAATGTATATTATATATACATTTTATTAGTTGTCTATTCACACATTTTGTAAATATTTAGACACATAGCTTTGGTTTTGATTGAACTGTCGTCATTGTTGAGTTGGCAAAATGAATTAAATACACGGTTGACCTATAGCTACAGTATGTATCGACTGTTCATATCGAATGCAGATGCTTAGTACAAATGAACATCTCGTCATCTGACACCCAGACCAAATCCAATCCAGATCAACTCCGGCCAATCGATGAAGTGTTTGTTATTGTTCGCTGGTTTTCCAGTGACATCTTGTGCAGCCATGTATTTTCATTGTCCCTCACCCAACACAAATTGTTGTTGTTTGCCAACTGCATGTTAGTTGATCTGCGCAGCCAGACACATAATTGTACACAACTTTAAAAGTGATTTTTGTCCTTGATTACATGGAGGCAAGCTGGCTCGGTATCTGAGTTTTCTCAGTATAACCATGTCATCACAGTAATTTGTCAATTATCCAATACTAATTCTTAATTGGTTTTGGGAAGAAATAATGTTTCTTCAAGCTGTTTAGCTTGTTACACCATAGTCTTCAATATACCAAAGAGTTAAAGTATAGCCTGCCCTAGCTTGCACAGGCTAGCCTAAAGTAGCCCGAGTTAACGCCTAGCGGGCGTCTTGTTTGGATTTAGTTTGTACCCTTTTCATGAGATAACGTCTGTATCTACTTCTTCTAATAACTTCTTATTTATCGATCATAAAGATGTCAACTATCCAGCGGCTTAGTTATATATGATATAGCACTAGTTTGGTTTTGTTTAATTTGTAATTTTTTAGTGGATTAATGCAAATTCACTGAAATAAAATATTAAAATGAAGATTCTGCTTGTTGCCCTTATTGAGTAGCTCGTCTACCTCTTAATATATGCAACAGCGATTTTCAAATTATTCAGTTACCGGTATGATTAAATCAGTCAAATCTACTATCCGCCAATTGACAATTTCTTGAGATAACCTTCGTCAACACTTGTGCCTCTATTAATAACGGAAATTTTAAAATGCCCATTGTCTTGTTGTCATTACAAGTTTGGTGAATATTATAAAATGTTGGTATAAAACTTTAACCAAATTATCCAATATTCAAATTTTAACATATAAGATATATATTGTGATGAACCAAATAATTTATTGTCAACCATCGATTGTTGACTCTAGCTAGTACAATGTCTGTTTCACTATAATCTTATCTATAGCTCTTAACTAAAGCATGCACGGAATTTCCGCTGATATATTCTGGTAGAATAACATTGATTGTAGTTAGTTAGCATCACGTCTCTGTCGAGTACAGACCTGAAATAAAGTGCTCTAAACGTTTCCGAGTTAGTTTACCTCTATCGACACCGTCGCGTTACATTTGGTGGCAGACATAGAGAAGACATAGCGAGAAATACCCCGCAGAGTGCTGAGTATGTTGAGCGAAACCTTATGGTGCGTTGAACACGGCCTCGTCTCGATGGAAGAGCGTATCCAACAACAAAATAATGAGTTCTTGGGGACCGCAAGTGAGATATCGTCGAGGCTTCGAGGAATGGAAGAAGCACAAAGGCGAAACAATGAAGAACTTTCCGTTGTGTGGCAAGAGGTGCGAAGCCCTATGTGTGGTCCAAACAATATTAATAACAACGAAACGAAGTTGTACCCATTCCCCGGCAATCCAGCCCGCGCGACATCAATCTCGTACCCAGGCGCGACAACGAAGAACCCAGACGACCGGCACCGATTCCCGCACCGAGAAAAAGAACCCCGGTAATGAGCCTCCCAGACGTTAAGTCCGCACAGCGAGTCGAAGAACAGCCGGACGAGCTGCTACAAGTTTTAGACGGGATTCAGCAACTGATAGAAGAACGACAACCGCTCCGAGTACCTGCTACTGCTTGTTTGGGACCAGAAACCGTGATCAGGGAACGAAAAGCCGCACTACCAAACCTGAAACCCGCATCCTTCGACGTCTCGAGTTCTTGGGAAGACTATAAGGCGCAGTTTGATATTATAGCAGAACTGGATGGCTGGGATCTCGATACCAAGGCGATCTACTTGGCTGCTAGCCTACAAGGACCAGCGCGAGCGGTGATTGGCGACCTCGATGTTCAACAAAGGAGAGACCTGGCTGCTTTGATGACTTCCCTCTAGACTCGCGATTTGGATCGAAACATCAGACGGAGTTGTACCGAGCACAGCTTCGAGGAAGAACGAGGCAACGAGACGAAACTTTGCCTGAGCTTGTGCAAGGGGTGAGAAGGCTTACCAGACAAGCCTATCCCGACGCGTTGACTAGCCTACATGCAAGAGACCGCCGTTAGCCCGAGATCATTTCCTCGACGCGCTTCTTGATAGCGACACGAGATGGCGTATCCACCAGACGAGACCAACGACACTGAGAAAAGCCCTGACCGCAGCAGTCGAGTTGGAAGCTTTCCAGATGGCTGACAAGAAGCAAGAAGTGTCCCTCGTGGACAGCAGCTTGAAGAACGAGATTCAAGAGCTGCAAGACATGGTAAACAAATTGCTGGAAAAGAAACACCATTCACCGAAAGAAAAACCGCCTAGAAAATCATCAGGGTACTTCTGGATGTTACGCATCTTGATCACTTCAGACGAGACTATCCCAAAGCGAAGAATGACAATGGATAAGGAAGGAACCAGGGAAACGAGGACCAGTCGGACTCTCGAGCCGGAAGCCGACTGTCGATGGAGAAGTAATTAAAGGGCTCATCCAACCAACAGTAGCGCCGTGCAGAATTGGAAAAGACGTGAGGGGACCGCTAGTTACCGGGCGCGTTCAAGATATCGATGTGACTTTTCTTGTCGATACCGGAGCCAATGTGACCATCCTCAAACCTGACGTTCTCCAAAGGATACCTCTCCCTAATAAACCAGTTGTGGAACCAGTTCAGACAACCCTTTCGTTGGCAGATGGTCGATCACTTCCATTCTTGGGTCGTGGCCGTTGCACCGTTGATGTGGGTGGAGCTGAGGTTGAGCATGAGCTGTGGATCGCGGAGATAGAGATGGATGGAATTCTGGGAATGGATTTCATCAACGACCACAACTGCAAGCTCATTCTTGGTTAAGAACTATCTGAACTTAGTGTTGGCGAAGATAACAATCCAATACCGAGAAACGACGCTCCTGTTCAGTGTGCCCGGATAGCTGTTGGACAAACTACCGTCATTCCACCTCAGACAGAGATGCTACTGCCTGGGAGGCTCATGGACACGTGTGGAGATGTCAAGCTAGCAGTGACGCAGGGACAAGTAAGATTTTCTCAAAAGAACCTGGTGATGGTGGCGAAGGGTCTAGTGGACCTGACACGAGGAGCTATCGTTCCACTGAGGGTGCTGAACCCAACAGACCAACCACGAACAATATACCGAGATACTGTTGCGGCCTGGTGTGAGCCAGTGGAAGAGGTGATTGTGGGTCGTAGAGACGAAACTCCAGCAAGTTTCCAAGGTCAAACAACTGTCAGGACAGCAAACTGTTCAATTTATAGCTAAAATGTTGCAAAAAGGGATTATCGAACCTTCGTCTAGCCCTTGGGCGTCGCCGGTGGTGCTGGTCAAAAAGTAGGGCTCCACCCGATTCTGTGTGGATTACCGCAGGCTGAACGACGTGACGACCAAAGACTCATATCCTCTCCCGAGGATCGACGACTCTTTGGATGCATTTGCCGGGTCCAAGTGGTATAGTACGCTAGACCTCGCAAGTGGCTACTGGCAAGTGGAGGTAGAGGGCAGCGAAAGGCCGAAGACCGCATTTACCACCGGCCAGGGGCTGTACCAGTTCACCGTGATGCCATTCGGTTTGTGCAACGCCCCAGCCACATTTGAACGGTTGATGGAACGCGTGTTGTCAGGTCTGCCATGGGAGGTTTGCCTCCTTTATTTAGACGACATTATCGTTCACCAGTACCCCTACAGCTGAGCTGGAAAGACTACATGAGGTCCTCACGAGGTTACGACAGGCTGGGTTGAAGCTGAGTCCGAATAAATCCCAGCTGTTCCAAAAGAGCGTAACATTTCCTTGGGCATGTCGTTAGCGACCAAGGGGTGTCCACAGACAACGAAAAGATTACTGCCGTCCGTGATTGGCCAATACCGAACTCGCCAACGGCTGTCCGCAGCTTCCTTGGACTCTGTTCCTACTACCCTCGCTTCGTGAAGGGATTTGCCAGTATCGCAGCTCCACTCTACCGCCTAACTGAAAAAGGAGGAAGTTTCGTGTGGACCAACCATTGTGACCTAGCATTTCACCGTCTTAAGAAAGCGTTAACGGAGACACCAATCCTGGCATATCCAACCAGCAACGATTCTTTCGTTCTGGACACCGATGCGAGCAACCAAGGTATTGGTGCTGTCCTGTCACAAGTGAAAGGAGGAAGGAGGGGAAGAGAAAGTAGTGGCCTACTTCAGTCGAGCTTTGTCGAAACCCGAAAGACGTTACTGCGCAACAAGGAAGGAATTATTAGCTGATGTTATGGCAGTAAGACACTTTCACCACTACTTATATGGACGGTGTTTCAAAATCCAGACTGACTGAATGATCTACCGAATTCTGTTTCCAACTGCAATGTGGAATCTTACGTCGATGATACGAAATTATATATATCCTTTACACCGCAAAATCTCGATGACGGCCTTGCACAGATTTCCGATGATCTTCACGAAGTCGCCGGATGGTAGTAGCCATAATAAACTTTTAATTAATCCTGACAAGACTAAGTTTATGGTTTTTGGAGTAAGACAGTACTTAAGCAAAATCTCCAATTTCGGCGTATCCTTCTTAGGGAAGGTTCTTTCACCTGCGTCTTCTTGTAAGGACCTCGGGATCATTTTAGACTCTACTATGAGCTTTAACGACCACATTACTTCCATGACGTCTTCGCTACTATCTGTGCTTTGCCAGATAAAAAGAGTTAGCCATCTTTTTGACAAGATAACTCTAGAAATGATTTTAAATTCATTAGTTTTTAGTAAACTTTTCTATTGTTCTTGCGTATGGTCTGGCACTACAAAACAGAATATTTATAAACTACAGCTCATCCAGAACTTTGCAGCACGTATTCTAACCTGCACCAGAAAATTTGATCACATTTCACCAGCTTTGGGAGAACTCGGCTGGATTTTAGTCACTGACATGTTAACTTACCGCGACCAAGTCATGATGTTTAAATGCCTTAATGGTCTTGCTCCGCCCTACTTACATAATAAGCTAGTGAAGCGTTCTGACATTCATTCCTGGGTAACTAGACAGTCAGATGACATTAATTTAATTAAATGTAGAACATCTATGGCACAACGTTCATTCTTCTACCATGCGGCAAAAACTTGGAACAATCTTCCAGATTTAATTAAGAAAGCCACTTCTTTACCCACTTTTAAAAAGCTACTAAAAGACTATTTAAAATCTAAATGAGCGATTGGACCCTTATTAATGTACTTAATTGTTTTTATGAACGTATTTTGTAAAAATAGTAAAATAGTTTTAAGAGTTAGCACATTGTAAATTAGTTTGTACATCAGTTTACTTTATTGTAAATTAGTTCTGAAAATCCCAAGTTGGGAGTGACTAATAAACCATTTTGTATTGTATTGTATTGTACTGACCATGGAGCCTTGCGCTAGTTACTGAATTTCAAGAATCCAGGGGGCCAAACAGCCAGGTGGTTAGAGGTTCTCGGTACTTACGAGGTGAAGATTGAACATCGCCAGGGGAAACGACATGGTAACGCTGACGGGTTGTCCAGAAGAGCTTGCATCGAGTGCAAAAACTGCCAAAGAGAGGAACAGCGCGACGGAGTCGAAGAAACCTCCGTTGGAACAAACGAACAACCGCTTACATCCAGTACAACCTATCCAGGCGACTTCGGTGTGACCGATCCAGCCGACCCTACGATTAGTGTGAACATGGTCACCAAACTAGGAGATGAAGGAACAGCAATCTTTTGGCCCCAATCTATGATCGAAGCTGACCTGAGAACGGCACAACTAAAAGACCTCGTTCTGAAACTGGTCCTGCAGTGGAAAGAGAAAACCGACGTTCGCCCGCCTTGTAATCAGGTTAGTGCCGAGAGTCCCTTAGTGAAAACCTACTGGGCCCAATGGGAAGCTCTCTCAGTTAAGAATGGTGTCCTATACCGACGATGGGAATCTGATAAAGGTGATACTGATTGTGCCTGTCGACCTCAAGAACGAAGTGCTGAGAGCGATACATAACTCCCCTACAGCCGGTCACCTTGGAGTAAAGAAGACCACAAATCGTGTCCAAGCGCGGTACTCCTGGCCTGATTGCACGAGAGATGTAGCACCACGAAGAAACCTAGCAAGACACCACGAGCCAAGATGAACGTGTACAACGTTGGAGCACCAATGGAGAGAATCGCCATGGATGTCATGGGCCCATTGCCGTTGTCGGAGAGAGGGAAAAAATATATTCTGGTCCTCTCCGATTACTTCACGAAGTGGACTGAGGCATATGCTATGCCAAACCAAGAGGCTGAGACTGTGGCTCGAATCGTGGTCGAAGAGTTCGTCGCGAGATTCGGAGTGCCAAGAAAGCTACACACTGACCAAGGAAGGAACTTTGAATCAAATGTGGTTCGCAAGATGTGCAAGATGTTGGATATCGACAAGACGAGAACTACTCCCTTGAGACCACAGTCCGACGGAATGGTGGAACGATTTAACAGAACGCTGGAGTCCATGCTGTCGATGTTCGTTGGTGCGAACCAAGATGACTGGGACCAGCACCTGACTTTGCTCATGATGGCGTCCACGAATCAACGAAGGCAACGCCCAACGAGATGATGCTTGGAAGAGAAGTGTCCCTGCCAGTTGACTTGTTGTTCGAACAACCAGAAGCAGATCACGACGAAAGTGACTGCAATATAAGTGAGTACGTCCACCGGCTCGGCGAAAAAATGGAAAGAGTTCACCGGCCAGTTCGCGCGTGAACACCTCAGAGTCTCCACTTCGCGGCAGAGAAAAGGGTACGACCACCGATCCTCGGACCACCCCAAGTATAAAAGAGGTGATGCTGTTTGGCTCTACAACCCTATGAGAAAAAAGGAGTCTGTCCAAAGCTCTACAGACCATTCAAGGACCCCTTTCTTGTGGTAAAAGCCATCAGTGACGTAGTGTACAGGATCCAAATGACTCCCCGTACCAAACCTAAAGTCGTGCACTGTGATCGTTTGAAGATATACCAAGGAAACGATGCCCCTGATTGGTTGTCGCCACTGGAGAATGAAGCGGAATCCAAAGAACGACCAAATAAAGAAGAAGACGAGGGAATTCCGATCGAGGAGGAAATGGTAACTCACGACACCCCTATGCTGCCTGAGTCAATTGAAAATAAAATGGTAGATCTACAATGTGAGACTCCCAGAATCTAAAATCGATCAAGACGACAGAGGAGACGACCCGCCTGGATGTCAGATTTTGAACTGGATGAATAGTTGAACGTTAATTTTACTTGGTCAATGAATATTTTTTTATTACAATTGTTTCGTTATATTTGGTGTATGTGAGGACACATCCTACACAAAGGGGAGAGTAGTGTAATGAACCAAATAATTTATTGTCAACCATCGATTGTTGGCTCTTAGCTAGTACAATGACTGTTTCACTATAATCTTATCTTATATAGCTCTTAACTAAATCACGCACGGAATTTCCGCTGATATATTCTGGTAGAATAACATTGATTGTAGTTATATAGTTAGCCTCACGTCTCTGTCGAGTACAGACCTGAAATAAAGTGCTCTAAAAGTTTCCGAGTTAGTTTACCTCCATCGACACGGTCGCGTTACAATATGTTCTTCCAATCGATTTTCGAACATTCGACCAAATGCTTTTGAAATTAAAATATCAAACAAAATCCGCGCTATACCGTCTGTTTTAATATTATTTATTGCATAAATCCAATTAATGGCAAATGCCCAGAGTATTTATCAGATAAAATAATACGTATCAGTGACATTTCGGAGAGATCTCAGTCCAGATACGGAAAAATTACGTTACATTGTCCAATGAACAAGAGGGAAACAGAAGGCGGAAGGACATTTATTATTTCAGCCAGTAAATTGTGGAATACGCCATTTATCTTGCCATTTATCTCCACTTACAGGTCAGTTTTTTTACCTGAAATCATGAGATGTGATAGAGTTTCATGAGATATGGTGGAATCCTTTATCTTGTATTAAAATACTTGCCCAAAAACAAGCAAGAGAACTGAAAAAGTGTAAAATTACAAATTATGTACCAAGCATTTGGAAGACTGTATGTTCTCCAACAATCTAAAAATTGTTTAAATTCCAAGGCAAAACCTACATTAATAATCCTAATACAGCAGCAGCCCAAGTTGGTCAGAAACAAAAACTTATTCAGAAGGTGACAATAAAATACATAAAGTGTACAATACTTTAAAAGCACAAGTGTTCAACTTGCACAACAACGTACTCTGCCACAACAACGTACTCTGGTGTCAAACAACCTGGATGATAACAGAAAGTTACTGTGCTACTTCAAAAGATTTGGATGGCTCCATGTGGTTTCTTTTGGGCTTCCTCGCCATTTGTATAATTCCTGGGTTGTTTTTATGTACTTTGTGTGTATTGGAAAATTAAATACTGAATACTGAAAAAAAAATGAAGATATATAATTGTATATCGTTCTAATCGATTATTACGAAAATTTATGAAGAGGTATGACTATATTTCTAGTTGATGATTATGTTTTGTATAGTTGAAGTAACAGGCACATTGCTATGGTTACGGTGAAGAGGGAAAGACTCTAAAGACATTCTGGAGCTAGGTATAATTGTAGCCACCTGTTTATTGCCAAGACTTAGAATGACCATTTGATATTTGTTTTAATCGGTCTAGTTCTATTTGGTTTCTAATACCGTTATTGAATGCAGTTTTAGATGCATTTCCATCCAATTCATAAGAGGGAAATTCCGAGAGATAACCCGGATCCCATAACAAGCTCGAGCCTTCGGCGCGTAAGCTTTAGCCCCCTCCAATCTAAAAAACGCTCTGTGGGAGAAAGATAATTCTAAACCTATGGAGAAAGATAATTGTAAATATTTGTATGATTGTGTTTTCCGCCAACAGTGCTTTTTTGTTATGGTAATAGTGAAGAAGGAAAGACTCAATAAAGACACTCTAAAGCCAGGTAATTGTTACCATCTGTTTATTTCCAAGGCATAATAAGATGCAGTCGACGCTGGAAAGTAAGAACACGAATGAATAACTATAAAAACAGCTGAATCTTTCTAGCGAAAGCAACTAGAACATATCTGACTGGTGAATGCGACTAAAGATGTATGGAGGAACCTGAACTTGTTGATTGTGAGGTAAAGGACACGGGAATAGAAGTTCAACCCTTATCACCGCCACTTTCCAATGTTCTAGAGTCATTTATCGAGGTTAATTCACCCAGAAGAATGCCTCCTCCTCAAACGCTAACTGTTATCACCAACAGCTGCAAACGATGTAGTCGAAACTCCGCATCAAGAAAACAAGTGGTACTGGCTATAGCAATCGGCATTTTGGCCATTTTGTCAACGGTGATTGTGGCTGTATATTTTTCGACCGTGGATAAAGGCAAACCTTGTGATTGTCAGAATAGTCTTGTAAATAAAAAAAATACAAGTTGCAATAATGTCGAGAAGAAACCTTGTGTTTGCAAAAACTGCAGCCTTATGAGCAACTTCAGTGAATCCAACATCAGTACAACAACAATACTTATTGGGAACAACACAGGTTAGCATACAGTGTACGATTACAGATTTGATCATGGTGTCCGAGGTCTATATAGGAAAGTATTTATCCTCTCTATTTGTAACGCTGTTTCGTCTTAAAATACTGTCGTTTACCTTCCTCTTCCTTGGTAGTTTCGCTTCTAAATTCTATCTACATCTTAAAATTTGTAAATTGTGTAATTCAGCTAAAGTTTTATACCAACATTTTAATAATCACGAAACTTGTAAAGACTGCAGGATACTGCAGAGCATTTTAGAATTACCATCATTAATAGAGGCACAGGTATTGACGAAAGTTATCTCCAATTTGGAGAATCGTAGATTTGACTGATCTAATCTTAGACCGCGGTAACTGAATAATTTGAAAACAGTTGTTGCATATATTAAGAGGTCGGCAAGGCGAGGGACTCGGAAGCAGAATTCTCATTTTAATATTTTCGTTCTATGTATAAACTCACTGTAAAATGGGACGCCATGTTGTATGGATCATATGCAAAAATACCCTTATTTACCTGCCATAAGAGATAGATTGAACAAAATAATATATAGATATAACAAAATAATAACCTAACTAAAACTCTAAAAGGTAATTGCAGGTGTACAGCTGGAGTAGTGTATAGGTCTGACGTTTCGAACCAAAGGCCTTCGTCGCAGAATAAAACAGGAACGGAACGTTCAAACTACATTAGGGACATTTAGCATGACGTTTTTTTCTGAGAAACGGCAAACCTCAAGATGTTACGTGGTCACGGTAATGTACCCATGTAAAAAAATATCCCGGGCGGGATACCTGGGATCCCGGGTGGGATACCCGGGATCCCGGGTGGGATACCCGGGATCCCGGGTGGGAGACCCGGGATCCCGGGTGGGAGACCCGGGATCCCGGGTGGGAGACCCGGGATCCCGGGTGGGAGACCCGGGATCCTGGGTGAGATCCCAGGAAAAATACCGAAAAGCAAGATCCTGGGTCCCAACTAATTCAAGATGGAATTCTGGGTCCAATAAATCACAGGAAGCCAAATCAAACTATAACTATTAGTGTTATTGTATTATATTATATTATCATTAGATGTGTGAAGTTGATCATCCAGGTTGTTGTAGTCTTGAGAAAGACTATTGTTGGTGACTGACGTTTCGACGGCCTCAGCAGCGGTCATCGTCGATACGTTAGTCACCAACAATAGTCTTTCTCAAGACTACAACAACCTGGATGATCAACTTCACACATCTAATGATATTATTATATTATATTATATTATATTATATTATATTATTATATTATATTATTATATTATATTATTAGTATTCGTACCCAGACTCCACCCTCTGTTTGGTGACAAGTTGCGACAAAATCTGTTTTAAATACACTGTAAACTATTAAAATGAAATAAAAAATAACTTACATGAAGAGTAGCTGTTGTCTTTGTTGCTTTTTGGTACCAATTTCAAATAATTTTGATAAATTTATGCGAGTTTACGGTACTATATATATACATATTTAATTAACAATATTACTTTCAACATGATACCGCCACTTGGTGGTTCGAGTAACCGGTATGCGAAAATCGCGCATCCACGCATCTCCCTCTCTTTCGTGAAGTTGCTGGCTCGAACGAAAGCTGATATGGCCTCATTTACCACAATGACATCTGGACAGGGAATAGATTATGGCGCAACCAATCAGAACAGAGTTCTGAGTCAGGTGTGAGTAGTATAGCAAGTAGGGCTGCGAGCTCAATCGACCTCAACCGTGAATATAAATACCAAAACATCACCAAATTTTGCCAAGTCGCGACTCGACAAATTTGGCGATGTTTTGGTATTTATATTTACGATTAACATCGAATAAGCTCGCAGCCCTACTTGCTATACTACTACAACGATCGTTAGTCAATCTAGACACCCCTCACACGTTTTCTACTAAATTGATGTCAAACACATGCGAGATTAGCGAGACAATACCAAATTTATACTAAATAGCGACTCTCACTAAATTTGACGCCATTTCAGCCATATTTTAAAAAATAGAGAGCGTCGTTTCAAAATTCTCACAAATTTATGTCAAATTACATTTAGGAAAAAATAGAAAGCGTCATTTCAACATTTTCGCGTGTTAAAAAATAAAATGTGGTACGAGCTCACTCCCACATATTAAAAAATAGAGAGTGTCATTTCAACCGACGCGTTCTGCTGTTGTCTCAATTCACGCGCGAAAAAAAACCACCAGATTTTGATTCTAGTGGTGATGTTTATCCAAGTGGATAGCGAAATGGTCACCCGTCATGTTTATTCGCTTAAATACTCTAAAATGACAGTGAATTGACTGTGGGTGTGGCGGCCTGCGGGATAGATTTCGTGCTCACAATCAGAGCGCTCTTCCCAGTCCGGTCACACCCACAAGCTTGACGAGGTTGAGGATGTCATAATAAAATACGGCGAAAGCTTGAGGACGTGCATAATAGCATTAAACCTAAGGTATTGATCCTAGAAAAAAGCAGACCGATATGACACCAGGTTATAAGCATCCATGATGTGAGAAAAAATAACTATAGAGGCGAGAAGTAAGTCCTCAAGGTGTCACAATAAAATACGGCGAAAGCTTGAGGGCGTGCCCAAAAAGGTAGCTTGCATCGATCCTAGAAAAAGCAGACCGGTGTGACATCAGATTCTCAAGCAGGGCACTCATAGTGAGATTTGCAAGGGATAATCCACAAACGGCTTAGGGGCCGGATTGTCTCTCCCTCAATGGCAGATCTCAAAGTAGTCGCCCGTTTTGCTACCTTTTAGCGTTTGTTTTGCGAGATCACAAATAGCCACCTGTTAGTATGTAGATTAGTCCACTAGCTCGCTATTTTCAGCGTCGTCTACCGTTTCTTTCTTGAAGTGGTGATCGTACACATATTTCGACGTTGTGATTCCTCCCGACAACAAGCCCAAGAAAGGCACGTACGGCGTCACAATCGCGACAATGCTCTCGACGTCTTTCTTTAGTAACGGGTCTTTTTGTAACTCGTCGTTTAGTTCGTCAGGGTTCTCAATGGCGTTCAACCCATCTAGTAAGCTGGCGAATTTGCTGATTAGCAAGTCGGTGAGAAAAGCGTTTGCGATCTCCATTCTCTTCAACTCATATTCGTGCCATATCTTATCGATAACCTTTGCGGACGCTTTTTTAATGTACGCTTCGGACTGACTTACCACACCGTCACCGGACAGTCTAATAAGTTCGGATCTCCTAACGTCGACGTTGTCTTCCACAGTTGAGGTGTCATCAGTCTCCTCAACTAATTCCTCAATCGTAGGATTTTCCTCACTTTTGCGTTTTACCATCACGCTATTACTTATACCCATATTTTATTGCGGAATAACAACTTCGTGACTGTACGGATAGCGCAGTGAGATTTCGAGTCTAGCGTACTTATTATTTTTTAATGTGGTCACAATCGCCGACGATTTTTCTCTGCTAATGTTTCCAAGGTAATCGTCGATAACGACCTTCATATCACTCCTACTCGGGCAGTAGAAGCAAACGAGCTTACTAATATTTTCTCTGTACGGTTTTGCGATCGACGTCAGTTGTTGTGTGATGACAATAACGCTCAACATAAAATGTCGCGCACTAAAAGCTAAGTTGACCAATTGACTAGTCCTATTCTTAACATCTTGAGAGCTCGCACAGTCATCCAACACGATCAGAGTGTTAGTGCCTTTAAAAACATTTGTTACACACTTGAGAACAGCGTCGACATTGTCCTGTGTGCAGTCTATCGCTAGCACGTCAGGGTCGCGCACATATTTCCAATCTTGATACGCTTTGTTCCACTCGAAAGTAGGGCAAATCAACACAATGTAGTCAAATTTGCCGCAATACTCAGATTCCAGTGTTTCTAGCAAATAATGCGTCTTACCACAAGCTGTCATACCAACAATTAGCATATTAAACGGAGTCTCCATTAACTCACGTTTGATTTAATACTGGATTGATTGCAGCCCATTGTTCATAAAGTTGACCAACCCATCGCTTATCACAAACACCCTACACATGACATTTGCAGTCGTCGCTTTCTTAGTGATCTCAAGAAGCACACCGGATTGTGTGTTTACAATGTTCTTGCCAGTGGCGACATTGCGATTATCTTGAACGCTCCTCAAGTCAATGACCAACGCGAAGCCATCTTTATAAAACTTCTGTATGGTCATGAACTGAGCGTGTTCTTCACCCAACCCAAACAATCGTTTCGCTTCTGCATAGAACTTCGACTTTGGGATGCCTTGTGAGTACACACTATTTGGCACACCTTCAATTGTGACTCTAACACTCTCAATATTTGGATAAAGAAACTCCTCACTGTCTGTTCGCACCTTATTCGTGAATAGCAACACGATTGCCTTCATGCTTTTTCTTGGAAGATTAATGTTTTCATTCACGATGGTTGTGCCTTTGTCCCATTCGGTGATTTTCATCAACGTGATGTGCTCATATGACAAACTACGACCACTTGCGTAACCCGACGCTATTTCGTCAGCGAGCTCCTGATTATCGATCGTCTCGTACTCAAGCTCGAGGTTCTCCAGAGTGTACCCACCCACAGCGCTACCGGATTGCGCCACCATGATGTCTGTGGCCTTCGGAAGTGTGATCACATACTGCAAGTTGTTGTTCATGCTAAAAGGAGCGTACAACCCATGGTCATTCATGATCTTGCCAAGCTTAATCCGCTGCTTTGTTCCAATCACACCAAACATTAACGCGTCACTAACTTTAGTAACATTCCCACTCGTCGCACCACTGTCATCCTTAGAAACTAGCTTTCTCAAGTTCTCACCACCAACACCATAGTCAATCATTTGGTCTCGCGCAGTAACACTTTCCCAAAGGTCGCGATAGACACCAGTGTAATTTTCCCCATTGTTGTCGTACACAGTTTCCCCAGCTAGTCTCACAACAAGTTTCTCAACCAACAACTTGCTAACATTGTTCAAGAACCAGCTTTTGGCGTTTGCATTCTTAAAGTCGAACACTAGACCCAACGATCCGGGCACCAAACAGCTACTAACCTTGAGCTTCGGTATGTCAATGTAGAGTTCCTCGCCAGGACTGACTTTATTAGGGTTCAACGTGATTACGTGTTGCGTTCTCACCCCTTTTATGACACCCATGGTCGCTCGTCTAAAACCAGGGCTCAACTCTGCTGACGTGGCGTTCATATACCTTTACATATGTTTTATCGCTACCGTTTTAGCTTGTAATAATCATAAGCAAACCACGCGAGTACCACCGCGAGTACCCACAGATTTTGAGCCAACCAAGCGAGACCCTTTGCACCCAACGTCAACATATTGTAAACTAAATTAGCCAGCCCAACAGCCCATGGACCCATCTTCGTTATCGCGTTCTTAACAGCCTGTGCGAATGACCTCGTGGCCATAGCGCCTCTCATAACAGCAGACCTCCCAGCGATAATAATAGTTGTTATAATTCCAGCCACTGAAATTGCCACAGCGCTCAACCCAACCATATTTTCTTTAGCCCATTCCTTAAACTTCTGCAATCTGTCAATGTCAACTTCTTGCTGCTCTCTAACTTCCTCTATTTGTCGTTGTTCTAAGACTTCTTTTTTGGCTTGCGTGAGTCCCACCTCTCTCCTAAGCAAACCGTCGTACTCTAGCTGTTCGTCACTCGTAAGACTACTTTGCTTATCTTTTGTATCAAGCTCTGTCATTTTCCTACTCGTTTCATTTATCGCTTCCTGATAATAGTCTGCTTGTATTTGCAATGCGCCAGTGTCACCTATTCTCGATTCACGCAACACGCTATCGCTTGGGGCGAGCACACCATTATGTTCGCGGTTCTCGTCTGGTGTTAGCCCAGGTATGTCATCATAACCCACTTTTGTTTCAATTACTGGGAAGTCATCTGAGGTTACTTCTGCTGTGACAGCTGTTGTTTCTGCATTCTCAGGGATTTGACTAACTAACTGTTTGAACTGCTCAATCGTGTTTTTACTACTCGCGTCTTTACTGTAGATCAAGCCTTTTTTATTAGGTATTAGAATTCGTTTGGGTTTTCCATATTTACCATCTTTGTTTATCGGTTTGAAAAGAATAGCCCCTGAGTCCGTAACCTGCGACCTGTTGACTATTTTCCTTGACGCGTCGTCGTGTCCGAGTCCCTTTTTGCTTAATTTACGTATTTTCCTATTTATTAGCTTGATTCTTTTTACATTGTTTTCTGTTAGCTCTTTGTTGGACGCTTTTAGCTCACCCAGTCTTTTCTTAATTTCCTCCTCCTCTTCAAAAGCTATACTAAAACTTACGTCATTGACGTCACCATATGACTCCCGTTCAACAAACTCTACTGTTGGGACTTCTGTGTTAGTCCCCCTTATTGTCACCGTCTTACCATTGTCAGTGTCGATAAATGACGTCTCTTTTTCTAGAAACCTCCTCTCTTGCTCTTCCTGCAATCTAGTCACTCTCCCAAACAATTTATCATACTCGACGCGCACAACATCTGGCATGTCATCGCTGGTGTACCTATCGTCAAGTAAATTGTAAGCTTTAGAGATACTCTCAAGTTCGACATCTATTTGATCATCGGTGTACCTATCAAGTCTATCGAAGTCCTCCATCCCAATCTCTTCAGAACCTTCCCCACCTTCAGCCATATTACATTAGCTCACATTTTGAATATCGCTTTCTGGTATCCACGAATTATGTTTGCTTTCATAACCCAACCATTTGACCAGCGCCATCTTCTCCCCTCTGACTTTCTTTCTTTTCAACACCTTTTCAACTCTGTACACATCGTCACCAGGTTTCTTATTAACCAGCGATAATTCCTGTTCGTAAAATTTCCCAATAATCTGTTCACCGCTTATGTCCTCAATTTCATACACATTCGGATCACCTCGAATAACCTTTACCACTTTAAACAGCTCTTCAGTGAAGTTGGCTTCATAGCCCTTTGTGAACACACTCTTGTATTTACTAATTCTTACTGATTGGCCAACTCTAAACTTTGGCAATGGGTTGTCTGCAAATTGATGACCGAACAAAGTGGTCCACACTTCACCTTCATTTGACTTATCGACATCCTTCGGTTTCGTCATAATACTGCGGTTCACATTGCTATTGTAATTGCTTACAAACTGATCCAAAACGTCAACCCATTTGTACGTTCCATGGGCATAGAAGTGCTTCCACATAATGCTCTTGAGACTTCTATTAAAACGCTCAACAACAGCAGCCTTTTTATCACTCTTAGTGCTGAAATATTCAACACCATGTTCTTTCAGCAAACTTTTAACACCAACGTTATAGAACTCGAGTCCATCATCAAATTGCGCTAACTTAGGCGTGGATCCAAACCGATCTTTAAAGTCAACCAACAATTTTCCAACAGCCTTAGTCATGTTCTTAGTGTCTTTTCTATAAACTGCAATTCCAAAAGCGTATCTACTCAATATTTCAATACCCGTCAATATCCAATAATAACCTCCATTCTGTTTTGAGTACTTACTCATGTCTACTAAGTCCATTTGGAGCTCCTCACCAAGAAATCCAACAAAAGTCGCGCGGAACTTATGCCTTCTCACAATGGGTTTGTACCTAGTGTAGGTGTCCTGCGCTGTCAACCATTCTTTCACTGTTTTTCTAGTTACTTTCAATCCGTCTCCCAACGCACTTTGATACAACCTCTCTGCGCCACTGAACCCCGTCTTAGGATTATAGTAAATGTCTCGCAACCCTTGCTCTGTTTCCACACCAAGCTCCATATAATTCACACAATATACAGTTCCAATAACACCGCGCCAATTTTGAGATCGTCGTTATTTGGTTTGACGCGAAACGTCATACTTGAGTAAACACCTTTTTTAATGCCCACCTTTGACTCAATATCCACATGGCGTTGCACTGACCCCTTCAAAGACTGTTCAGTGGGTATTGGTAACGTTGTGATCACATCACTGCGCTTCCCATCAATACCCACATCACTTTCCGTTTCAACAACGTCACACGAAACTTCTATGTACTTCAGACCTCTGTACATGTCGACCTCGTTTGGGCTAGTGTGCCACTGTGAGTCATTCTGAATCACCTCACCCTTCGCGAAACCAAGTAGAGGCCCAAGGGTGTCTAACACAGCTGAGCTACTAACCTTAACCCTACACTTGCCTGTGGGCACTAGTTTCTCTATCTCAAGATCCACCTTAAGCTCGCTAGACTCATGTTTCAAGACTTTGACCAATGCGTCGAAGCTAAAGTACCCTTCACCCACTTTAATCTTTTTAAAAGAGCCAACCCTAGAGTTATCCAGCGTGAAGACCTGAATGCTGTCGTCATTTGTTGTGTTATGGTAGTCCCAAAACACAGTGGCTGTCTTGACCACAATGTATGGGTTATCATGTATGACCATCATCGCGTTGTCAAAGGACACAACTTTTTCCGCACCTTCAATGAACACTGTCAACTTTCGCGTCATGTATAACATACAGTATATTATATGCAGAAAGCCTTTCGTGAGTACTATGGAAAGTACTACAAACTCGCGATGGCTAACACATCAAAGGCTACACACAACGCAAAGGCAGACCTCATCAAAAAGTACCCCCACGCTACTTTAAGCAAATTCGAGTTCTATCCAAATATTTCACAAGACGGTAAAATCATGAGTGTCGACGTGTATTTCAGAAACAACGACATCCTTAGCACAGACATAACCAGCGCAACCTTCAAAAATGATAAAAACATGTGGAAGTGGCTACACAATAGCGAGTTCCCAATAATATGGCAAGGTGGTGGGACTATCCAACCATTGCCAAAAGGTCACAAGAACCACTGGGGACTTTGGGATGGCTACCCAACGGAAAATGTGTTAAATTATCCAGTGAACAACTTCAAAGTTTTTGTTAACCAGAGTAGCTACTTCATGTCAAAGCTACCAGTCTTACAAATCACCACGTCAAAGACAAAATCAGAGTGGGATGACAACGAATCTTACTACCGCATTGTGTTTGCGACGTATTGTGCGAGTTTCTGTTGTGGGGTGTCATTGCAACATTTATCAGTGTCACAAGAAGTTCACCCCGTGGTCACAAGTGTAATGAGATTTCATTTGTACTTCACCATTAGAAGACTTCTCAGAAGAATGGAAGGTGGTGAGACCATGAAATCAATAAGTAGAGAATTTAACGCTTCCGAATTGTATGGTAAGATTTCCAAGATTCCCAAAAAGCATTACTACCAGAGTAAAGTCCTGAGCGATGGCACTTTAGGCGAATCCAGAGTCTTCACACTCAACGACGTTCAGAACGATTATAAACGATACGTCGCGCGATTGTCAGACGGTTTTACCAACATTGGGTTGCAATATCTAAATCAAAGCATAGAAGCCTTTGTGTACTCCACACTTGGTGCGCAAGCGAGAACACGTGTATCAGTCGTTGGTGGCTCTGCAGGAAGTCTAGAAACCCAACAAGAGTTCCGAAAGTTGTTCGCTGACAGTGTTATCAACTATGACGTATCAACATGGATTCTCAACATGAATAAATCGATTAGAGACACCAACGTTGTCCAAAATCTCGCGGTGTCGCCAAGTACATGGTTAATGCCAAGCAACGTGGTGATACTCAAGAATAAAATCGCTGGGTACAACAACTTATTAAAGATTGCCACAGAGTCCATGAAATTTGGAGTGAACACTCGCTTGAACGCAACAACACCGACGACCGCGGCTAAAAAAGTCCACCAAGAAAATGTGGTGACTAACTTAGTAGCACCACCCGTGAAGAAAACAGTGGCTAAAAAAGTCCACCAAGAAAACGTGGTGGCTAACTTGGGAGTAGCACCACCCGTGAAGAAAACAGCGACCAACCAAATTGCGCAGACTACCACCTCAAGTGAGTCAGACACCACGACAACGCTGGCGATAGTGTTAGGGTTCTCAGCAGTCTCTGGTTATCTGTTAACCAAATACACCTTCAGGTAGTAATGAGTCTAAACTATGGGTATGAGTCTGACGACCCTCACGATAAAATACTAAAGAGAACGAAAAGACATCTGGACGAAGATCCTAAGTTAAGTGCGAAGGTGGAAGGATGTCTGGAATAATAGACATGCAAGGCTCAGCAATAAAAAACGTAGCAGACCCAGTCGATGACTCAGACGCCATCAACAAAAGAACTCTAGAGCAACTACTATCAGGTTACCTCAAGAGTCAGTCCTATAATGTTGTGCTCGACTTCAACGTTAACACACACGTCTTGAAAAACGTGGAATTTCACACCAATGGTTCAAACAAAGTGAAAGCCATTGGTGAAACAAGTAAATTAGTGCAAAACAACCCAACCTATGGTCCTATTGTTGGCATCAGCAGTGTAAGCCAAAGTTTTCTATCCCCTGTGTTAACACCACTCCCACTTGAGTCAGGTCTCCATTTTAATTGTCCCAGTATGCAATGGTGTGATCTTTCTATTTTTGTTGTGGTGAGGTTACCTATGAGAACCGCTGGATCAAATTGGGAGACAATTATATCAAACGACGACGGCCAGTGGGATAAGTTCATAGGGTACAAGACTGGCAAAAATGGACTCGCATATGGTGGTAGCATCCCAGCGATGGAGAGCATATGCACTATTCCAAGTGGCGTTGACATAAGTAAAATGCATATGATATCAATACACTGGCAAATGGACAATTCACACGTCAGGGTCAACAACGTCAAGTCAGCCGATTCAGACTTCGTAGCAAATATGAAAAAGATAGGCACACCCTATGGGACAATTTTTGGGATACACCGACCAAGAATACCACTCGCACCCTATGCATACCCATCGTTGATAGAATTCTATGGCGTGAAAATTGTGAGTGGCTACATGACGAACCGAGACATCATAATCATGGGTGGAGAAATGATGAAGGAATATGGTGTAAAGTAAATGGGAGCATGTATTTCGAGACCTCATGAAACATATAAGATAAATAAGACGACTGATCACATGTTCAAAGCTGGTGGGTCATTTGGTCGCGGTGACGTTACTCTCGAGCTCCACGCTGAGATTGGTATGAGGTCTAAAAAGACTTACGGCAAACCTATTACGTTACCAGAATCAGACAAAGTAGGAGTGGTAGGAGACGTGACCTAAGTTATGTGATGGGTTGGCTTAGAAAACTGGTTCGTAACATTAGAAACTTTTTCAGACGACGTAGAAAACTGAGGACTAATAAAACACACCTGCTGCATTGGTACACAACAAACCAGATCTATAAAAAACCTAACGCCTATGTCGAGTAGTTTTTTTTGCGAGGCTATAGTAATGGCAACCAACTCAGTGCAATTATTCGATGGTCACCAAATCACGACGGTTAATCACAACGGTGAAATATGGTTCAAAGCGAAAGAAGTCGCGAGCGCTCTAGGTTATGCTCGACCAAAAGACGCAGTGCACGACCACGTCGAACCTGACTGTAAAATGAAGATGGAACAGGCCTCGTTTATCAACGAACTTGGGGTCTACTCGTTGGTGTTCTCGAGTAAAATGGAGCGTGCGAAACACTTCGGAAGGTGGGTGCACTCAGAGGTCTTACCAAGCGTTAGAAAAAGTTTAGCTGACGTTGGTCTCAAACACAATCAGTTTAAAATGATCACCGAGTTCGATCTCCACACGAAAGTTGTTGGTTTTCTTAGGAAATATTATCCAGAGGCTATTTTGATAGCCGCTTGTGGTGAGAATCAAGACACTTCGAGTAAAAGAATAAATTCGTGGAAAAAAGGTTACCAACGTGGAACACCTGACTTGATTATCGCCAACGCGAACCGACAGCATAGCGGACTCGTGATTGAGTTCAAGAATCCAGGTGGCACAGGCAAGACATCCAAAGAGCAGGAGTCTCTGCTACTCAGATATAAATCCGCTGGTTATCTAACACTCTTGTGCGACTCGTACGACGACGCTATTACCACGGTAATAAAATATCTCTTTGACGTTGGGTTTCAGTGCTCTCAGTGTTTTCGTAAATTTAAAAATAAATCAGCGTTGAGTAACCATGAGAGACGCTATTGTAAAGAGACTTTTTAGACAGCGAGTAATAAGTCGAATTAGCGCTCGTTCTCGTTGTTGAGACGACGTCTGAAGTGACAACTGCTCTAGCATTTTTTAAAGACGTTTTTAACTTGATAAAGGTGTCTGCGAAACTTTCTCTCTTTATTTCACAAACCTTATGACCACTGTGTGAAAAAATGTTTCTATAATACATTGGACGCTTCATGTGACCAATGTCTAAATTTAAAAAAGTGGGGTATCCGAGAACACCCCTAATTTTGTGTGGAAGGATGATGACGTCTGCACACTGCGCGATATTGCTCAGCACCACCAACGAATGATGGCCCTGGGTTGTATCTCCAATTGAATGGCGCTTCAACAGTTGTTCCGTAAGTGTCGCGACAAACGGCGCAATACGCTTTTAGAAATGTGATGTCGTCTGCCATTGGAAAGAGTGTGTCGAGCTCTCACCAAGTTTTTTAAGTGCTCCGTTGTTATGAGACCACAAATAATGACATGAATGCCAGCTTTAATGTATTCGTGAATAACTGGGAGTAACCCAGAGTGCCAATGGCCTTCATCAATGCCAATGACGTCATAATCGGCTATCTCGGAAGAACTCGGGAGGTTGGTGATTAACTTCGCAGGTAAACTGTCTGATCCGACAACAATGGTCTGACGATGTGTGGAGAACGCGTGGTCAGTTCGCCTAGTGTCACCTGCGTTGTTCATGTAAAGGACTTTGAGCCCTGACTTACTTAACGTGACTAACCTGCGAAGAGTCTCTGTCGTTTTTCCTGCGAACATGGGACCAATCACGATTTCTAGTCTACCAACTTTTCTCATGGTTACTATACCTCCAGAGAAATATTTTTTATTCTGGTGGAAACCGTCGTTCCATGTTGAATATCCGCTGAAGCTCTAAGTTTTCAAGATGAGACTTCGAGCTCTCGTGTCTTAAGCGATACAGTGGGTCGTTGGTGACCACACCGCATGGGTGACAGGTGTACACGTTTTTATTTCTCACAAAGTGTCTGTGGGCGGGCGAGAGTACGTGGTCCCTGATATCGTCCGCACCCAGTATCTCATTACACCCCACCTTGCAAACGTGAACGTCGCGGTTTGCAGCGAGCTCTAGCCACGCTTTGGCTTTGGTTGGGCATGGTTTCCACATAAGGGTCGCTAAGAACACTTGGAGGAAATTACCGAGTAATGTAGCTGTGGACCCACTAGGGTTGTTCAAGTAGACGTCACTCGCTAACATAAGGTACTTGAATGATGAGTAACACCACACAGGGATTACGTCGGCTAATCTATCAGCAAGCTCGTTGGCTCTCTCCTCCCGAAGATCAATCCAAGCGTCGAGAAGATTCCTAGTACGGTCGACCTGAGAGCCAAACCGTTTTGGTAACCCTCCGTCGGGGTTGAGGTCAAGGAGTGGTGAGCATATTGAGAAGTACTCGTTTAAGACGTTGGGCCCAGGGGTGTCTTGTGGGGTAGACACACTGGTAAAGGCTGTTCTAAGCGTGTTGGCAATATCTTCTTCGCTGATTTCTCTGGCTTGAGTCATTATGTTATACTCTCAGAGAAAATCCTAATTTTTAGTGCGTTTGGTCTGGAACTGTGAGATACCTGTGAGGTCAACTGTGAGACACCTGTGAGGTCAACTGTGAGTAAGATAACACGTGATAATGTATTAGATGGTTGAGGACTCACAGACGGCTGTTGAAGCGAAGATTACGGCTGATGTGAAAAGTGTTAAGGTGAAGGACCCAAAGCGCGTCGCTGCTGGTAAAAAGTTGGCTGAGATATCGAAAGCTGCGAAAGAAAAGAAAATGCGTGAAATGATAGTCAACGAAGAACAGGGTGGTGAGTGGGGTTATGGTTACATTGTTGGAACACTTGGTGTTATCATTGCTGGTGCTTCGTTGTGGTATACAATTAGCAGTGAGAAAGAACCTGTGAGTGCTGTACCAGCTAGTGTGTCAGAGAACCACAAAACTCGTCGTCCAGCGTTAGACACATTTGATTCTTAAACAAAACACACGACAATGTATATATGGCTGCGATCGATCGAAAAGAACTTATGAACGAATTGTACGATGCGCTACTTGTTACGACTGGTGCTGTGGCAGTGAGTATGATTTCTAAAAGGGCTTTGGGGGAACCATTGGGAACACCAGAGACTGTGAAAGGCACAGTGAAACTCGCTGCAGCTGTTGGCGCAGGAACGTTGTTAGTAAAATGGTTACAATCAAAAAAGTGGATACCGACAGATCCATTCAAATCAACGTAAGTTAATGGTGAGTGTCGTGGCTGGAGGGATTTTTAATGCAGTGGCTTTTGCAGGCGCTGGATTTATGTTTTCGAAGTTTAATCACTCGGGTTATGAAGCTGAGATGGAAAGACACAACCACGCGTTGGAGCAGCTAGCCAGTGCGAAAGAAGCGTGGTCTGAAAACGAAGTCGCCAAGAGAGATAAGATCCAGCGTTTACGACAACGGCTCTCTGACGCTAATGCTGACATCAATGACACAAGCCGCGCGTTGGAGGAGCTTGGGAGAGCGATGACTATTCAGCACGGCGGACGAGTGTTCACTAACTCCCCGAAGATTGCGGATTACTACCAACCGAGTGCGGAAATGAAGGAATACCAATTATTGTTTGTTAGCGCGCTAAGTTTGGGTAGTGGAATAGCGGTATGGGTGCTAACTCGGTAAAAAAAATGTTGGAGTAGTATAAGAGTGATGGACAAACTTATGAGGCAGATGAGTTATGGCTTAACAATTGACGAAATCGCGAATGGGACGCAAACTGAGTGTGGAAACACCTCCAGCTTTACTGCTCTTGGATTGTGAGGTTTTGAAAAGTGTGACTGAATGTGGTGGGTACGCATGCCCAAAGTGTGGTGACACCGAATGGGGCTACACTCAGAGTTACAGCGACATGAGACTCACGCGACTAAAAAGCGTTCACAAACGGTCTTGGTGGATGGGGAGGAGACTACGGAATGTTGTGAAGGGTGAGCACCTTGAGTTGGTAAAAGAGGACTTCTTGAAAGTTGTCAATGCGTTGTGCTCATACAATTTGATAAAGGGTAGAAACGTCAGCAGGTACGGGTACTACATTATTAGGTTGTGCCATAGAAGACGAGTCGAGACACTCAAGAAGGTGTCAGACCTCAAAGACGGGAAGGTGAAAGACTTGTTTGACAACAATCTGTTTGGGGTGGTGTACCCAAAGCTGGGATGGTGTGAAAGTGATGACAATTATTACAACGAGTGGTTTAGGAAAAAAATAAATAAGTGTAGTATATAGAAGCCAATGAGCCGGACTGTGAAAAACCCACTGACAAAAAGACGGACGCATAAGACGAGTGCAGCCGTTGTCAATTCACTAACAGATGAAGCGACCAACGTTCACGGCTTTTTTAGAGATCAGGAGGGACAACGTCTAGTCGAAGACCTCGCACCGTCGACGCATCTGTTGGATCGAGCACTGAGAGGGTTCGCAAGGTCCTATGGAGTCGAAGTAATTGACGACAGAGACATCAATCAGGTAAATGGTAGTAGAAGTGCTGTCACTAACCTTTTGAGACGTGAACTAGGTGAGACCAACGGAATGAAAGTGGTGGAGACAGTCAAGGTCACTTTTGAGAAAGTTTTAGAACTTGATAAGACCACATACAAAACTGCCTACTTTAACAGCGAAACGTTCGTCGTCATTAACGAGCATGACATCGAGGGTGTTGCCAATCGCGGGTCGGAGCAGATTTTGACGCGGATAGCTGGGTGGTTATCTGAGGGGTCTGGATGGACTATCGACAAAATAGATGCACACTACGTCAATGTCGCTATTTACAGACCTTTGCACGGGAGTAGCTACATTGTGTTGCCAAAGGAGCTGCGCAACAGTATGAAGGGTCTGATAAACGTAAATAACGATGATGACAACGAGTGTTTTAGATGGTGCCACCTCGCACACAAATTTCCTGTTGGAAAAAACTCTGACAGAACGTCAAAGTACGCTAGGCATGTCGGTGAGCTGAACTATGACGGAATTGACTTCCCAGTCACACTCAAAGATTACAACAAGATCGAAAAGGCTAACGAAATTAGCATTAATGTTTTTGGGTATGAAAATAAGCAGCCATTCCCTGTGTACGTTTCTAAGGAGACGTATCCTGACCATATGGACCTACTGTTGATAACTAATGACGTGGGCAACAAGCATTATGTGTACATTCGCGATTTTCGACAAATTCATGTACCGTCAGACAAAGTATATAAGGCGAGAAAGCACTTTTGTAGGTATTGTTTGCAGTGTTTCACCCGCGCAGACGTGCTTGAAAGTCATATTGAAGTGTGTTTGGTCATCAATGGGAAGCAAGCTATTAAAATGCCACAAAAAGGTGGCGAAAGTGAAATACGAGAATTTTAGTAGACAGCTAAATGTACCATTTTGTGGTGTACGCAGATTTCGAGGCTATCACACAGAAGGTGCACACAGCGACACCATCAAGCGAGTGTAGCTACACAAACGCTTACCAGAGGCACGTTGACTGCGGTTATGGGTATAAAACTGGTTTGTTGTTATGACAACGAGTACAGTAAGCCAGTGAAAGTGTATCGCGGTGAAAATGCAGTCAATAAGTTCATTGGGGAGATGTTAGAAATTGTCGAATATTGTAAAGAGACATCTGAGAGTCACTTTAACAAAGAAATGATACTGACTAATGCCGATAAGAGGAACTTTGACGAGGCTAAAAGTTGTCATATTTGCAGTGTTGAGTACATTGGTGCTGACGTTAGAGTGAGAGACCACTGTCACGTGTCAGGCATGTACAGAGGGTCCGCACATCGTCAGTGTAATGTGAACTTTAAGTTGACTGACAAAATTCCTGTGATCTTTCATAACTTACGCGGCTACGATAGCCATTTCATTATGCAGGAGATTGGTAAGTTTGGCCAAGACATAAATGTGATACCAAACAACATGGAGAAGTACATGGCGTTCATGCTTGGGAAAAACTTAGTATTTTTGGACAGCTTTCAGTTCATGAGTAGCGGTCTAGACAACTTGGTAAGGAACCTACCAAGGGACGCTTTCAAATACACGTCAGAAGTGTTTCACGACGATGGGTTGGCGCTAATGACAAGAAAGGGGGTCTATCCCTATGATTATATGGACTCCTTTGATAAATTCGATGAATGCGAGCTACCCTCCAAAAAGGACTTTTACAATATTCTGAATGATGAGCACATCACGGAAGAAATGCATGAGCGCGCCATCGATGTGTGGGACTACTTCGACGTTGAAAGTATGGGTGAGTATCACGACCTGTATTTGAAAAGTGACGTGCTCTTGCTTGCCGACGTTTTTGAGAACTTTAGAAAGACATGCCATCGCGAGTATAAATTAGACCCTTGCCATTATTTCACATCGCCCGGATTGGCTTGGGATGCTATGTTAAAGATGACTGGAGTGGAGCTTGAGTTATTGTCCGACATCGACATGTTCCAGTTCGTAGAATTAGGTATGCGTGGTGGTGTGAGCTACATATGCAACAGACATGGCGTGGCAAATAATAAGTACATGGAAGGGTATGACAAAAAAGCAAGAGTCGAAGTATTTGATGTACCTTGACGCTAACAATTTGTACGGATGGGCAATGAGTCGAAGTCTACCTACGGGTGGCTTCAAGTGGTTGACTGAGAAAGAAGTAGAAAAGGTTAATCTATGTGACTATCACAACAATAGTAAAAAAGGTTTACTGCTTGAAGTCGACTTGGAGTACCCAGCCCATTTGCATGACCTACACAACGATTACCCGTTGGCCCCTGAGAAGATGGAGATAACTGTTGACATGTTGTCGGAGTACTGCACGAAAATCAAAAATAAATTTAATGTGAGTGTTGGTGGTGTGAAGAAGTTGGTGACTAATTTGATGGACAAAAAAAGTATGTGTGTCACTATGGAAATCTGCAGTTGTATATGGATCTTGGGTTAAAAATCAATAAGATTCACAGGGTCCTGCAGTTTGACCAGTCCAAGTGGTTAGGCAAGTACATTGACTTTAACACAGTCAAAAGAACTGCGGCTAAGAACGCTTTTGAGAAGGATTTCTTCAAGTTGATGAACAACAGTGTGTTCGGAAAAACGATGGAAAATTTGAGGAAGCGCGTGGACGTAAGATTAGTGACCACTGCGAAGAAATTAGAAAAGCTTGTCTCGAAGCCGACGTTCGTGTCTTGCAAAATATTTAGCGAGGACTTAGTCGCTGTTCATAAAGTTAAAGAAACGCTGACACTAAATCGACCTGCGTATGTGGGTATGTGCATACTAGACTTGAGTAAAACGCTGATGTACAATTTCCACTACAATTATATCATGAAAAAGTACTCTAGCGACACCTGCAGATTACACTTCACCGACACTGACAGTCTGTTGTACTCAATCAAAACTGACGACGTTTATTCCGACTTTATGATGGAGTGCGAAAAGTTTGACAATAGCGACTATCCTGCAGACAGCCCATTCTTTTTTAGAGAGAATAAGAAAGTTATTGGGAAGATGAAGGACGAGTGCGCTGGAACGCCAATTGTTGAGTTCGTCGGGTTGCGCAGTAAAATGTACAGCTATTTGAAAGAGGGTGGAGGCGGCGGGAGAACCGCTAAAGGTATTAGAAAAAATATAATTAAAAAAGTAATCAGACACGAAGATTACAAAAGTGTGTTACTTGAGCAGAAACAGTTGCGACACACAATGAAGACCATTAGAAGTGTCAAACATCAGCTAGGTAGCTACGAAATTAATAAAGTGTCGTTATCCTGTTTTGACGATAAACGATACCTCTTAAAAAATGGTGTCGACTCCTACGCGTATGGTCACAAAAACATTGTAGTGAGAGACACCACTGAGAGTAGTGAGCAAACGGACTAACTCGCAAAACGATTGGCTATTTGTTAGTCAATGTTGTTAACCAATCAAAAGAGCACCATTTCGCTATCCACTTGGATAAACATCACCACTAGAATCAAAATCTGGTGGTTTTTTTTCGCGCGTGAATTGAGACAACAGCAGAACGCGTCGGTTGAAATGACACTCTCTATTTTTTAATATGTGGGAGTGAGCTCGTACCACATTTTATTTTTTAACACGCGAAAATGTTGAAATGACGCTTTCTATTTTTTCCTAAATGTAATTTGACATAAATTTGTGAGAATTTTGAAAACGACGCTCTCTATTTTTTTAAATATGGCTGAAATGGCGTCAAATTTAGTGAGAGTCGCTATTTAGTATAAATTTGGTATTGTCTCGCTAATCTCGCATGTGTTTGACATCAATTTAGTAGAAAACGTGTGAGGGGTGTCTAGATTGACTAACGATCGTTGTAGTAGTATAGCAAGTAGGGCTGCGAGCTTATTCGATGTTAATCGTAAATATAAATACCAAAACATCGCCAAATTTGTCGAGTCGCGACTTGGCAAAATTTGGTGATGTTTTGGTATTTATATTCACGGTTGAGGTCGATTGAGCTCGCAGCCCTACTTGCTATACTACTGGTGTGGTATTTAGTGTTCTGTGATTGGTTAACACTCGACACTTGATACGTGTGACCATGCTTTCAAGCATCGCGCTATATTCAAAACTGAAAACTGCGATCTGAACGTATATCTTTACCGAACGAAAGAAGATTATTTGTGATAATGGAACCTTCTAACAAAGGGAGAACTATTAGAAAACTCAAAGGTAAGGTTCAAAAGAAAGTGATTTTAAAATCCGTCAAGGCAATAGTGTGTTTTGCTAGTCCTTTGAAAGGATAAATAGATAATTAGAGTGAGTTAATATAGCATATTAATTCTGATCTATTTGTAATTTGCGTTGCTTTGTAGAGCCAAAGGATTTATTGATTTTCTTCCCGAAAGATTACTCCGCCGTTACAGTTTCAAGAAACAAGGTTTTAGGAACTACTCAACAACTAAGTGGTTTGATTTGAAGGAAAATACCTGGAAGCACGTGGATATTGGCGAGCCAGAACCATGGAAAGGTCTAATAAAATCGGTGAGCCAAACACTTTCATGTGTCTATACAGTTTGTAATAATGAAGATTATATATTAGTATATATTTATCATTTATAGACACGAAGCGAGGGGAATTCGACGAAATATATATCATTCGTTCGAATGGCGTTCGAACAGCTTGCTACACGGCTTGCGTTCGAACAACTTGCTACTAGCGTTCGAACGGCTTGCTACCAGCGTTCGAACGGCAGGCTACTAGCGTTCGAACGGCTAGCGTTCGAACGTTTGTGAAAGTCGACGAATTCCCCGAGCGGAGGGTCTATAAATGATATATTATACCGAAACAATATTGAATGCCGAATGCGAAACGTCTTGTTGTTCCTCCATTGTTGATGTGCTCGTATTTCGCGCGTGGCATTTGGTTCGCGCGTGATACGCCTCCACAGTCAGAGGGGAATACACTATAATTATTATTATTCCCCTCCATAGCGGGTTCTTAACAAGATTCCTGTGGCATGTTGAATTTGTTTGGACAAATTACAAGTAAATAATTAAATATTTAATTGGAGATTTTTTAATACCAGTGAAGTGAGTATACCGGTATGGTTACTATAGACATTTTTCAGTCCTCTTGATGCAGAAAAATTCTGGTAAAAATGGTTTAAGTTGGTACTCAAAACATTTCTGTGTCACTGGTATACTATGCCTTAGTTTATATCAGTACAGACTTACCGCTGAAGATATACTGTATATATATATATATATATATATATATATATATATATATATATATATATATATATATATATATATAGAAAGGATTTATGGTGAAGGAAAATTTCGAGTGTTGGAATACATACATTTTAAGACCAAACCGGGACCAGTTGCGAAAAATGCAACTTCAAGGCCTTCTGGCTAGAATTGAAACCGCGATGCTAGTGCAGTGCTCTGACCACTGAGCCGTTGCTGAGAGCCTAGTCACGAGTTCTGTATATATATGGTGGTAATGCCGGGATAAGATTCTGGGTATATTATAACGGAAGCCGTTGCTGAGAGCCTAGTCACGAGTTCTGTATATATATATATGGTGGTAATGCTGGGATAAGATTCTGGGTATATTATAGGTAATATTTATAGGTAATATAATAATTAATTTTCCATTGCAAACATTGGTTATGGTGTATGCTAATACTGTAGAGTTAAACAGGTTAAACAGATTTTTTGTCAAGAAAATTATTAGATATTTTTAATAACAAAGCTACCTTTATTTTATCAGCTCATTAGTGCACTTATTTTGATTGGGGGACACAGAACAGACAGAAGACAAATGGCAAAGAGAACCAATGAATATCCAACAACACATACTGTAGCAGATAAGTGTAGGAATTTGAACAAGAAAAAATATAGCTATTATTTAAAAACTAAAAACTAGAGACATTAATATAATGTATGATTGTTACTTAATAAACTGTAATTATTAGGTATACATGTATATCATATATTAACATGTTTAACATACTAAATTGTAACTATTAATGTATATATTTTAAAGTGTTTATTTCCAATACCATAGCAAGTTAGTTAAATATTTATTTGAATGTATCATATATTTTGAACTAGTTTCCCAATTATTTTAAAAAAGTAGTTATAGTTTCATTATGAACTAATTAAACTATTTATTTTAAAGAATTAGAGTTGAAACTTAAAAGTTATATTTTGTCACAATTAATACAATATATATGTGTGCAGTTTAGGAAACCTTGTTTCCATGATCTACCTTTCTAAGAGTCTTAAGTGGAATTCCCATATTCCACAAGGGATGACATTAATTTAATACCTGATAAAATCTCCCACACAAATTTTTGTATTAAAATCCCAGGCAGGATCCCACATTCCCACTTCAAAGTCTCAGCAGGGATTACCCGGGATCCCAGGCGGGATTACCCAGGCAGGATTTACCCGGGATTCTGGGCAGGATTTACCCGGGATCCCATGTGGGATTTACCTGGGATCCCGGGCGGGATTTACCCGGGATCCCAGGCCGAATTTACCCGGGATCCCAGGCCGGATTACCTGGGATCCCATGTGGGATTTACCCGGGATCCCGGGTGGAATCCCGTTCCAAATTCCCAGGTGGGATCCCACCTGGGATCCCACCCGGGATCCCAGGTGGGATCCCGGGTATTTTTTTACATGGGTACCGTCGCGTTGGCATTTCGCGTTTCACGTTTCAATGTTTGGAATACATTCTAGCGGTAAGTGACATACACCAAGGGTTTTTGGCAACTTAAGCTAAATAAACTCGCGTTTAAAGCTAAAATTTTGGTTTTTGTATTTTTATGCCACTTAAATTTTAAGTTTTTAACGTTTAACATTGAATTATAAATGAGATTTGAACATTTACATAAATTAAGTAGTGTTCGCGAAGGGAAAATAAACATAGCGGCCTTTACCAAATTCCATCTGTTTGCCGGCAAAGTGGACCGTCCTAAAGCTAAAGTCGCGCGATTATGGTTGTTACGGCAAACGGCTAACTGCAGTTTGCCGTTTGCCGTTCCCCGGGATTAACGTGACGCTAGCACACCAACCTTTTAGAGTTTTCGATTTGTATTTCAACACTATACCTACGCAGTACAATATAACAAAATCTAAAAAAAGGAATCACTGACTGTTCTGACCGTGTTCTCAATAGCTCAAAGGTTAGGGCGCCGAAACGTTGATTCGAAGACCCAGGATTCGATTCCCGATTGGGGCAGTCACGTTTCCCATATGACTATATTAAATCCTCTCTAATCTTAATTAGTAGATGTATGTATATACTGTATGTACACAGGCCTTGGAATTGCTGAATGCCGACCTGATTGCCGACCTATCGTCATGTCAAGACGGCAAAAAATTGCCGAGCTATGAGTTTGGTAATGCGAATTCAGAGCAAAGAGAAAAGCAGACAAAGCAATAATCTTGCCTTTACATCTTTCAACTTGAAAATGTATGCTAAACTTCTCTCTTGATATCCATAGTTATTTCAATAGTAAATCATAAGTTACCGAAAGTGATCACCGCCATTTTAATTTGCAGGCGCTCATATAGCCTACGCGCTTCTTAGTTTCTAAGCTCCTCAGATGTCGCAATTGTAGCTAACAGGCTATGTTTACAAAATCGTGATTAGCTATAATGCAACGGAAAATTTGCCGACCTGTTTCCGACCTGTTGTCGAGCTGCTTTCGTTTTAGGTTGGCAAAACATTGCCGACCCGATTTTTAGCTAATTCCGAGGCCTGTGTGTATGTATATGTGTGTGTCGTCAAATAATTATTGGCCCTTTCATCCTACCCTTGACTATTTACACTTAATGTGTAACTATTAACATACATATAGACTAAGGAACGGAAAAGATAGAAGACATAAAGTTCCTATTCGCGTGCAAAAATTTGCTTTAGTTAAAATCTATTTACAATATTAATACCCATTAAATTATTCTAATAGAAAAAGCTAAAAAGACATCTGTTTAGAAATCATCGTTTGTATCTATGTATATATGTATAATATGAAGATTCCTCAAACGGTTTATCGGTTACTACTTGCTAATTACACTCGAAGCATGCACGGAAGAATTGCAGCGGATCAATCTCAGCATGAAGTGCTTCTACAAGTCTAAAGTGAAATTTTCTTCTCTTGATAACTTTTTAATTTCGATAAACTTTCCTTCCACAGACATCGAAATTTTCTTCCAATTATCCTTCTACACAATTTCTTGGAATTTGCTGCTTTCCCAACAACCAGAATGCTTTGTGCCATGCAGTCATCCCTGAGTGGTATTCGTCACCATTGGTTCGAACTTGTGCCGAGACTTTTATTTCGCCCTTGGTTTTTTTTTAAATTCATCCAATTTTTTCTTCCAGTGGGTTTGAGATTAGGATTAGTATTAGGTTAGGAATGGAAGATTTTTCTCATGTCCTCCCCATTGTTCGCAAAAATCGATTTTTGAATTGAGGGGGTGACGCATATATTTCGATTTATAGTGCCTATTCATAGTGCCTATTTAATTAACAGTGAATCTTCGTTGTTTATAGTGCCTATTCATAGTGCCTACTTTGTGAATAGTGAATGTTCGCTCGTCTAAACGTTTCCGAGTTAGTTTACCTCTATCGACACGATCGCGTTACAATATGTTCTTCCAATCGATTTTCGAACATTCGACCAAATGCTTTTGAAATTAAAATATCAAACAAAATCCGCGCTACACGTACGTCTGTTTTAATATTATTTATTGCATAAATCCAATTAATGGGCAATGCCCAGAGTATTTATCAGATAAAATAATACGTGTCAGTGACATTTCTGAGAGATCTCAGTCCAGATACGGAAAAATTACGTTACATTGTCTAATGAACAAGAGGGAAACAGAAGGCGGAAGGACATTTATTATTTCAGCCAGTAAATTGTGGAATACGCCATTTATCTTGCCATTTATCTCCACCTACAGGTCAGTTTTTTACCTGAAATACCACAACCAATCCAAAACTCATTCATGTCAACAACCATGTGTGAATATATAAATTTGTATAGAAAAGCTTGATTCCAAGATGAGGTGTGTTTTTACTGTTAGTCCAAAAACCATCTAAAATACAAAAATGGTTAATCCTGAAAATAAAATAAAAGGGCAAGGCGGATGTCGGATGTTTTCTTCAGCTGTTGTCTACTCAAACAAGAAACATTCTCATGAATCTCATCCAGGACTTAGTTTTTCCAATGTTATCTCAGTGTAATCCAGTCAAAGCAACACACTATTGTCAGTTTGAAGTAATATTGTTTTTCATGAGACAACCTACTGAACAAAACCTACTGAACATATTTGTACAAAAATTACAAATTATGTACCAAGCATTTGGAAGACTGTATGTTCTCCAACAATCTAAAAATTGTTTAAATTCCAAGGCAAAACCTACATTAATAATCCTAATACAGCAGCCCAAGTTGGTCAGAAACAAAAACTTATTCAGAAGGTGACAATAAAATACATAAAATGTACAATACTTTAAAAGCACAAGTGTTCAACTTGCACAACAACGTACTCTGCCACAACAACGTACTCTGGTGTCAAAAAACCTGGATGATAACAGAAAGTTACTGTGCTACTTCAAAATATTTGGATGGCTCCACGCGGTTTCTTTTGGGCTTCCTCGCC
This sequence comes from Chrysogorgia sp. JL179-B06, assembly GCA_035772405.1. NCBI lineage: Eukaryota > Metazoa > Cnidaria > Anthozoa > Scleralcyonacea > Chrysogorgiidae > Chrysogorgia > Chrysogorgia sp. JL179-B06. Next base: position 220,344 of record JAYKKM010000090.1, read on the forward strand.
ATTTGTATAATTCCTGTTTTTCTGTTTTTTTGTACTTTGTGTGTATTGGCAAATTAAATACTGAATACTGAAAAAAAATATGAAGAGATATAATTGTATGGAGAGATATGACTATATTTCTAGTTGATGATTATGTTTTGTATAGTTGAAGTAACAGGCACATTGCTATGGTTACGGTGAAGAGGGAAAGGCTCTAAAGAGATTCTGGAGCTAGGTATAATTGTAGCCACCTGTTTATTGCCAAGACTTCGACGGACCATTTGATATTCGTTTTATTCGGTTTAGTTGCGTTTGGCTTGTAATACCGTTATTGAATGCAGTTTTAGACGCATTTCCATCCAATTCATAGGAGCGAAATTCCGACAGATAACCCGGATCCCCTAACAAGCTCGAGCCTTCAGCGTTCGCTTTAGCCTCCTCGAATCTAAAAAAACGCTCTGTGGGACCTATCAGGAGAAAGATAATTGTAAATATTTGTATGATTGTGTTTTCCGCCAACGGTTATTTTTTGTTATGGTAATAGCGAAGAAGGAAAGACTCAATCAAGAGATTCTAAAGCCAGGTAATTGTTAACATCTGTTTATTTCCAAGGCATAATAAGAGGCAGTCGACGCTGGAAAGTAAGAACACGAATGAATAACTATAAAAACAGCTGAATCTTTCTAGCGAAAGCAACTAGAACATATCTGACTGGCGAATGCGACTAAAGATGGAGGAACCTGAACTTGTTGATTGTGAGGTAAAGGACACGGGAAAAGAAGTTCAACCCTTACCACCGCCACTTCCCAATGTTCCAGAATCATTTATCGAGGTTAATTCACCCAGAAGAATGCCTCCTCCTCAAACGATAACTGTTATCTCCAACAGCTGCAAACGATGTAGTCGAAACTCCACATCAAGAAAACAAGTGGTACTGGCTATAGCAATCGTCATTTTGGCCATTTTGTTAACGGTGTTTGTGGCTGTATATTTTTCGACCGTGGATAAATGCAAACCTTGTGATTGTCAGAATAGTCTTGTAAATAAAGAAAATACAAGTTGCAATAATGTCGAAAAGAAATCTTGTGCTTGCAAAAACTGCAGCTTTATGAGCAACTTCAGTGAATCCAACATCAGTACAACAACAATACTTATTGGGAAAAATACAGGTTAGCATACAGTGTACATGCATGTGATTAAAGATTTGATAATGGTGTCCGAGGGCTATATAGGAAAGTATTTATCCACAGGTTTTCAAGGTTAATAAGGAACCCACTACGTGGCTTTTGTTTAAATTTCCTCTCTATTTGTAACGTTGTTTCGTCTTCAAATACTGCCGTTTAATTACCTCTTCCTTGGTAGTTTCGCTTCTAATCTCTATCTACATGTTAAAATTTGAAAATTGGGTAATTCAGCTAAATATATTAAGAGGTCGGAAAACCGTAGGCGAGGCACTCGGAAGCAGAATTCTCATTTTAATATTTTCGTTCTATGTAACTCACTGTAAAATGGGACGCCAATTTCTATGAATCATATTATGCAAAAATACCCTTATTTACCTGCCATAAGAGATGGATTGAACAAAATAATATGTAGATATAACAATAAATAACCTAACCAAAACTCTAAAAGGTAATTGCAGGTGTACAGCCGAAGTAGTATATAGGTCTGACGTTTCGAACCAAAGGCCTTTGTCGCAGAATAAAACAGGAACGGAACGTTCAAACTCCCACATTAGGGACATTTAGCATGACGTTTTTTTCTGACAAACGGCAAACCTCAAGATGTTACGTGATCACGGTCTTACCGTCGCGTTGGCCGTTCGCGTTTCACGTTTCAATGTGTGGAATACATTCTAGCGGTAGGTGACCTACGCCAAGGGTTTTTGGCAACTTAAGCTAAATAAACTCGCGTTTAAAGCTAAAATTTTGTTTTTTGTATTTTTATGCCACTTAAATTTTAAGTTTTTAACGTTTAACATTGAATTATAAATGAGATTTGAACATTTACATAAATTAAGTAGTGTTAGCGAAGGGAAAATAAACATAGCGGCCTTTACCATATTCCATCTGTTTGCCGGCAAAGTGGACCGTCATGCTAAAGTCGCGCGATTATGGTTGTTACGGCAAACGGCTAACTGCAGTTTGCCGTTTGCCGTTCCCCGGGATTAACGTGACGCTAAATGTCAGTAATATTTCGGCAGCACACCAACCTTTTAGAGTTTTCGATTTGTATTTCAACACTATACCTACGCAGTACAATCTAACAAAATCTAAAAAAAGGAATCACTGACTGTTCTGACCGTGTTCTCATGCAATAGCTCAAAGGTTAGAGCGCCGAAACGTTGATTCGAAGACCCAGGATTCGATTCCCGGTTAGGGCAGTCACTTTTCCCATATGACTATATTAAATCCTCTCTAATCTTAATTAGTATATGTATGTAATACAATACTGCCTAGAAATAACCTAACAGAAACCGCGGTTAACCGGGGTTCATACGCGGATCATCCACGGTTCAACCTTGGGTTCACAGTCGAACCTCGGTCGGTCCGCGGATCGACCTCGCGTAACCTAACCGCAATATTAACCGCAATGCGTATTTCGGAATATGACGTTTATTTCACACAGGGAAAGTTGTCAAAATATGCTAAGTTACGGCAGCGATTACTTATTTCAGAATATAATATCATTTGCTATGAATTTGATAATATCGTTTGGTAGAACTTGTGGCAATTTAAAATAAATACTTGTGCATTATCACAGCCACAGGGAGCCGTAACGTCTATTACTAGCTGAAGCGAGTTTAACAGTAAAGCGGGTTTTAAATCGCTATTAAAATGTTCTTACTTGTTAATTTTATCGACAATCAGGACAAATTACATGCAGGCAACCAGACCAGAAAGGCAATGAGTCAGTGTTTACATCAATTCGGAAGGCCGTTGACTGTGCGTCTCGCGCGCGTATATATAATAAGAGAGAGGAAGGGAAGCAACTTTATTTCGGTAGTGATTTGTTTTGACGTCTAATGTCGTTGTTAGGTAAAATCTTAGCTTGAAAATCGGCTACATGATAGATTAAAGGTCAATGTTCACAGTCGTTTTGAAAATGTTGTAATTGAAAGCTGTTGTAATTTATATATTGGAAACATTTTTATTGGAGACCTTTCGTATCATCTGTCGACCACCGGAAGTTAATTAGTCGAACACGCCACCATCTGTCAATCTTTTACACAAAATAAATAATATTTTGTTAACATAGTTTTCTCCTAGAGTAGACTGCACCAGCGCTCCGATATATATAAATACCAAATAAACCCGCTTTAATTTACTGTTAAACTCACTTCACCAATAGACGTTTCGGCTCCCTGTGACATCACGTTACCCGCAATCGCTATTCAATCCAATAAAAACAGTTCGATGACTTGCAATCTGCAGTTTAGCGGAAAAACTGCCTTTCTATAATGCACTGCCCAATCTTTGACGCTTGATGATTTTGTCATACATTTTGTCGTCAATTGATTTATCATAGTAAATATATGATCATGGCCCACAGGCAGTGAAAGGTAGCGAGACTCCAAATATAACCGCAGATACATACTCCAATTTAAAAGCTCTTGTTATATGACTGTGTTTCTGGAGCATTCTGACTCGCACTTTTAATTCAACAAACAAGTAATTTACGCCGGATATACGCGCGCCGATGTATGGTCGCATGCAGATATGAATTCTGACACTATTGGGAACTAATGCCATCAACAACACGACAAGTGCATGCTTTGTGTCTGTCATGCAATATTGTAAAGATGTTCTTCAACAGTATAAAATATCTTTTGGTCTTACTCTGACGGAAGGGCACCTCTCGAAAGTACGTATCAGCCTATATCGTTGCTAAAAATCTTAACAGTTCACCACCTTTTCACTTTGCTATATATCCCAAACACTGTCTACGCAACATTCTACTTTTTTACTATTCTCGGATATTCTATCGCTGCGATATGTCTAACCTTAAGTATTTTCGTCAAGGTCTCCATCACGAAATGGTAAGTCATTTGTTCCTTTTTTACCGTCGATCAGTAACCATGACCTTACTTATTTTATCTAAGACCCGTTTTTCCAGTCGTATTACTTTAAATTTTAAAGGTCATAATCTGATGAACGCCTAGGCTCGAAACGTAAGTATTTCGCTAAAAATCTTGGCAGTTTACCACCTTTTCACTTTAATTTGCAATTTGTCATTTACACTCGTTCTTAATAACGACGCACAGCCATACATGTGGTTGAAGTAAGAATCAATATCATACAATAAAGAATGTAGTTTGACCAACTCAGACAAAACACTCTTAAAATAATGTGTAAATCACCGTTTGCCGACACAATAGTGTCCAGAATACCCATTGAATAGAATAAAAATGATTCATTTCATTTGCTTTCGTGTTCTTGCGATCGGGCGAGATCGGAATCCGAAGTGTAGACCAAGTGTACGGTCGTCAATACTCTTGCGGTTGCGGTCGAATGTGTCGACCGCAATATCACCGCAACTGAACTGCAACCGAACCGCAATCTAACTGCAACCGAACCGCAACCGAACCGCAACCGAACCGCAACCGAACCGCAACCGAACCGCAACCGAACCGCAACCGCAGTGTTAGGTTAATTCTAGGCCGTACTGTATGTATACAGGCCTAGGAATTGCCGAATGCCGACCTGATTGCCGACCTATCGTCATGTCAAGATGGCAAAAAATTGCCGAGCTATGAGTTTGGTAATATTGCGAATTCAGAGCAAAAGAGAAAAGCAGACAAAGCAATAATCTTGCCTTTACATCTTTCAACTTTAAGGAAAATGTATGCTAAACTTCGCTCTTGATATCCAGAGTTATTTCAATAGTAGATCATAAGTTACCGAAAGTGATCACCGCCATTTTAATTTAGTTGGTTTACCGCAGGCGCTCACATAGGCTACGCTTCTTAGTTAATAGCCTCCTCAGATGCCGCAATTGTAGCTCACAGGCTATGTTTACAAAATCGCGATTAGCTACATTATGCAACGGGAAATTTGCCGACCTGTTTCCGACCTGTTGCCGAGCTGCTTTCGTTTTAGGTTGGCAAAACTTTGCCGACCCGATTTTTAGCTAATTCCGAGGCCTGTGTGTATATGTGTGTGTGCCTGTGTCGTCAAATAATTATTGGCCCTTTCATCCTACCCTTGACTATTTACACTTAATGTGTCACTATTAACATATATATAGACTAAGCAGTAGCGTCGAGAGGGGGGTAGGCGGGGTAATTACCCCGGGGCCCGGGCCCAGAAGGGGCCCGCAAAAAATTCGGTCCACGATATCATATATTATATTATTAACAAAAACTTACCGCTGGGGCCCAGCAATACCTTGGTAAGTTGATCATTGCTGGGAAACTTTCTGTTCCTGGCTAAGGCTTAGTATTCGTAATAATAATATAGTATTTTTTCAAAACTAACGAAGTTACGCGGCATAAAATTTACGTCAACGGAAATATTTTGTAGCTGTTTCATTTCTACAGCCCAAAACATACAGTCGATACAGACCCTGCTACTTTCAGCTTTCTGGACAGAGTAATTAGGACTTGAACGGCGTTGAATCATAACACAACTCACTGGATTAGCTTTCAAGATTGCCGCATTCACGCGTCAAACAGACAAACAACTGAAACAAGGAGCCATAAACAGTCCCATCACTAGGTTATTGACTTTCTTTGAATTTAAGTTACGCGATTTAAGTTTTTCAGATTCAACTATACAACATTTAAAAAAAACTTAGGAAAACCGGCTGTGTACACCTTACACGTAATTTATTTATTAATTAAAAATAAGATGCATCATGGCAACTACTGCGTCTCTTTTTCTGGGTATTATATTTCATTCGTTTCTTTGAGAACCAGTGAACCACAAACGGCCTCAGAACGTTTTCAGCAATGTGATCATTCATCATTGTGATGTCCTCCTATCAACATAAATCTGGTGCCATAAAAAGGCGAGAGAAACAACAACGGGTTAATGCGGAAAAGAAAGGCTCTCGTACCTTGTTTGATGTTGGCGTATTAAACGACAACGCTGAATCAGGGTCAGAAGCGGAGCTTGAACAAACGTCACAAGATATCCCCACGCAAACTGTAGTCATTGAACCACGACGACAAATAACTGAAACAAGCGAAGTGGAAATAACCGATTCTGGCGCTTACCATGCCGCGGATGCTGATTTACAAGATGAGGCTGATGTTGATAATGATGATGACAACGACAGCGAGAAGCGTCACTTGACCACCTGTGGCTGTGAAGAGGATGGTGTAAAGTCTGCACCCATTGCACGATTCAGTTTTGATGTTGGAAGCTTAACTGGATCCCCAACACCAAATGAATTGGAGAAAATTGTCAGGGCTGGTCATATTCCTCATCCAAGTCAATTTCCATGCGATGTTGTTGGTAATAAATTCCCTATACCTCTGTCCTCAAAGTCAGGAAACAAAATGGTGAAACAAGCAGTCGAAGTTGGATCGTTTTTAGCCCTACAAAGGAGGCAATTTATTGTTTGCCATGTAGACTGTTTTCCCATACAATCGATCAGCCAACACAGTCATCACGTTAGCATCTCCGGGTGGATGGACTGCTGAGAGGAAATGGAAGAAACTATGGGAAAGACTTCCTGAGCATGAGAAGAGTGATTCACATAAGTGCTACTTGTCCTGGCGTGAACTTCAAAGACGCTTGGAAAATGATGCTGGCATAGATGTCATCATCGAAGAGAACATTTTGTCTGAAGCTGCAAAATGGAAGAAGTTGCTCACGCGAATAATTGATGTGGTTGTTTTTCTTGGAGAAAGAGGACTTGCATTTCGTCGATCATCGCTCAGGATCGGTGACGTTCACAATGGTAATTTTCTTGGTTTGTTAGAACTCCTAGCACATTATGACCCTCTACTAGAAGAGCACGTCACCAAAGTCAAAGTAGCGCAACAAAAAGGGGAACGATTGCAAGCTCACTACCTTTCACCAGAATCGCAAAATGAGTTCATTAGCTTCTGTGCAGCTAATGTTAGGAGATACGTTTTGGATGAACGAGAGCATGCAAAGTACTACTCCGTTATGGCTGATGCCACCCCAGATGCTAGCCATATAGAGCAAATGACATTCATCCTGAGATACCTGACAAGAGAGAATGAGAGTTATGTGGTCCGGGAACGCTTTTTGGCCTTCGTTGATTGCTGCCACAAAACGGGGATTGCGATTGCTAATCTAATCCTAGAAACACTGAAAGGGTATGGCATACCAATCGCGGATTGTCGAGGGCAAGGCTACGACAACGCTGCAAATATGTCTGGCAAATACAATGGTGCTCAACAGCATATCCTTACCATCAACCCTTTGTGCTTATACTCTCCTTGTGGCTGCCATTCCTTAAATCTGTATGGAGCGGATTCTGCTGCAAGCTGCACCGAGGCTGTTACCTACTTTGGCATGGTTCAAACAATCTACAACCTTTTTTCCAGTAGTCCTCAACGATGGCAGATTTTACAACGTCACATCTCGTGCTCTCTTCATGGCTTGTCCGGCACAAGATGGACGGATCGTGTTGCAAGTGTCCGACCATTTTCAGCTCATCTACCTGGCCTAAAAGCGGCACTACAAGAGCTCCTGTCTCTGAATCTTACTCCGAAGACAGCAACCGATGTAAATGGGTCCATAAAGTACGTGTCTTCGTTCACCTGCCTTGTATGTCTTCCGTGTGGTTAAAAGTCCCTAGTAGCAATTGACCAGAGGAACCAAATCATCCAAGCAAGGAAAGCAACAATTGATGTCGAAGTGTCAAATGTAAAGAGTCTACTATAAAGACCTTAAAGAGCTGCGCGAGAAATGGTCTTTGATTTTAAAGGAATGTAAATTAGTGGCCAGTGCTGCGAACATTTCAACCGAATTTCCATCAAAGCGCAAAAAAGTGCGAAGAGCTTTTTCCAACGAATCTCAAGATGAGGAAATGGAGGAATCAACTACTGATGATCAAAGTGTTGAGAGCGAAGAGGAACGTGCATTCAAGCAGAATGTATTTTACGTCATCGTGGATTCTGTAATAGCAGGCCTAACAACACGCTACGATTCCGCAAACAGCATCAACGATCTCTATTGCTTTCTTTGGCAGTATTTGCAATTATCAGAAGAACAAATTCTTCAGGCTTGTGAAATTTTGGGAAGGAAGTATCCCGATGATATTTCCCAAAACGAGTTGGGAGAAGAGGTGCTACATCTTAAAGCCATTCATAGTGCTAATTTTGGAAAAGAATCTCTGGGTCCTCTTAATCTTTTGAACAATATAAGAGAATTCAAGTTGGACGAGATCTTCTGCAATGTCTGTACTGCGTTGAGGATGTTCTGTACCTTGCCCGTTACCGTAGCCTCCGCTGAACGTTCGTTTAGTAAGCTGAAACTCATCAAGAACTTTTTGAGAAGCACTATGTGTCAAGGAAGACTGAACGATCTCGCAATGCTGAGCATCGAGGCTGAACTTGCAAAGCGTATTGACTTTCAAGACATGTGACTTTGCTGTCAAGAAGGCTCGCAAAGCTTTTTGCTAAAACGTTTCAAGACCGTAGTATTGTACAAACTGTAATCTGTTTGATTTTATGTTTTTGAATGTTGTTAAGAAGGCAAGCAAAATTTTTTGTTGAACCAAGCCACCAAAATATTAACTATAATAACTTAAGAAAGTAGTATTAGAAATGATAAAAAAAGATTCAGAGACTATATTATCTGGTTTTTGTACTGGTTTGTTCACTTCAAGATAACTCTAATTTAAACGAAAAATATCGGAGGGGGCCCGCACGCAAATTATGACCCGGGGCCCGTTCTGGCTCTCGACGGCCCTGAGACTAAGGAACGGAAAAGATAGAAGACATAAAGTTCCTATTTGCGTGCAAAAATTTGCTTTAGTTAAAATCTATTTACAATATTAATACCATTAAATTATTCTAATAGAAAAAGCTAAAAAGACATCTGTTTAGAAATGATCGTTTGTATATATGTATATATATATGTATAATATGAAGATCCCTCAAACGGTTTATCGGTTACTACTTGCTAATTACACTCGAAGCATGCACGCAAGAATTGCAGCGGATCAATCTCAGCATGAAGTGCTTCTACAAGTCTAAAGTGAAATTTTCTTCTCTTGATAATTTTATCTTTATTTTCGATAAAATTTTCTTCCAATTATCCTTCTACACAATTTCTTGGAATTTGCTACTTTCTCAATAACCACAATGCTTTGTGCCATGCAGTCATCCCTGAGTGGTATTCGTCACCATTGGTTCGAACTTGTGCGGAGACTTTTATTTCGCCCTTGGTTTTTTAAATTCATCCAATATATTTTTTTATTCTAGAGGATTTGAGGTTAGGATTAGGATAATAGGGTTAGGATTAGAAGATTTTTCCCATGTCCACCCCATTGTTCGCAAAATTCGATTTTGGAATTGAGGGGGTGGCGCATATATTTCTGCTAATTCAAATTAGTGAACAGTACGTCTTTGTTGTTTATAGTACCTATTTAGTGAACAGTGAGTCTTCATTGTTTATACTATTCATAGTGCCTATTTAGTGAACAGTGAGTCTTCATATAGTTTATAGTGCCTATTTAGCGAACAGTGAATCTTCATAGTTTATAGTGCCTATTTAGTGAACAGTGAGTCTTCCTGGTTTATAGTGCCTATTTAGTGAACAGTGAGTCTTCGTTGTTCATAGTGCCTATTTAGTGAACAGTGAATCTTCATAGTTTATAGTGCCTATTTAGTGAACAGTGAGTCTTCCTGGTTTATAGTGCCTATTTAGTGAACAGTGAGTCTTCATAGTTTATAGTGCCTATTTAGTGAACAGTGAATCTACATAGTTTATATAGTGCCTATTTAGTGAATAGTGAGTCTTCCTGGTTTATATAGTGCCGATTAAGTGAACAGTGAGTCTTCATAGTTCATAGTGCCTATTTAGTGAACAGTGAGTCTTCCTGGTTTATAGTGCCTATTTAGTGAACAGTGAGTCTTCGTTGTTTATAGTGCCTATTTAGTGAACAGTGAGTCTTCGTTGTTTGCAGTGCCTATTTAGTGAACAGTGAGTCTTCGTGGTTTATAGTGCCTATTTAGTGAACAGTGAGACTTCGTGGTTTATAGTGCCTATATTCATAGCGCCTATTTAGTGAACAGTGAGTCTTCATAGTTCATAGTGCCTATTTAGTGAACAGTGAGTCTTCCTGGTTTATAGTGCCTATTTAGTGAACAGTGAGTCTTCGTTGTTTATAGTGCCTATTTAGTGAACAGTGAGCCTCTTCGTTGTTTATAGTGCCTATTTAGTGAACAGTGAGTCTTAGTGGTTTATAGTGCCTATTTAGTGAACAGTGAGACTTCGTGGTTTATAGTGCCTATATTCATAGCGCCTATTTAGTGAACAGTGAGTCTTCGTGGTTAAAAGTGCCTAGTTCCTATTTTTTAGTGAACAGTGAATCTTCGTGGTTTATAGTGCGTATTCATAGTGCCTATATTTAGTGAACATTTCTTCTCCTTCTACATCGCATTCTCTCTCTCCCAAGAACATGCGACGCTAAATCTACGGCTTCGTGGAACAAATTAATTTTATCCTTATTGCTTTATTTAGCGTTTCGGGAGCAAGGCGGCAGGGGACGAGGTTGGAATCTGCTTTCCTATTTCAAATAATTCAGCCCCACAATCAATCGGCGGCGCGATGTTCCCGTTCGTAAACGGTTTTTGCAATCCGAACGGTATTTACCATCATAAACAATGACCCCAACCCCCATGAATCCTAACCCCGTCAAGCTGTGGCATTGTTGTGAAACATTCCGGGGGGTTATTATTCGGGGGGTGGGGTCATTGTATAGGATGGAAAATACCGTTCGGGATGGCAAAGACCGTTTACGAAAGGGAACACTGCATCGGCGGCATGCAATCGTATTGTTCCGTCTTTGAACCAATTTGTTGAAAAAAATATTATACCAACATTGCACTCAAGACGTAGTACTAAGACGTCACTAAGAGCATACATTTGACCTTTTCACATTTGATTTTAGGTAAATATTTGACATGCGTGAATGTTTCACACGTGAATATTTCACATGTTGCAAAATCACATGTGAAATATTCACATGTGCAATCATGTGCAATTTTCCTAAGAGCATTAATTAACAGTTTTGTAACGTAGGATTCGTCAGATATTTTCAATGTGAATACAACTTGCTGACTCGAAATAATTAAAATGTTTAAAAGGTGAAGAAATAAAGACCAAAAAGACACTCTGCATGAATATTAACAGTTGTAGCAATTAAAGAGATACCAGGCGGGGGAATCGTAATCTTAACCAGTCACAGTGCTAAAGTGCGGTGCTCTCTGGCGTTAGTTAAAAATGTCGCGTCAAAAATGTCGCTTACTATTGATTCCTCACGAACGAACGAACAAAATCACACACAGAATATCAAGCGCTGCTAAAGGGCATCGCAATATGAATATTGATGACCTGCAGCCCAATACATGAAAAAATAACTAGAAATACGTGTACCGTATAACCCCTACCAATAGCCCCTCGCCGGCAATTTCGCCCTCCCCAGGGCTCAGACAGCGTGTGCCTTGTAATTGTGGTCTGCTCGTACGTAGATTTTGAACGTTATCACGGCCAATATTTACTAGAATTCAATTCTGAAAACAGAGTGTGGAATGGAATTACCGAGTCTAAATGCATAACATACATGTACGTGCCTATTATATTACGAGAACGTGCATATCTTCGTAAAAATGGTTTATATACTTAGAAATTAGTCGGCAATCAGGCTGCCGCTTCGTCGTATATTATTTTGAACGTTATCTCGATCAATATTTAACCGTTTTCAATTCTGAAAACAGATTTGGAATTACCGAGTCTAAATACATAACAACCGCGCCTATTATATTACGGAAACGTGTATAATCCTTCCCAAAAACCTGTTTATGTAGTTCGTCAGATGCCCAAGACGACATTTTAATTCCTTATAAGGAGTTGGACCTACCATTTTACGCAACATCTTGTGTTTCGTTAATTGCTTCTCGCAACATGACAAATATGTTATTAAAGGTTGCTAAAAGGTTGTTAAACAGTGGTGAGATGTCAGCTTAATTCAAAGCTTAGGGGCTGTTTATATGAGCCGGGCTAGTATGGTTAGCAGGGCTAATTCGCTTAACGAAGTACTTATCACGGCTACCATAGATACCAAAAATGATATTTCAAAGTAGAACTGGCTTAGTTTAGCTGTAGGAAGAGCATAAAGTTAATTCAAATGATCTTTTTGAGTCGAGGTAAGATTTTCGTGACACAAATCATGGGCTAGCTTTAATTGGCTGATATAAACAGCCCCTAAGGCCTGCAATCATTGACAACATTAGTTGGAACAAACTGAGAAATGTAGGTCCTAGTAATTGTTATGGGAAATTTTAATGAATTACTTTAACAGAATAACCACTTCCTATTCAATGTTGCTATTACAATGATGGAAAGCTATTGGGAAACAACTGAGAAAAACCCGTTAACGTTTTGGGCTTTTACAACATTGTTTAGGGAGAAGGGGGCCAATAGGCTTAACAATTATTGCACAAGGTTCGGCAAATCTCCAGATTGTCAGTAGCGACGGCAGATCATTTATTTGCCAATGCCAAAGCAGATGTAAATAATTGATCTACTGTACGAGATACTGACAAAATAAATTACGATATTTTGACACAAAATGTTCGATAAACGTTTTATTATTTAATTTATTTTTAACATTGTTTTACCTTTACTGTGCAAAAATATTTTCGCAGATGGAGGTTACAGCGCGTAAGCAGAGTATTATGATTTGTAGGAAGTTATTTGCAGCTGACGTAGTGACTTCACAGCCAATCAAAGTTGCGAGAAAAAATAAATTGAATAATAATAATAATTGTTGGTTATCTTGTTTAACGAAGCCACCATCCCAGCTAACTTAAATGCAGATTGTTTTTGAACATGCTCTAATTATTATTGAAAAACGTTTTGTCCAAAAAAATATACAAAAGCCATGTTAAGAGGCTTGCAAATATTGTAGACCAAAAACGAGCAATGGAAACATTAGGCTTAGCCTTGCATACGAGACAGATTAGTCAATATCGAATTTCCTTTCTTGATTAAACCACATGTTCAAATTAAGTGATTTTATTATCGAATTTATTGTATGTTATTTTGGGTCATTGTGGATCGTTTTGGGTCATTGTGGGTCGTTGCATGTTTTAGTAACTACAAGAAATGAATTGGCTTCCTTGAAATGGCATTTTTTGACTGTATGGCTAACAAATCTTCAGATCAAAATAAATGTTTTGACAAGTTGAACAGCATTGTACAACAACGTAATTTTGTCATGCATCATGCATAATAAATAGGTATATCATATGATTTTGGTCATTTAATTACAGTTTACACAACCTGTACTCGTGATATTTGGAATTTGTGCAAATTGTGATTACCTGTAGCTACTACTAGAATCGGAATTAATAATTCATTCATTTATATTTACAAAAAGAATGAGAATGAAAATCCCAACACCACAATACATGCTCAAACGGACGTGAACTCAGAAAAATACAAGAATGTTGATGGTTAAAAAATGCCGAAATAACGTTTATTCGGTTAAAAAAGTGCGTAGTTTTTTGGTTAAAATAGCTATAGAAACAGCTCAGTTGGAAAACTATATTTGTCATGCTACTTTGCGGGTAATTTCTCAAATGCTGTTAACGTATTATCATAAATTTCCTTTTTATAAATGTTATAGACATCAACGAGTGCTTGGACCAACCATGTAATGCAAACGCTACGTGTAACAATACCGTTGGATCTTTCTTGTGCACATGTGATGTAGGCTATACCGGTGACGGATTTAATTGCTCAGGTATGCATAACTTTTATCTAATGGACAATGAAGAAATATTTGTGAATTGGACACGCAGAATGTTTTTGCACATGCTCCAATTATTACATCGTGTAGGAAAACTTGCATAAGTAGAACAACGTTTTCCGCCAATAAGGAAGAAATATAACTGGATTCACCGGTGAGAAGTCGTACGAACATAAACGTATGATTATAATTCGGATGATCTTTTTTCCATCCTCCTTTTTGAATTTTTTTAGAACGTCGTCGTTTTCGTATTCGTTTTTTTATTTTCGTTTTCGATTTTTTAATACGTCGTCTACCATTTCCAAAATTCATAAAACTTATGATTATAATTCGGATGATCTTTTTTCCATCCTCCTTTTTGAATTTTTTTAGAACGTAGTCGTTTTCGTATTCGTTTTTTTATTTTCGTTTTCGATTTTTTTATACAACTCCTACACTTCATTTTTATGTTAACTGAAGTACGACAAGCAATGCTTTATTAAAAAAAAAAGAAAAAACCTTCTATTTATACTGTTATATCTGTTTTTGATTTTTTTTTTATATCTTTTCTGAGACACATATATATAAGATGTTTAAAAAGGTCTGTCTTGTGCTCAATATGATGTTTAAGCGAAAGGCCTTCAGGTCGAGTCAATGGATGATCATTGAATGATGTTGAAACGATTTCAAATGAAGAAGTTTAAAGGAAAAGTATTGTCTACTAAAAAACTTTATCATTACTGAAAAAAAACAATGTCCGTATTACGTTATGTTAGTATATGTACAAATAGTATAACTTTTTTTGACACATCCAAAAATACTTTTCAGCGCTATTTATCATGTGAATCTCTTCTTAAAGAATATCCTGAATATATATATTTTGTAGAGGATTGCAAACCTGTTACAATAATTGAAACAAAACAATGTTCTATAATAAAAAAAAATGGTGTGGAACAACACCCGTATGAAGTAACCCTGAAAGTTATCAATCATGGAGAATCTGGAAAAACAACAAAAATATTATCAGAGGAAGATATTCCTCATCTTTTGCATAAAAATGTTAAGTTTATAAAAACTGACAAAGACATAATAATTCCTTCTCTTGTATAAATTTATTTTTTATAATAAAACATGTGAATCATTGTTATTTTTTTTTACATGAATTTCTTTCTTTACTCTAAAAGTTTTTTTCTTTTTTCCTTTTGTTTTTGTCGATGCTTGTTCTTATAATCAGCTAATTTATAGATTATTTCACTATCCCATAATTTTCCCATTTTACCCTGACGTTTTCCATATCGATATAACGTGGACGGATCATATATTCTACCCTTAAAATGGTAGAAATCATCAGCATAAGAACGAAGGATTTCTCCCCCATATGGAAGCCAATCAAAAATATCATCTCTTGCTTCTTTGAGATAAACAACCCCTTGAAGATATCCAAATTCTTTATCTTTTACAATTTCACGACTACATTCAAAAAACGATATTTCATTTAATTTAAGACAATTCCTTGGAGTATGAATTAATTTCGCTGCCTCTATCAATTTTTCAGCATTTTCTGGATTACGCATTTGAAATGACCAAATCTTTCGCGGAGGTATATACCTCATCTTCAACAAAATAACTGTACAATTTTTTTATGATATCGTTTTTTATACCCTAGGTTTTTTACAAATGAAAAAACATTTTTCTCAAAAAACTTTCATATAAATAAGCTGAAACTATTTTTTCTTTTTCATTTATACAATACGTGCTTATATATAAAACATTGTCCAAACATATCTACAAACTTAAGAAGTTTAAGAAAAAATAAAAATGGCTACGAAAGAAGAAATAACGAACGAAGCTTCCTATGGAGAACCCCACCCCATAACCAGGAATGAGAGTTCCCCTCTCGTATGGGACTACAACGATAAAGGAGAAGGATACGCGTACGGTGTACGTGTACGGGATACGGATACGTATACGTCCAAATAGTTTAATTTCGATGATTTCAAGCCCTTCAAACCCATTCAGGATAATGGTGATTCTGATAGTGAAAATAGTTTGAAGGCAAATTTGGGTAGTGACGAAGATGATGAAGAAGTAAAGGAGAAAGTATTTAATAGAAAGATGTTAAACAATATTAAAAAAAAAGTATATACTTTTTTTTTTTTTTTTTTTAAATTTATTTCTTATATAGCGCTATTTACAATAACAGATCAGTAGCGATTTACAACAGTATTAACATTATGATATTAAAATTTAATCTAAAAACTAACTATTAATCACCAAAAAGCTTGTCTAAAAAGATGCGTTTTTACAGATTTTTTAAACATTTCAATAGACCTAATCATCCGAATACTAACTGGAAGGCTATTCCATAATTGCGGTGCCGCCGCCTGAAACGAGCGAGCACCCAAAGTTACAAGCATTTTTCCCTTAGGGGGTTCTAATAAAAGGCCACTATTTGACCTCAGATTGTAAGAAGACTTAGACTTAATAACTAAAAGACTCTTAATATATAAAGGCGCTAGGCCGTGTATAGCTTTAAAAGCAAGCAATAAGACTTTAAAATGGATGCGCGCCTGAACTGGAAGCCAATGTAACTCGTATAATGCTGGAGTAATGTGAGAGTATTTTCCAATGTCCATAACCAATCTAGCCGCAGCATTCTGGACACGTTGTAACTTGGATATCTGGTCCTTAGGAAGGCCATACAATAGGCTATTGCAGTAATCTAACCTGCTGGTAATGAACGCATGTACTAAGATAAGTAGACAGTCTCTAGATAAATACTTCTTAATACGTCTAATATTATGAAGATGGAAGAAAGCAGATTTGCATACGTTTGTAATGTGTGTTGACATACTCAGATTTGAGTCAAGCCAGCATCCGAGATTCTTAACATTGGAACCAGGATTAATCTCCGAATTACCTACTGAAATATTAGTTGGTTGTAATTTGCATAATTGCTGTCGGGTTCCAATTAAAATGAACTCAGTCTTCTCATCATTAATTAAGAGTTTGTCATGGATCATCCAACATCTGATCTTCTCTATGCAGCTTTCCATCGCACGCACAGCATCGTCTTGTGATGTAGTAGTGCTGGGCTTGAAACTGAAATAAAGCTGCGTATCATCAGCATAGCAATGTGCCTCCGGAAGTTGGTCTTCAATCACTTTGAATAGTTTAGACGCGTAAATAATGAAGAGAAGGGGGCCTAAACATGACCCCTGTGCGACACCACAGTTCAAATCAAAGCGCTTAGAAAGTGTTCCCTCTATACAAACCCGCTGTCCTCTGTTATATAAGTACGACTTAAACCAGTCCAAGGCTTTATCACGAATGCCGACCTCATCATACAAGCGATTAATTAAAACATCATGGTTAACAGTGTCGAAGGCAGCACTTAAGTCAAGCATAACCAGCAAAGTAACTTCTTGCGAATTCATCTTCATTAAGATGTCATTCGTAACTTTTAAAAGCGCCGTTTCAGTACTATGTAACTGTCGATACGATGACTGTAACTCAGGATACAATGAGTTCGCCATCATATGCGCATGCGTCTGGTTGAACTACACTTTCTCTGTTAGTTTAGAGACATACTGTAAGTTACTTATAGGTCTGTAGTTCTTAAACAACAAGTCAAGTCCAAGTTTTTTCAGCAATGGATTGACGAGAGCACACTTCCAGGCATCATCAAACATCCCCGACTCCAATGACAAATTAATCATCTTCGTGATCACCGGCAACAACACGTCGATACAGTCAACCAACAAAGACGTTGGCATGGGATCAAGATTACAACTTTTCTTACTGCAGCCTTCAATAAGCCTCCGAACTTCCATCTCCGTAAGCGAAGTAAAATTGTTAAGATGAGCACTTGTTTCTGAGTTGGTGTCAACAGAGACGTCAGGTAGCCCCTGCGCCAAGGTATCAAGCTTTGACTGAATATTGTTAATTTTCTCGACAAAATAGGTTCCCATTTGATTAGCGAATTTAAGCTTATCATCAAAAGGAGGGAATACTGCACTGTTATCTGCTTGATTAAGTAGTTTCTTTGATGCTGCAAATAAATTCCGTTGATTAAAGTTATTTTCCTCAATAAAAGTCTGGTAAAACTCTCGACGTGCTTCATTCATTAAATTATTTGTGTTGTTCTTCTTAACTTTATAATCCAGCATGTCATCCCTGTTACCAGTGCGCCGCCACTTCCTCTCAGCCTTTCTTTTTTCCCGCCTTGCTACCTTGATATCCTCATTAAACCAAGGAACCAGAGGTCTAGATTCTATCACCTTTGTGCATACTGGCGCATGCCGATCCAAGGCTTGAGCTAAGGTTGTGTTGTAACTTTCAACGAGTTCGTCAAGCGTATCCGGACTATTTTGACAGAGTTCCGAAGATGATAACTCGTCCAATAGCTTCGCTTTGTCGATTGCTTTGATCTTCCTATATGACACCCGTTTCACTTTGGGAGATGGTTTTCCTAGCGCAAGGTCACATAAAACAGTAATGTGATCAGAAAACAAGTAATCCGTTACTGGCTTAGTGGAGAGCAAAGAATCCGAACATCGCGTAATAACCAGGTCAAGAGTATGATTGGATATATGAGTAGGCTTATCAACATGCTGTTCAAGACCCATGGAGGTAAGCAGTTCCAACAAACGAATAGCGTCACAGTCACCAGGAACATCCACGTGAATATTAAAATCTCCGGTGATCAACAAAGGCTCAGGAGACATAACAACAGATTCCAAATAGGCCGTAAATTCATTAAAAAACACGCTAGTAGTAACTGGATGAGCAGCAGAATAAGGAGTGCGGTAAACCACAATAACCCTCAAATTATTAGAGCCATATTGTAAAATCCATTCAGAAAATTCGAACGATTTACGCTCCCCACCATCAACTTTCCGCACATCGACATTCTCACTAAATAAAAGAGCAATTCCACCACCAGTCCGGCCAAGTCGCGGTTGATCGAGCAGTTTATATCCGGGTAGGGTAATTTCCACTCTGTGAGCCATATCCCTCTCAGTGAGCCATGTCTCAGTTTTGGCGAAAATATCAGCGCCTGTTGAAAGTGCATAACAAACAAAGTCAGCAGATTTATTCCTAATGGATCTAGCGTTCAGACAACAAAGTCTTAAATGCCTCATAGCACTTTGGCATTGTTCGTTAACAATAGGAATGTTGACAAGGGTACGAGTAACTGATCTTCCATAATATCTTGAATAATTCAAACGGTTTGAATTTACCACCGGAATCCTGTTATGATCGACTTCATGGCTTCTGTAACTTTCCCATTCAGTCTTACGATACACCAAAGAGTGAAACAGCATCGTGTTTTCAACGTGAGGCAGGTAGCGTCTGTTGAGGGGAATGAAAGTCGACTTCGAGGCATTATTATTACTCAGATATGCATGGCCAACGGGCGGTAAATGACTCGTTAGTCGCTTCGTTCGATCGCTATTCTTTATTGCTGGTCCAGGATTCAAAGACACATCCATATATATCGTAATGTCAAAGGGCGGATCGCAACCAGGAACCGATAATGTAGTTTGTCCATGCCTTGATCATTTAACAATGGCGCGCCTCGCTCTCCAATATCCAAGTCTTCTATGTAAGGCTGATATATTACTCTTAAGAAAGGGATAACCACCAATTTTATCAGAATTAGCTGAACTAGAACTCAAAGAACTTTGTCGGTGTAATCTTAGGCTGTAAAAAATAAGTAAATAAAGAATAAAAAGGAAAAATCGAAGAGCCCAAGAATTCGTGACCATAACCAATGATTACCGCGCGGCCTACTGTTACACAAACCGCTCAGCCTCAGGTAAGGATCATGTGTCAATGTAAAGATTAACGTTTGCCTGTATTATTTTCACTATTTCCTTTCATTAACTGGGTTGTAAGCTTGATGACATGCTTTTATACCCACTGTGATATTAATTCTCTTCAATGCAATTTTCCAAATCAAAAATATATTTTACGAAACTGTATATACTTTCCCTTTCGTACGCTATCCAGGTATAAATTATATTTAGAAGTGGTAGATGGGGGAATTCTTTGTCAGCATAAATATCTAACAACAATTATGATAACTGATGATTCCATACTTAGTTCCATTAATAAATAAATGTATTTAGATTAATAAAAAAATAAAGAGAATTTTGTTTTTCAAAAAAAGTTTTTTATTGTGTGTTAAAGTTTATTTCATCTATGTTTTTTAAAAATATATTTCATCTATTTAAAAACACCAGATAATTTTTTGAGACATATCATCTTAAAATATTTTGACATTTTTTAAAATACCGTAACTAAGAAATATCAGTCATTCGGCCATAAGATGGCGTCGAGGTAAGAGCTCCATGGCGGAAATTTCTATGATTAATTCTATAAGCCAAAATTTTTTTGATTATTTTTATTTCAACATTACAACTCTTCAAATAAAAATATGGAAGTTTTTTTGGATGGCACGCGTAAGTATAAATCACATCGGGTGAGGTATGATGGTCGTTTATACTCAAGTTTTTTTTTACTTTTTGATATCTATCTCATGAAATTAATACGATCACCTTGATTGACCTTCCTCTCTCTCTGGTCGTCAAACTCAAGGACAATCAAAAAACTGGTCGTACAACAACACCAGGTTTCATGAGATAAATATATACAAAATTCCAAAAAACCTCTTGTATACGACCAGGTGCATATCCCCCCTGATTTGATGACTGGTCGTTCTTAACAGGGTGACCACACCTTAAAAATGTTCAACCCCCCTGGCAATATGGGACTGGACTGTGCTCTGATTGGTCAATTCAAATCATTCTTGATTCTGATTGGCTTAGAGCTCGCTCCAGTCCCAAACACATTGAAACATATATATATATATATATATATATTACTACTCAACTCCACAATGCTTCATAGACGAAGCAGCCAGGGGAATCTGGTAAAAGGACTGTAATAGATCGGTGATGATGATGTATCTCCACTGACCAATGGCTCGTAAGACACTCAACATTGCTGAGGCTTACTGTACTGGACAACTTCACCAAAGGATGTGACGAGTCGACTGCCACCATTTGGTTTCTTGACAAGGAAAGAAGTATTCAGATATTCAACATGGACATTAACTTAGTCGGGTTTAGCAAAGACACCGGCGGCTTCAAGCTCATCAAACTTTGTCTGCAACGCCTCCATAGTACTTCTGTTGTATTGTGGTAATCGACCTTTTCGTTGGGGTGGAAGAGTAGGACCCATGGTGACAAAGGCTTCGATCTTGCCTCTAGGGCCCATAATAATAATAATAATAATAAAAGCATTTATTTCAACACGATATAAAGTTTACAGCATGGCTGATGTGGTCGTGCATTTACATGATATAACATATCTATACACAAACTGTGCATATTACTATCTACCTATTATACATCATCTTATAATATACTATTCTTCAATAAAAATCTTACAAATATAGGCTATTTCGCTTTTGATAGCAATTTCTTGATTGCTAGCTTAAACTTCTTAGTGTCGTCTATTGTTCTTGTGTTGTTATCCAGAGAGTTCCATAACACTGCTGCTTGGTACGAAATTGATTTCTTTAAAAAATCAGTCTTAGGCTTGGGAAGAACAATAGTCAATTTTCTTCTTAAGTTATAATTACAAAAATATTTTAAAAATAATGAATGTAGTGGAGTAGGGGAATGACCATAATAACAATTTTGTACTAAAAATAACAATCTCTGTGAATATAACTTCTCAAGTGGTTTCCAATTTGTTTGAACTAGAACATCCTCTGTTGGTGTTTGCAAGTCCAACTTATAAATCAATTTGGCCGCCCGTACATGTATACGCTCTAGATCATCAAATAGGGTTTTTCCACATGATCCCCATATTACGAGTCCGTATGTGATTGAGGGTAATATTACTTTAAAGTAAAAATCTGCCTTTGCCTTGGTTGGTAAAAAATAAAGAGACTTTAAAAGGTTAAGTTTCTGTGCAAACGACTTAATTAGTTCAGTGACATGAGCTTTCCACTTTAATTTACTATCTATTTCAATACCTAAACATCTGGAAGACTCAACTTGTTTAAGGTAACTATTTCCTAATTTAATACCTTGCAATGGCCCCACGAATTTACCTCGCCCGAGTATCATAAATTCAGTTTTACCAGGGTGTGGTGTTAAAAGGTTGTGACAGCACCACTCGTATAGCTTACATAAAACTCTATTGAGTGTTGAGGTAACAGAATCATGATTTGGACCAATTACATAAATGGTGGTATCATCAGCATACATATAGATATCCCCTTCATCAACTTCACAGGTTTCAGGCAGGTCGTTACAAAATAAAGAGAACAGAATAGGGCCAAGCACTGATCCTTGGGGAACACCATATTTGACTGACATGGACTGTGATTGACACCCATTTACGACTGTTTTTTGCGAACGATCAGACAAGTAGTTAGCAATCCAGGACCAAAGATCACCAGAGATACCGAGACCCAGCAGCTTTTCAAGTAATACCGAGTGTGATATAGAGTCGAAGGCCTTTCGGAAGTCAACGAACACAATACCAACTACTTGACGATTATCGAGCGCCTTTCTCCAATCTTCTGTCATCTTGACCAGTAACAGTTCGGTAGAGTGACCTTTTTTATAAGCCCATTGTCTACAGTTACTAAGTTGATTTTCTGTAATGTGGGTTGTAATTGTCGAACAAACATTTGTTTCCATAAGTTTGCCTGGTACACATAACAAGGATATCGGTCGATAGTTTTGTTTATCAGTTTCGTCTTCCTTTTTGAATAAGGGCGTCACATTGGCTGATTTCCACGTTTTAGGGACAACGTTAGATGTCATACTGGTTGTATAAAGTGACATCAGAGATGGTATTAGAGCATCTCCAGCAAATTTCAACAGTTTGGGAACTACTTTGTCTGGTCCACCTGCTTTATCCAGCTTAAGGTTCTTCAGGCTCTGCGAAATGACATCCGTGGACAGTGCGATGTGCATTACTGTTGGGGTTATACGTGTAATATGGCTGAAGGGATATCTTTGATTAGATACAAGAAGTTCATTTGCCAACTTTTCGCCTACCGTGGAAAAATGCTCATTTAAAAGGTCCGCTTTCCCTTGGTCTGAGGTTTCTATCACTCCGTCGGATTTCCTAATACCAAGTATAGGCTGCATCCTTTGGCTGTTAGTGGCATTCTTAATTAACTTCCAATACGATTTGCAATCTTTTACCTTATCAAACTGCTCTGCATAATATTTAGTTTTGGCCAACCGGACTTCTTTCGTTACTGTATTTCTTAATTCACGGTATTTTGCCCACAGTTCTTCCTTCTTTGTTTGTCTAGCCTTTAGAAGTGTTTTGTACCGCACGTTCATCATATGCCGTATTTGTGGAGTAATCCATGGAAGGGACTTCTGTCTTATCTTTATTTCTTTATACGGAGCATGCCTGTCACATATGTCATTAAAAAGTTTCAACCATGCCTGATAACAATCGTCAACATCATCAAAACTTGCGCCTACTGACCAAGGAGCTTCCTCGATATCATTAACAAACTTAGATTCCGGGTCAGACTCAAGAGGTGTGGTCAACTGGAAGTAGTCACCGGGTAACACAACTGTTCGTTGTGGGTTACGGAACAGGAAAGATTGCGTACGACTTGCAGCAGAAATTCAAAAGTCTGCGCATTAAACTTGTAAAATGTAAACTAAATTCATGCACATGTTTCCAAACAAATTTTATTCCATCTTATAAAAGACAAAGTACTGTATGAATACATACATTTCTTACAAGAAATAATTGTTTTATTTGGTTAAAAACAGTGCGTAGTTTTTTTGGTTAAAAATAGCTGTAGCAACAGCTCACTTGGAAAACTATATTTGTCATGCTACTTTGTCGGTAATTTCTCAAATGATATTCACTTTTCATAAATTTCCTTTTTATAAATCTTATAGACATCGATCCTTTTTATAAATCTTATAGACATCGACGAGTGCTTGGACCAACCATGTAACGCAAACGCTACGTGTAACAATACCGCTGGATCTTTCTTGTGCACATGTGATGTAGGCTATACCGGTGACGGATTTAACTGCTCAGGTATGCATAAATTTTATCTAATGGACAATGAAGAAATATTTGTGGATTGGACACGCAGAGTGTTTTTGCACAGGCTCCAATTATTACATCGTGTAGGAAAACTTTGATATGTAGAAAAACGTTTTGTGCAAAAAATTATACAAAACAGCAGAAGTGTTAAGAGGCTTGCAAGTACTGTAGACCAAAAAGGAGCAATTAGAACATTAGGCTTAATCCCATTTTCCACTTTACCATTTCGCTCGACACTAGAGAAACATTTCGCCGGTTACATAATTTTTTCCCGTTTTCATTGGTCGACAACTGGAAAAAATGATGTCATTATGAAAATATTTCGCTAGCGGCGAGCGAAATAGTATTACCTGTACTACTAGATTACCTGTACTACTAGAGTCGGTAATAGTAATTAATTCATTTATATTTAAAACAAGAATGAGCATGAATGTCCGAACACCACAATTCATGCTGAAACGGATGTGAACTCAGAAAAATACAAGAATATTGATAGTTAAAAAATCGCAACAATTATTTCAGTAAAATAATTACTTTTTCCATTTATTTGGTTAAAAACAGTGCGTAGTTTTTTTTGGTTAAAAATAGCTGTAGCAACAGCTCAGTTGGAAAACTATATTTGTCATGCTACTTTGCGAGTAATTTCTCAAATGATTTGAACGTATTATCATACATTTCCTTTTTATAAATCTCATAGACATCGACGAGTGCTTGGACCAACCATGTAACGCAAACGGTACATGTAACAATACCGCTGGATCTTTCTTGTGCACATGTGATGTAGGCTATACCGGTGACGGATTTAACTGCTCAGGTATGCATAAATTTTATCCAATGGACAATGAAGAAATATTTGTGGATTGGACACGCAGAGTGTTTTTTGCACAGGCTCCAATTATTACATCGTGTAGGAAAACTTTGATATGTAGAAAAACGTTTTGTGCAAAAAATTATACAAATCAGCAGAAGTATTAAGAGGCTTGCAAGTACTGTAGACCAAAAAGGAGCAATTAGAACATTAGGCTTAATCCCATTTTCCACTTTACCATTTCGCTCGACACTAGAGAAACATTTCGCCGGTTACATAATGTTTTCCCCTTTTTCATTGGTCGACAACTGGAAAAAAATGATGTCATTATGAAAATATTTCGCTAGCGGCGAGCGAAATGGTATTACCTGTACGACTAGATTACCTGTACTACTAGAGTCGGTAATAGTAATTAATTCATTTATATTTAAAACAAGAATGAGCATGAATGTCCGAACACCACAATTCATGCTCAAACGGATGTGAACTCAGAAAAATACAAGAATATTGATAGTTAAAAAATCGCAACAATTATTTCAGTAAAATAATTACTTTTTCCATTTATTTGGTTAAAAACAGTGCGTAGTTTTTTTTTGGTTAAAAATAGCTGTAGCAACAGCTCAGTTGGAAAACTATATTTGTCATGCTACTTTGCGAGTAATTTCTCAAATGATTTGAACGTATTATCATACATTTCCTTTTTATAAATCTTATAGACATCGACGAGTGCTTGGACCAACCATGTAACGCAAACGGTACATGTAACAATACCGCTGGATCTTTCTTGTGCACATGTGATGTAGGCTATACCGGTGACGGATTTAACTGCTCAGGTATGCATAAATTTTATCCAATGGACAATGAAGAAATATTTGTGGATTGGACACGCAGAGTGTTTTTGCACAGGCTCCAATTATTACATCGTGTAGGAAAACTTTGATATGTAGAAAAACGTTTTGTGCAAAAAATTATACAAATCAGCAGAAATATTAAGAGGCTTGCAAGTACTGTAGACCAAAAAGGAGCAATTAGAACATTAGGCTTAATCCCATTTTCCACTTTACCATTTCGCTCGCCGCTAGAGAAACATTTCGCCGATTACATAATGTTTTCCCCTTTTTCATTGGTCGACAACTGGAAAAAAATGATGTCATTATGAAAATATTTCGCTAGCGGCGAGCGAAATAGTGAAGTGGAAAACCGGCTTTAGCTTTGCATACGAGACAGATTAGGCAATCTTGATTAAACCACGTGTTAAAATTAAGTGATTTTATTATCGAATTTATTGTATGTTATTTTGGATCATCGTGGATCGTTTTGGGTCATTGTTGGTCGTTCCATGTTTTAGTAACTACAAGAAATGAATTGGCTTCTTTGAAAGGGCATTCTGTGATTGTATGGCTAACAAATGTTCAGATTAAAATAAATGTTTCCACAAGTCGAACAGCATTATACAACAACGTAATTTTGTCATGCATCTTAATAAATAGGTAATCATATTATGATTTTGGTCATGTAATTACAGATTTACACAACCTTTACTCGTGATATTTGGAAATTGTGCAAATTGTGATTACCTGTACTACTAGAGTCGGTAATAGTAATTAATTCATTTATATTTAAAACAAGAATGAGCATGAATGTCCGAACACCATAATACATGCTCAAACGGATGTGAACTCAGAAAAATACAAGAATATTGATAGTTAAAAAATCGCAACAATTATTTCAGTAAAATAATTACTTTTTCCATTTATTTGGTTAAAAACAGTGCGTAGTTTTTTTTTGGTTAAAAATAGCTGTAGCAACAGCTCAGTTGGAAAACTATATTTGTCATGCTACTTTGCGGGTAATTTCTCAAATGATTTGAACGTATTATTTATAAATCTTATAGACATCGACGAGTGCTTGGACCAACCATGTAACGCAAACGGTACATGTAACAATACCGCTGGATCTTTCTTGTGCACATGTGATGTAGGCTATACCGGTGACGGATTTAACTGCTCAGGTATGCATACATTTTATCCAATGAACAATGAAGAAATATTTGTGGATTGGACACGTAGAGTGTTTTTGCACAGGCTCCAATTATTACATCGTGTAGGAAAACTTTGATATGTAGAAAAACGTTTTGTGCAAAAAAATATACAAAACAGCAGAAGTGTTAAGAGGCTTGCAAGTACTGTAGACCAAAAAGGAGCAATTAGAACATTAGGCTTAATCCCATTTTCCACTTTACCATTTCGCTCGCCGCTAGAGAAACATTTCGCCGATTACATAATGTTTTCCCCTTTTTCATTGGTCGACAACTGGAAAAAAATGATGTCATTATGAAAATATTTCGCTAGCGGCGAGCGAAATAGTGAAGTGGAAAACCGGCTTTAGCTTTGCATACGAGACAGATTAGGCAATCTTGATTAAACCACGTGTTAAAATTAAGTGATTTTATTATCGAATTTATTGTATGTTATTTTGGATCATCGTGGATCGTTTTGGGTCATTGTTGGTCGTTCCATGTTTTAGTAACTACAAGAAATGAATTGGCTTCTTTGAAAGGGCATTCTGTGATTGTATGGCTAACAAATGTTCAGATTAAAATAAATGTTTCCACAAGTCGAACAGCATTATACAACAACGTAATTTTGTCATGCATCTTAATAAATAGGTAATCATATTATGATTTTGGTCATGTAATTACAGATTTACACAACCTTTACTCGTGATATTTGGAAATTGTGCAAATTGTGATTACCTGTACTACTAGAGTCGGTAATAGTAATTAATTCATTTATATTTAATACAAGAATGAGCATGAATGTCCGAACACCATAATACATGCTCAAACGGATGTGAACTCAGAAAAATACAAGAATATTGATAGTTAAAAAATCGCAACAATTATTTCAGTAAAATAATTACTTTTTCCATTTATTTGGTTAAAAACAGTGCGTAGTTTTTTTTTGGTTAAAAATAGCTGTAGCAACAGCTCAGTTGGAAAACTATATTTGTCATGCTACTTTGCGGGTAATTTCTCAAATGATTTGAACGTATTATTTATAAATCTTATAGACATCGACGAGTGCTTGGACCAACCATGTAACGCAAACGGTACATGTAACAATACCGCTGGATCTTTCTTGTGCACATGTGATGTAGGCTATACCGGTGACGGATTTAACTGCTCAGGTATGCATAAATTTTATCTAATGGACAATGAAGAAATATTTGTGGATTGGACACGTAGAGTGTTTTTGCACAGGCTCCAATTATTACATCGTGTAGGAAAACTTTGATATGTAGAAAAACGTTTTGTGCAAAAAAATATACAAAACAGCAGAAGTGTTAAGAGGCTTGCAAGTACTGTAGACCAAAAAGGAGCAATTAGAACATTAGGCTCAAGCCCGTTTTCCACTTCACCATTTCGCTCGCCGCTAGAGAAACATTTCGCCTATTACATAATTTTTTCCCGTTTTCATTGGTCGACAACTGGAAAAAATGATGTCATTATGAAAATATTTCGCTAGCGGCGAGCGAAATAGTATTACCTGTACTACTAGATCAGATTACCTGTACTATTAGAGTCGGTAATAGTAATTAATTCATTTATATTTAAAACAAGAATGAGCATGAATGTCCGAACACCATAATACATGCTCAAACGGATGTGAACTCAGAAAAATACAAGAATATTGATAGTTAAAAAATCGCAACAATTATTTCAGTAAAATAATTACTTTTTCCATTTATTTGGTTAAAAACAGTGCGTAGTTTTTTTTTGGTTAAAAATAGCTGTAGCAACAGCTCAGTTGGAAAACTATATTTGTCATGCTACTTTGCGGGTAATTTCTCAAATGATTTGAACGTATTATTTATAAATCTTATAGACATCGACGAGTGCTTGGACCAACCATGTAACGCAAACGGTACATGTAACAATACCGCTGGATCTTTCTTGTGCACATGTGATGTAGGCTATACCGGTGACGGATTTAACTGCTCAGGTATGCATAAATTTTATCCAATGAACAATGAAGAAATATTTGTGGATTGGACACGTAGAGTGTTTTTGCACAGGCTCCAATTATTACATCGTGTAGGAAAACTTTGATATGTAGAAAAACGTTTTGTGCAAAAAAATATACAAAACAGCAGAAGTGTTAAGAGGCTTGCAAGTACTGTAGACCAAAAAGGATCAATTAGAACATTAGGCTCAAGCCCGTCATCATTTCGCTCGCCGCTAGAGAAACATTTCGCCTATTACATAATTTTTTCCCGTTTTCATTGGTCGACAACTGGAAAAAATGATGTCATTATGAAAATATTTCGCTAGCGGCGAGCGAAATAGTATTACCTGTACTACTAGATCAGATTACCTGTACTATTAGAGTCGGTAATAGTAATTAATTCATTTATATTTAAAACAAGAATGAGCATGAATGTCCGAACACCACAATATATGCTCAAACGGATGTGAACTCAGATTACATAATGTTTTCCCCTTTTTCATTGGTCGACAACTGGAAAAAAATGATGTCATTATGAACATATTTCGCTAGCGGCGAGCGAAATAGTGAAGTGGAAAACCGGCTTTAGCCTTGCATACGAGACAGATTAGGCAATATCGAGTTTCCTTTCTTGATTAAACCACGTGTTAAAATTAAGTAATTTTATTATCGAATCATTGATTGTATGGCTAACAAATCTTCAGACTAAAATAAATGTTTTGACAAGTTGAAGCATTATACAACAACGTAATCTGATAGGTAATCATATGATTTGGGTCATGTAATTACTCGGGCCTCCCCCTGTGGGGGGAGAGCACGAGTCTTAAAAAGGGCTCTGTTTATTTGGCAATGTCGCATTTGACAATAGCGCCATTGTCATATTTTTAATATTCATCTGGTTACCTTTCCTCGAGTGTTCTTCACTGAAAATATTTGATGTGGCTGGCAGTATCTTGATCTCACGATGCTTACAATCGCACACGCCGATCGCCGAAGACCTACGGCTACACTAAAAGATAACGAGCGATTTAGACACGGTTGGTGCCTTGGTGGTCTCTGTCTGTGTCTGCGTTTTAAACCGTACACTGAAAATGCCGTACCTGACGCTGATGTGTACTCGATTAAACCTATGTTTAACAATTTAATATGAAACTCAACGTATGAATGCTTTTTGAAAATATGTTAACTGTTCTGAGGTAACTGTAATATTTTTATAAACTTTGTTGCCTTAATTGTTTATTGTTATCATGTTATGTTATACAAAATAAAGTCGATGCTATAGTTTATTGTTTCACATATATGCATGTTGCTATCGAATTTTACCCTGTTTCACTTATATTGATATTGATATTTTACCTGTAAGCTTAAATGGGGCTCCAAAATGTTCTGGGTTATCAGTATATGCGAATGCTTACAAATGAACGTACAGACTAGAGTATATAAATCTCTGACACTCATTGTTGCCATTGAGTAACCCTGTTTCACTCGATATTTTACCTGTAAGATTAAATGGGGCTCCAAAATGTTCTGGGTTATCAGTAAGTTTGTATCGATTGTTCATACATGTATTATTATACACAAATGCTTTACAAATGAACACACAGTATATAACCCCCTTGACTACATGGAAAGCGAGTTGGCTCGCTAACCGAGACAGTAACATAGTTAACTATGCAGTAATCTGTCTTTATATTACAATTAGCTAGCTGGCTGGCCCACTGGACTAGTCACTAGTATGTATAAAGCCTCTCAAATAATAAATATGCTAAAATTATGAATATGTTTACTGGCTCAAAATGTTATATAACTTCAAAGAAATAATGATTTTGAATTACATTTCTTTAAACTGTTTATAATAGCTTATGACACCTTGCTACTGCCAGCTAAATGGTTTGATTTACTGCTATGCCTTATACACTGAGAAAAAGATCAACTGATTTAATACTTGCTCAAACTAAACCTGTTTGCCGGACTGACCATATGAATTGTTATTACATGAGCACAGGCCGGCTCACTTGCCAGGCTGACCCTTGTTGGCTAGAACTGGATTAGGTCAGCAAACAGGGTGGCTCATTTGGTGGGGCAGAATTCTCTGATACTGAGCCAACTCACCTTCGTATAATCAAAGCCGTTGGCCAACACTATGTTATGGGTTTGCAATGATGGAAAATTTAACCACCCCTGCACTGACAGCCGTATCATTACATGTACCTACAACTATAGATTTGTGTATATTGAATTCAAATCACTGAATTTGCCTACAATGTCTTTAAACAATCCACAACCTCAAGTAGCCCGAGTTAACGCCTAGCAGGCGTCTTGTTAAAGTATGCAATGTTGCTATCGAATTTTACCCTGTTTCACTTATATTGATATTGATATTTTACCTGTAAGCTTAAATGGGGCTCCAAAATGTTCTGGGTTATCAGTAAGTTTGTATCGATTGTTCATATTATTATATGCGAATGCTTACAAATGAACGTACAGACTAGAGTATATAAATCTCTGACACTCATTGTTGCCATTGAGTAACCCTGTTTCACTCGATATTTTACCTGTAAGATTAAATGGGGCTCCAAAATGTTCTGGGTTATCAGTAAGTTTGTATCGATTGTTCATACATGTATTATTATACACAATTAATGCTTACAAATGAATGAACACACAGTATATAAATCTCTGACACCCATACCAACTATCAAGATCAAGGAGTAAAGTGTTTGTTGTTGTTTGCTGGTTTACCAGTGACGGGTCTGAATTTTGGCCTTGACTACACGGAAAGCGAGTTGGCTCGCTAACCGAGACAGTAACATAGTTAACTATGCAGTAATCTGTCTTTATATTACAATTAGCTAGCTGGCTGGCCCACTGGACTAGTCACTAGTATGTATAAAGCCTCTCAAATAATAAATATGCTAAAATTATGAATATGTTTACTGGCTCAAAATGTTATATAACTTCAAAGAAATAATGATTTTGAATTACATTTCTTTAAACTGTTTATAATAGCTTATGACACCTTGCTACTGCCAGCTAAATGGTTTGATTTACTGCTATGCCTTATACACTGAGAAAAAGATTAACTGATTTAATACTTGCTCAAACTAAACCTGTTTGCCGGACTGACCATATGAATTGTTATTACATGAGCACAGGCCGGTTCGCTTGCCAGGCTGACCCTGTTGGCTAGAACTGGATTAGGTCAGCAAACAGGGTGGCTCATTTGGTGGGGCAGAATTCTCAGTAAGCCAGCTTGGATACTGAGCCAACTCACCTTCGTATAATCAAAGCCGTTGGCCAACACTATGTTATGGGTTTGCAATGATGGAAAATGTAACCACCCCTGCACTGACAGCCGTATCATTACATGTACCACAACTATAGATTTGTGTATATTGAATTCAAATCACTGAATTTGCCTACAATGTCTTTCAACAAGCCACAACCTCAAGTAGCCCGAGTTAACGCCTAGCGGGCGTCTTGTTACAGATTTAAACTACCTGTACTCGTGATATTTGGAAATTGTGCTAATTGTTATTACCTGTACTACTAGGGTCGGAAATAATAATTAATTCATTTATATTTAAAAAAGTATGAGAATGAAAATCCCAACACCACAATACATGCTCAAACGGAGTGAACTCAGAAAAATACAAGAATGTTGATAGCTAAAAATTCGCAACAATTATTTCAGTCAAATAATTACTTTTTTCCAAAATAGATCATTTTGAGACACGATGTATTAAGGTATCGATGGGCTATCATGGTTCTATATGGACTATTTTAGTAGTTATGGTATAATCCCTCAAAATATGAGGCACTTGTTTAGTGAATACTGCAGCGCACTATATATTCCCCTGAAACATCGCCGTGTTCAGTGAATTCGATGTCGCTGCCGTGTAATTCACCGTCATCTGCACCGTAACCTTAACCATATCCGCCGTGTAATTAAACCAAATTTATCTAATTACCAGCTTCAAACACTTCAATATGTTCGGTTCAACACATTGCGAGAAATTTTAATATCTGCACTTTTGTCGTATTATTGGACGAGATTGTCAGGAATTGAACACACGACACCATATTCTGTAGGCAATCACTGTAGGAATAAGACTTATGATTCATGTGCGACGTCACGCGACTTAAGTAGATAATTTATTTTTCCCGCCAAAACTTTTAATTTAATAGTGCGTGTGTTATGAGAAGTGTTTTCTTTTAACATTAAATTAAAAACTCCGAAATTCTACATAACTAGGGCTAACATCATTCCGAGAAGCATTAGAACTACGGCAAGATGACACCTACAATCGAGTTTTCAATGACATCAATGATTTGGAGTCATTTAATATTGTTTATGGCATGGAAAATGCTTTCAAAGTTACACTAGTAAGACTGTAAATAAATTTTGTAAATAAATTTGAGCTTCGTAAAGTCCTCAGCTCCGTCTACTATAACAACTGCATTAAGCAAAAAATGAAGAGGCGGGCAAGGAATGATGAGCACATGCTGAGGAATATTTATGGAGTAGATCTAATTGCTGCAGAAGCTAAATATGATAATATATAATTGTAGATCGCGGTATGTTAGCCACCTAAGCTATGACTACGAAAATTTGTCCATGCCTTGACCATTTAACAATGGCGCGCCTCGCTCTCCAATATCCAAGTCTTCTATGTAAGGCTGATATATTACTCTTAAGAAAGGGATAACCACCAATTTTATCAGAATTAGCTGAACTAGAACTCAAAGAACTTTGTCGGTGTAATCTTAGGCTGTAAAAAATAAGTAAATAAAGAATAAAAAGGAAAAATCGAAGAGCCCAAGAATTCGTGACCATAACCAATGATTACCGCGCGGCCTACTGTTACACAAACCGCTCAGCCTCAGGTAAGGATCATGTGTCAATGTAAAGATTAACGTTTGCCTGTATTATTTTCACTATTTCCTTTCATTAACTGGGTTGTAAGCTTGATGACATGCTTTTATACCCACTGTGATATTAATTCTCTTCAATGCAATTTTCCAAATCAAAAATATATTTTACGAAACTGTATATACTTTCCCTTTCGTACGCTATCCAGGTATAAATTATATTTAGAAGTGGTAGATGGGGGAATTCTTTGTCAGCATAAATATCTAACAACAATTATGATAACTGATGATTCCATACTTAGTTCCATTAATAAATAAATGTATTTAGATTAATAAAAAAATAAAGAGAATTTTGTTTTTCAAAAAAAGTTTTTTATTGTGTGTTAAAGTTTATTTCATCTATGTTTTTTAAAAATATATTTCATCTATTTAAAAACACCAGATAATTTTTTGAGACATATCATCTTAAAATATTTTGACATTTTTTAAAATACCGTAACTTATATCAGTCATTCGGCCATAAGATGGCGTCGAGGTAAGAGCTCCATGGCGGAAATTTCTATGATTAATTCTATAAGCCAAAATTTTTTTGATTATTTTTATTTCAACATTACTCTTCAAATAAAAATATGGAAGTTTTTTTGGATGGCACGCGTAAGTATAAATCACATCGGGTGAGGTATGATGGTCGTTTATACTCAAGTTTTTTTTTACTTTTTGATATCTATCTCATGAAATTAATACGATCACCTTGATTGACCTTCCTCTCTCTCTGGTCGTCAAACTCAAGGACAATCAAAAAACTGGTCGTACAACAACACCAGGTTTCATGAGATAAATATATACAAAATTCCAAAAAACCTCTTGTATACGACCAGGTGCATATCCCCCCTGATTTGATGACTGGTCGTTCTTAACAGGGTGACCACACCTTAAAAATGTTCAACCCCCCTGGCAATATGGGACTGGACTGTGCTCTGATTGGTCAATTCAAATCATTCTTGATTCTGATTGGCTTAGAGCTCGCTCCAGTCCCAAACACATTGAAACATATATATATATATATATATATATATATTACTACTCAACTCCACAATGCTTCATAGACGAAGCAGCCAGGGGAATCTGGTAAAAGGACTGTAATAGATCGGTGATGATGATGTATCTCCACTGACCAATGGCTCGTAAGACACTCAACATTGCTGAGGCTTACTGTACTGGACAACTTCACCAAAGGATGTGACGAGTCGACTGCCACCATTTGGTTTCTTGACAAGGAAAGAAGTATTCAGATATTCAACATGGACATTAACTTAGTCGGGTTTAGCAAAGACACCGGCGGCTTCAAGCTCATCAAACTTTGTCTGCAACGCCTCCATAGTACTTCTGTTGTATTGTGGTAATCGACCTTTTCGTTGGGGTGGAAGAGTAGGACCCATGGTGACAAAGGCTTCGATCTTGCCTCTAGGGCCCATAAGGCATCCGGGTCAGACTCAAGAGGTGTGGTCAACTGGAAGTAGTCACCGGGTAACACAACTGTTCGTTGTGGGTTACGGAACAGGAAAGATTGCGTACGACTTGCAGCAGAAATTCAAAAGTCTGCGCATTAAACTTGTAAAATGTAAACTAAATTCATGCACATGTTTCCAAACAAATTTTATTCCATCTTATAAAAGACAAAGTACTGTATGAATACATACATTTCTTACAAGAAATAATTGTTTTATTTGGTTAAAAACAGTGCGTAGTTTTTTTGGTTAAAAATAGCTGTAGCAACAGCTCACTTGGAAAACTATATTTGTCATGCTACTTTGTCGGTAATTTCTCAAATGATATTCACTTTTCATAAATTTCCTTTTTATAAATCTTATAGACATCGATCCTTTTTATAAATCTTATAGACATCGACGAGTGCTTGGACCAACCATGTAACGCAAACGCTACGTGTAACAATACCGCTGGATCTTTCTTGTGCACATGTGATGTAGGCTATACCGGTGACGGATTTAACTGCTCAGGTATGCATAAATTTTATCTAATGGACAATGAAGAAATATTTGTGGATTGGACACGTAGAGTGTTTTTGCACAGGCTCCAATTATTACATCGTGTAGGAAAACTTTGATATGTAGAAAAACGTTTTGTGCAAAAAATTATACAAAACAGCAGAAGTGTTAAGAGGCTTGCAAGTACTGTAGACCAAAAAGGAGCAATTAGAACATTAGGCTTAATCCCATTTTCCACTTTACCATTTCGCTCGACACTAGAGAAACATTTCGCCGGTTACATAATTTTTTCCCGTTTTCATTGGTCGACAACTGGAAAAAATGATGTCATTATGAAAATATTTCGCTAGCGGCGAGCGAAATAGTATTACCTGTACTACTAGATTACCTGTACTACTAGAGTCGGTAATAGTAATTAATTCATTTATATTTAAAACAAGAATGAGCATGAATGTCCGAACACCACAATTCATGCTGAAACGGATGTGAACTCAGAAAAATACAAGAATATTGATAGTTAAAAAATCGCAACAATTATTTCAGTAAAATAATTACTTTTTCCATTTATTTGGTTAAAAACAGTGCGTAGTTTTTTTTGGTTAAAAATAGCTGTAGCAACAGCTCACTTGGAAAACTATATTTGTCATGCTACTTTGCGAGTAATTTCTCAAATGATTTGAACGTATTATCATACATTTCCTTTTTATAAATCTCATAGACATCGACGAGTGCTTGGACCAACCATGTAACGCAAACGGTACATGTAACAATACCGCTGGATCTTTCTTGTGCACATGTGATGTAGGCTATACCGGTGACGGATTTAACTGCTCAGGTATGCATAAATTTTATCCAATGGACAATGAAGAAATATTTGTGGATTGGACACGCAGAGTGTTTTTGCACAGGCTCC
The DNA here is from genome assembly GCA_035772405.1 of Chrysogorgia sp. JL179-B06. NCBI lineage: Eukaryota > Metazoa > Cnidaria > Anthozoa > Scleralcyonacea > Chrysogorgiidae > Chrysogorgia > Chrysogorgia sp. JL179-B06. The sequence continues at coordinate 256,980 of JAYKKM010000090.1, forward strand.
AATTATTACATCGTGTAGGAAAACTTTGATATGTAGAAAAACGTTTTGTGCAAAAAATTATACAAATCAGCAGAAGTATTAAGAGGCTTGCAAGTACTGTAGACCAAAAAGGAGCAATTAGAACATTAGGCTTAATCCCATTTTCCACTTTACCATTTCGCTCGACACTAGAGAAACATTTCGCCGGTTACATAATGTTTTCCCCTTTTTCATTGGTCGACAACTGGAAAAAAATGATGTCATTATGAAAATATTTCGCTAGCGGCGAGCGAAATGGTATTACCTGTACGACTAGATTACCTGTACTACTAGAGTCGGTAATAGTAATTAATTCATTTATATTTAAAACAAGAATGAGCATGAATGTCCGAACACCACAATTCATGCTCAAACGGATGTGAACTCAGAAAAATACAAGAATATTGATAGTTAAAAAATCGCAACAATTATTTCAGTAAAATAATTACTTTTTCCATTTATTTGGTTAAAAACAGTGCGTAGTTTTTTTTTGGTTAAAAATAGCTGTAGCAACAGCTCAGTTGGAAAACTATATTTGTCATGCTACTTTGCGAGTAATTTCTCAAATGATTTGAACGTATTATCATACATTTCCTTTTTATAAATCTTATAGACATCGACGAGTGCTTGGACCAACCATGTAACGCAAACGGTACATGTAACAATACCGCTGGATCTTTCTTGTGCACATGTGATGTAGGCTATACCGGTGACGGATTTAACTGCTCAGGTATGCATAAATTTTATCCAATGGACAATGAAGAAATATTTGTGGATTGGACACGCAGAGTGTTTTTGCACAGGCTCCAATTATTACATCGTGTAGGAAAACTTTGATATGTAGAAAAACGTTTTGTGCAAAAAATTATACAAATCAGCAGAAATATTAAGAGGCTTGCAAGTACTGTAGACCAAAAAGGAGCAATTAGAACATTAGGCTTAATCCCATTTTCCACTTTACCATTTCGCTCGCCGCTAGAGAAACATTTCGCCGATTACATAATGTTTTTTCCCCTTTTTCATTGGTCGACAACTGGAAAAAAATGATGTCATTATGAAAATATTTCGCTAGCGGCGAGCGAAATAGTGAAGTGGAAAACCGGCTTTAGCTTTGCATACGAGACAGATTAGGCAATCTTGATTAAACCACGTGTTAAAATTAAGTGATTTTATTATCGAATTTATTGTATGTTATTTTGGATCATCGTGGATCGTTTTGGGTCATTGTTGGTCGTTCCATGTTTTAGTAACTACAAGAAATGAATTGGCTTCTTTGAAAGGGCATTCTGTGATTGTATGGCTAACAAATGTTCAGATTAAAATAAATGTTTCCACAAGTCGAACAGCATTATACAACAACGTAATTTTGTCATGCATCTTAATAAATAGGTAATCATATTATGATTTTGGTCATGTAATTACAGATTTACACAACCTTTACTCGTGATATTTGGAAATTGTGCAAATTGTGATTACCTGTACTACTAGAGTCGGTAATAGTAATTAATTCATTTATATTTAAAACAAGAATGAGCATGAATGTCCGAACACCATAATACATGCTCAAACGGATGTGAACTCAGAAAAATACAAGAATATTGATAGTTAAAAAATCGCAACAATTATTTCAGCAAAATAATTACTTTTTCCATTTATTTGGTTAAAAACAGTGCGTAGTTTTTTTTTGGTTAAAAATAGCTGTAGCAACAGCTCAGTTGGAAAACTATATTTGTCATGCTACTTTGCGGGTAATTTCTCAAATGATTTGAACGTATTATTTATAAATCTTATAGACATCGACGAGTGCTTGGACCAACCATGTAACGCAAACGGTACATGTAACAATACCGCTGGATCTTTCTTGTGCACATGTGATGTAGGCTATACCGGTGACGGATTTAACTGCTCAGGTATGCATAAATTTTATCTAATGGACAATGAAGAAATATTTGTGGATTGGACACGGAGAGTGTTTTTGCACAGGCTCCAATTATTACATCGTGTAGGAAAACGTTGATATGTAGAAAAACGTTTTGTGCAAAAAAATATACAAAACAGCAGAAGTGTTAAGAGGCTTGCAAGTACTGTAGACCAAAAAGGAGCAATTAGAACATTAGGCTCAAGCCCGTTTTCCACTTCACCATTTCGCTCGCCGCTAGAGAAACATTTCGCCTATTACATAATTTTTTCCCGTTTTCATTGGTCGACAACTGGAAAAAATGATGTCATTATGAAAATATTTCGCTAGCGGCGAGCGAAATAGTATTACCTGTACTACTAGATTACCTGTACTACTAGAGTCGGTAATAGTAATTAATTCATTTATATTTAAAACAAGAATGAGCATGAATGTCCGAACACCACAATTCATGCTCAAACGGATGTGAACTCAGAAAAATACAAGAATATTGATAGTTAAAAAATCGCAACAATTATTTCAGTAAAATAATTACTTTTTCCATTTATTTGGTTAAAAACAGTGCGTAGTTTTTTTTGGTTAAAAATAGCTGTAGCAACAGCTCAGTTGGAAAACTATATTTGTCATGCTACTTTGCGAGTAATTTCTCAAATGATTTGAACGTATTATCATACATTTCCTTTTTATAAATCTCATAGACATCGACGAGTGCTTGGACCAACCATGTAACGCAAACGGTACATGTAACAATACCGCTGGATCTTTCTTGTGCACATGTGATGTGGGCTATACCGGTGACGGATTTAACTGCTCAGGTATGCATAAATTTTATCCAATGGACAATGAAGAAATATTTGTGGATTGGACACGCAGAGTGTTTTTGCACAGGCTCCAATTATTACATCGTGTAGGAAAACTTTGATATGTAGAAAAACGTTTTGTGCAAAAAATTATACAAATCAGCAGAAGTATTAAGAGGCTTGCAAGTACTGTAGACCAAAAAGGAGCAATTAGAACATTAGGCTTAATCCCATTTTCCACTTTACCATTTCGCTCGACACTAGAGAAACATTTCGCCGATTACATAATGTTTTCCCCTTTTTCATTGGTCGACAACTGGAAAAAAATGATGTCATTATGAAAATATTTCGCTAGCGGCGAGCGAAATAGTATTACCTGTACGACTAGATTACCTGTACTACTAGAGTCGGTAATAGTAATTAATTCATTTATATTTAAAACAAGAATGAGCATGAATGTCCGAACACCACAATTCATGCTCAAACGGATGTGAACTCAGAAAAATACAAGAATATTGATAGTTAAAAAATCGCAACAATTATTTCAGTAAAATAATTACTTTTTCCATTTATTTGGTTAAAAACAGTGCGTAGTTTTTTTTTGGTTAAAAATAGCTGTAGCAACAGCTCAGTTGGAAAACTATATTTGTCATGCTACTTTGCGAGTAATTTCTCAAATGATTTGAACGTATTATCATACATTTCCTTTTTATAAATCTTATAGACATCGACGAGTGCTTGGACCAACCATGTAACGCAAACGGTACATGTAACAATACCGCTGGATCTTTCTTGTGCACATGTGATGTAGGCTATACCGGTGACGGATTTAACTGCTCAGGTATGCATAAATTTTATCCAATGGACAATGAAGAAATATTTGTGGATTGGACACGCAGAGTGTTTTTGCACAGGCTCCAATTATTACATCGTGTAGGAAAACTTTGATATGTAGAAAAACGTTTTGTGCAAAAAATTATACAAATCAGCAGAAGTATTAAGAGGCTTGCAAGTACTGTAGACCAAAAAGGAGCAATTAGAACATTAGGCTTAATCCCATTTTCCACTTTACCATTTCGCTCGCCGCTAGAGAAACATTTCGCCGATTACATAATGTTTTCCCCTTTTTCATTGGTCGACAACTGGAAAAAAATGATGTCATTATGAAAATATTTCGCTAGCGGCGAGCGAAATAGTGAAGTGGAAAACCGGCTTTAGCTTTGCAAAGGAGACAGATTAGGCAATCTTGATTAAACCACGTGTTAAAATTAAGTGATTTTATTATCGAATTTATTGTATGTTATTTTGGATCATCGTGGATCGTTTTGGGTCATTGTTGGTCGTTCCATGTTTTAGTAACTACAAGAAATGAATTGGCTTCTTTGAAAGGGCATTCTGTGATTGTATGGCTAACAAATGTTCAGATTAAAATAAATGTTTCCACAAGTCGAACAGCATTATACAACAACGTAATTTTGTCATGCATCTTAATAAATAGGTAATCATATTATGATTTTGGTCATGTAATTACAGATTTACACAACCTTTACTCGTGATATTTGGAAATTGTGCAAATTGTGATTACCTGTACTACTAGAGTCGGTAATAGTAATTAATTCATTTATATTTAAAACAAGAATGAGCATGAATGTCCGAACACCATAATACATGCTCAAACGGATGTGAACTCAGAAAAATACAAGAATATTGATAGTTAAAAAATCGCAACAATTATTTCAACAAAATAATTACTTTTTCCATTTATTTGGTTAAAAACAGTGCGTAGTTTTTTTTTGGTTAAAAATAGCTGTAGCAACAGCTCAGTTGGAAAACTATATTTGTCATGCTACTTTGCGGGTAATTTCTCAAATGATTTGAACGTATTATTTATAAATCTTATAGACATCGACGAGTGCTTGGACCAACCATGTAACGCAAACGGTACATGTAACAATACCGCTGGATCTTTCTTGTGCACATGTGATGTAGGCTATACCGGTGACGGATTTAACTGCTCAGGTATGCATAAATTTTATCTAATGGACAATGAAGAAATATTTGTGGATTGGACACGGAGAGTGTTTTTGCACAGGCTCCAATTATTACATCGTGTAGGAAAACTTTGATATGTAGAAAAACGTTTTGTGCAAAAAAATATACAAAACAGCAGAAGTGTTAAGAGGCTTGCAAGTACTGTAGACCAAAAAGGAGCAATTAGAACATTAGGCTCAAGCCCGTTTTCCACTTCACCATTTCGCTCGCCGCTAGAGAAACATTTCGCCTATTACATAATTTTTTCCCGTTTTCATTGGTCGACAACTGGAAAAAATGATGTCATTATGAAAATATTTCGCTAGCGGCGAGCGAAATAGTATTACCTGTAATACTAGATCAGATTACCTGTACTATTAGAGTCGGTAATAGTAATTAATTCATTTATATTTAAAACAAGAATGAGCATGAATGTCCGAACACCACAATATATGCTCAAACGGATGTGAACTCAGATTACATAATGTTTTCCCCTTTTTCATTGGTCGACAACTGGAAAAAAATGATGTCATTATGAACATATTTCGCTAGCGGCGAGCGAAATAGTGAAGTGGAAAACCGGCTTTAGCCTTGCATACGAGACAGATTAGGCAATATCGAGTTTCCTTTCTTGATTAAACCACGTGTTAAAATTAAGTAATTTTATTATCGAATCATTGATTGTATGGCTAACAAATCTTCAGATTAAAATAAATGTTTTGACAAGTTGAAGCATTATACAACAACGTAATCTGATAGGTAATCATATGATTTGGGTCATGTAATTACTCGGGCCTCCCCCTGTGGGGGGAGAGCACGAGTCTTAAAAAGGGCTCTGTTTATTTGTCAATGTCGCGAAATGGCAATTCTTGCATCATCCCACTTGGGACTGGGTACGAGATCGATCTGAACCATTGCATATATTTATGCGCCATTGTCATATTTTTAATATTCATCTGGTTACCTTTCCTCGAGTGTTCTTCACTGAAAATATTTGATGTGCCTGGCAGTATCTTGATCTCACGATGCTTACAATCGCACACGCCAATCGCCGAAGACCTACGGCTACACTAAAAGATAACGAGCGATTTAGACACGGTTGGTGCCTTGGTGGTCTCTGTCTGCGATTTGAGATCTCGATAACCGTACACTCAAAATGCCGTACCTGTGCGCTGATGTGTACTCGATTAAACCTATGTTTAACAATTTAATATGAAACTCAACGTATGAATGCTTTTTGTTGCCTGTATTGTTTATTGTTAATATCATGTTAATGTTATACAAAATAAAGTCGATGCTATAGTTTATTGTTTCACATATACCAAGTACTATTATTAAAGTATGCAATGTTGCTATCGAATTTTACCCTGTTTCACTTATATTGATATTGATATTTTACCTGTAAGCTTAAATGGGGCTCCAAAATGTTCTGGGTTATCAGTAAGTTTGTATCGATTGTTCATATTATTATATGCGAATGCTTACAAATGAACGTACAGACTAGAGTATATAAATCTCTGACACTCATTGTTGCCATTGAGTAACCCTGTTTCACTCGATATTTTACCTGTAAGATTAAATGGGGCTCCAAAATGTTCTGGGTTATCAGTAAGTTTGTATCGATTGTTCATACATGTATTATTATACACAATTAATGCTTACAAATGAACACACAGTATATAAATCTCTGACACCCATACCAACTATCAAGATCAAGGAGTAAAGTGTTTGTTGTTGTTTGCTGGTTTACCAGTGACGGGTCTGAATTTTGGCCTTGACTACACGGAAAGCGAGTTGGCTCGCTAACCGAGACAGTAACATAGTTAACTATGCAGTAATCTGTCTTTATATTACAATTAGCTAGCTGGCTGGCCCACTGGACTAGTCACTAGTATGTATAAAGCCTCTCAAATAATAAATATGCTAAAATTATGAATATGTTTACTGGCTCAAAATGTTATATAACTTCAAAGAAATAATGATTTTGAATTACATTTCTTTAAACTGTTTATAATAGCTTATGACACCTTGCTACTGCCAGCTAAATGGTTTGATTTACTGCTATGCCTTATACACTGAGAAAAAGATTAACTGATTTAATACTTGCTCAAACTAAACCTGTTTGCCGGACTGACCATATGAATTGTTATTACAAGAGCACAGGCCGGTTCGCTTGCCAGGCTGACCCTGTTGGCTAGAACTGGATTAGGTCAGCAAACAGGGTGGCTCATTTGGTGGGGCAGAATTCTCAGTAAGCCAGCTTGGATACTGAGCCAACTCACCTTCGTATAATCAAAGCCGTTGGCCAACACTATGTTATGGGTTTGCAATGATGGAAAATGTAACCACCCCTACACTGACAGCCGTATCATTACATGTACCACAACTATAGATTTGTGTATATTGAATTCAAATCACTGAATTTGCCTACAATGTCTTTCAACAAGCCACAACCTCAAGTAGCCCGAGTTAACGCCTAGCGGGCGTCTTGTTACAGATTTAAACTACCTGTACTCGTGATATTTGGAAATTGTGCTAATTGTTATTACCTGTACTACTAGGGTCGGAAATAATAATTAATTCATTTATATTTAAAAAAGTATGAGAATGAAAATCCCAACACCACAATACATGCTCAAACGGAGTGAACTCAGAAAAATACAAGAATGTTGATAGCTAAAAATTCGCAACAATTATTTCAGTCAAATAATTACTTTTTTCCAAAATAGATCATTTTGAGACACGATGTATTAAGGTATCGATGGGCTATCATGGTTCTATATGGACTATTTTAGTAGTTATGGTATAATCCCTCAAAATATGAGGCACTTGTTTAGTGAATACTGCAGCGCACTATATATTCCCCTGAAACATCGCCGTGTTCAGTGAATTCGATGTCGCTGCCGTGTAATTCACCGTCATCTGCACCGTAACCTTAACCATATCCGCCGTGTAATTAAACCAAATTTATCTAATTACCAGCTTCAAACACTTCAATATGTTCGGTTCAACACATTGCGAGAAATTTTAATATCTGCACTTTTGTCGTATTATTGGACGAGATTGTCAGGAATTGAACACACGACACCATATTCTGTAGGCAATCACTGTATGAATAAGACTTATGATTCATGTGCGACGTCACGCGACTTAAGTAGATAATTTATTTTTCCCGCCAAAACTTTTAATTTAATAGTGCGTGTGTTATGAGAAGTGTTTTCTTTTAACATTAAATTTAAAACTCCGAAATTCTACATAACTAGGGCTAACATCATTCCGAGAAGCATTAGAACTACGGCAAGATGACACCTACAATCGAGTTTTCAATGACATCAATGATTTGGAGTCATTTAATATTGTTTATGGCATGGAAAATGCTTTCAAAGTTACACTAGTAAGACTGTAAATAAATTTTGTAAATAAATTTGAGCTTCGTAAAGTCCTCAGCTCCGTCTACTATAACAACTGCATTAAGCAAAAAATGAAGAGGCGGGCAAGGAATGATCAGCACATGCTGAGGAATATTTATGGAGTAGATCTAATTGCTGCAGAAGCTAAATATGATAATATATAATTGTAGATCGCGGTATGTTAGCCACCTAAGCTATGACTACGAAAACGATCGCGAAGATATCCACTCGTAAGTCGTGACTCGGTATGAATTAGAATTACAGGCAGGGAAAGCGTTAGACATGAAAATACTCCTCAAGTTTTATCAAGCAACGTTAGATAACTTGTGGTGCAAGACGGCTTCTAGTTAAAAATCTGAACGATTAAAACGCAGGCTTCGTGATTATTTTAAAGACGGGATAGTTTTCCAAAAACAACCAGACCCTTCAAAACCAGAACTGGTCTATTTAAATTCAATATCGCGTCAGGATGTTATCAATGAAGCTGCGAAGAGGACGTCGAACAACACTACTTATGACAACTCTTTACTAGCTCTATCGTGCGGCTCAAGTACTGAAAACAAGTATTAAGGACGAAAGCAAAGGCATCAAACTGCAGCCTATTGATGTAGAAGACCTTAACGTCGACAAAGTGAAATCTGTAGTTCCTTCAGCTCTGTAGAGATTACTATGTCTGATTGTCTGTGATGAGGAAAAAATCGACGCATCATGTCCCGTCGCTACCATACTCATTGCTGCACAGTGTCGCGATATAGATTTAACAAACGTTCTCAGCTACGAATTATCTACAGTGCCCTTCTCTCTGACACACGCTGATGGTTCTCTAAGAAAAACAACAAAGAATGTACTTCTGGCGGAGATAGAGCAAGTGAGTCAACCACAACCAAGATTACACACAAGAAATATGTCCACTACTCACATTGTTGACGGGATGGCGTTGGTCCAGAAGTGAAATCAGGAGGTTCGCGCACGTTTGGAGAACTTGCAGAACGGCACGTTTTTTGATCGGTACGACCTTATTAATTAAGGAAAGTGAATTAAAGAGTGAAGCGGGATTCCAGTAATACACTCGAGGTAAAGATTGCATCTGGAAATACATCAATCCCACAGCAATGGCCGAAGTATATCAGCAGCAAGTAAAATAAAGTCAATCTCGCCAACTTCCTTTGTCAAAAGTGGTGCGCAATTGGTCAACGCGAGCTACTGCCCGGTAATCAGTTGATTGTTGCTTTATGGGGGTTTTGAACATCCAACTGATGCTACGATGATTACAAACTAACATGCTATTCCTGCTGAAGAGCTGAAATCAAACCACGAAGAAGCTGACACCAGGATGATCCTACACGTGATTCATGCTTCCTCTACCGCCAAACGGGTTGTCATCCAGTCTCCCGATACTGACGTCGCATTATTAGTCACATATATATTCCAGCAAATTGTGAGGAACTGATAACCTTTTGAAGCAATTCTAGTCATTTTTACAAGAGTTACAGATGTGTGTACGCCTTATATTTTGGGGGTTATACCATAACTACTAAAATGGTCCCTAGAACCATGATGGCTCATCGATACCTTAGTACATCGTGTCTCAAAATGATCAGTACAGTAGACATCATGTTATCATTCTATGATGTCGGACTGAGTATGCAGAGCATGTGCTAGCTCTTTGTCTAAAATAACCTAATCAGAAATTCAAAAGTCCGTGCTTTAAACTTGTAAAATGTAAACTAAATCCATGCAGATGTTGGCAAACAAATTGTATTCCATCTTATGAAAGACAGAGTATGAACACTTTTCTTGCCAGAATTCTGCAGTTTATTTGGTCAAAAACAGTTTTTTTGGTTAAAAATAGGTGTAGCAACAGCTCAGTTGGAAAACTATATTTGTCATCTTGCTTTGCGGGTAATTTCTCAAATGATATTCACGTATTATCATAAATTTCCTTTTTATAAATCTTATAGACATCGACGAGTGCTTGGACCAACCATGTTACGCAAACTCTTCGTGTAACAATACCGTTGGATCTTTTAAGTGCACGTGTAACGTAGGCTATACTGGTGATGGATTTAACTGCTCAGGTACGCATAATTATTTAAATTGTAATAATTAATTCAATTATCTAATTAATTCAATTATCATAGATTCATCGGGGTTCCTTTGAGGTCGGTGGCCCTTAGGAGTTGCTCTAACCCTGACTATAGTCCGTTACGTCACTGCTTGGATGACTTCACAGTCATTAGCATTTTAAAAACGTAAACCTGTATAAAGTATCGGAAGAAGATCAAAGATCTGTTTAAATATTTCCCCTGAATAATAGACCTGTTTCATAATGGCGGCCATTCTAAATATTCTTTTATATAAATGCAGACTGGCCTTTCTGCACCTCGTTACAAAGCAAAGATTCTTCGGAATTACAGACACACGAACGAAGTCAGAAAGGACAATTTAAATGAATATAAAAGAATATTTAATTTGGATGCCATTATGAAAAGAGGTCTGTCTATATATATAATGTTTATAAATAAAACAGAATTGGGGGTTATAGGCACTCTATAAAGGTTTTTGAAAAGTAAAGCTGAACCAAGTTCGTTCTCCTCTTAAGTCCCGTACTGTTTGAGGCGGTGTGGCTTGGTCTTTCGCAGTTTTTCATAATAGTAATGGTTTATCTATCGTTGTGTAGAAGCGAAATGTCTGGGTAAAAAACTGGATCTTCTTTTGGTGGTCGATGGATCAGGTAGCGTGCTGAAGGAAAACTTTGCAAAAATCAAAGAATTCATCCAACGATTGAACGAGAGATTTGACGTTGGTCCTGATAAGACTCGTATAGCACTTATACAGTTTGGGTCAACTGTAATGACTCGAATCGAATTCAATCTTGGCGATAAGGACAGCCTGAGCGAGGTTAACGCAGGTGTGGCGAGCATGACGTATTTGAATTCCATCACTGCCACTGGTGATGCCTTGAAAAAAGCAAGAGAACAGGTAATACTCGTACAATCTTGGGATTTATCCTCGCCCAAAGTCTTTATGTAAAATCGCGATGAAAACATTGGAAGGTGTACGATGGTTTTACATCCTTTTTTCTAAATTATGGTAAGCTGATAAATAAGAATATGGCGGCCATGTTGGTGTAATTAACAAAAGAAGCTAATTAAATTTCTATTGTTAAGATTCAGAAACATGGCGGCGGTGACGTCACGCAAAAACGATCGGTATTTTAAAGGACATTGCCAACAAAAGTCATAAGTTGAAATTTTTGATATTCTGATTAACAAACAGGCTAACGAAGGTAATCCAAGTAAAGAAAACTACTTTTGTACAAAACAACAATCCTGTCATCCGCCATCTTGTTGTAATTTGACGTCACACCCGTGGTAAATCTGATGAAACTACTCTGTGGGTAGCCGAGTTTCCGCGGAAAGCTTTTTAAAATGGTGTGATTCGTTTAAAAAAGGACATTCACAAAAATGGGGTTGCAGACTTATAAAGACACGAGGATGGCTAGACATAAATTTCGCTTTACCCCGGGTGCGACGTCACGCGCATATTGAAAATACATCCAAGATGGCAGACAATGATTCAGGTTAGCAACCTTGACAGTGCAATTAATACGCTTTATGAGCATTTTTACTACTGCTTGGTTTTAGAGTTAAACGAAGGAGAACGTTATTGTGATGACGTTGTAATAGTCAAGATTCTTTGGTGAATTAGCTAAAAGGTTACTTTTTAGCCCTGAAACCGGAAGTTGCCTTTCGGCCTCGCTGCGTACAGGTATATAGGTCACTGCAGGCGGTCGATGATAACTACTATAATAGTTGAATGATGATAACTACTATAATAGTTGAATGATGATAACTACTATAATAGTTGAATGATGATAACTACTATAATAGTTGAATGATGATAACTACTATAATAGTTGAATGATGATAACTACTATAATAGTTGAATGATGATTACTACTGTAATGTTGAATGATGATAACTACTATAATAGCTGAATGATGATTACTACCATAATAGTTGAATGATGATAACTACTATAATAGTTGAATGATGATAACTACTATAATAGTTGAATGATGATAACTACTATAATAGTTGAATGATGATAACTACTATAATAGTTGAATGATGATAACTACTATAATAGTTGAATGATGATAACTACTATAATAGTTGAATGATGATAACTACTATAATAGTTGAATGATGATAACTACTATAATGTTTAATGATGATAACTACTAGGCTATAATAGTTGAATGATGATTACTACTATAATAGTTGAATGATGATAACTACTATAATAGCTGAATGATGATTACTACCATAATAGTTGAATGATGATAACTACTATAATAGTTGAATGATGATTACTACTATAATAGTTGAATGATGATAACTACTATAATAGTTGAATGATGATAACTACTATAATAGTTGAATGATGATAACTACTATAATAGTTGAATGATCATAACTACTATAATAGTTGAATGATGATAACTACTATAATAGTTGAATGATGATAACTACTATAATAGTTGAATGATGATAACTACTATAATAGTTGAATGATGATCACTACTATAATGTTGAATGATGATAACTACTATAATAGTTGAATGATAATAACTACTATAATAGCTGAATGATGATTACTACCATAATAGTTGAATGATGATAACTACTATAATAGTTGAATGATAATTACTACTTAAATAGTTGAATGATGATAACTACTATAATAGTTCAATGATGATAACTACTATAATAGTTGAATGATGATAACTACTATAATAGTTGAATGATAATTACTACTATAATAGTTGAATGATCATAACTACTATAATAGTTGAATGATGATTACTACTATAATGGTTGAATGATGATAACTACTATAATAGCTGAATGATGATTACTACCATAATAGTTGAATGATGATAACTACTATAATAGTTGAATGATGATTACTACTATAATAGTTGAATGATGATAACTACTATAATAGTTGAATGATGATAACTACTATAATAGTTGAATGATCATAACTACTATAATAGTTGAATGATGATTACTACTATAATAGTTGAATGATGATAACTACTATAATAGTTGAATGATGATAACTACTATAATAGTTGAATGATGATAACTACTATAATAGTTGAATGATGATAACTACTATAATAGTTGAATGATGATAACTACTATAATAGTTGAATGATGATTACTACTATAATAGTTGCATGACGATAACTACTATAATAGTTGAATGATGATAACTACTATAATAGTTGCATGATGATAACTACTATAATAGTTGAATGACGATAACTACTATAATAGTTGAATGATGATTACTATTAATAGTTGAATGATGATTACTAATATAATAGTTGAATGACGATAACTACTATAATAGTTAGTTGAATACTAACTATTCGATGATTGATAGTGGAACAAGACGCCCGCTAGGCGTTAACTCGGATAGCCTGCAAGCCTGCTCTCTGCGGGCGGCTTGCGGGGGGTATGGGTATGCATGGACCCCAATGGGGATGTTAGACAGTTGGAATTGGAAAACATGCTCACTTAATTGTCTTATATTACAAAAGATAATTTTTAACTTTTTCTATTTATTGATATACATGTATGCAGAACCTAGATTTGGACAACATTTACTGCATATGGTATTTTACTGTCAATTATTAAACTGAACTGAAGCACATGATACAGTATTATTGTGACATTTTGTGTATTCTAGTTAATTTCAGTTGCTGTTTATATACTGTTTTGATAGTGTTCACAATTTTCATTTTTCATTGGATATTTGGACCGGGATAATGATTTATTTATGACATACATCTGATGATTTGTAATTGCCATGGCAACAGAACATGTTCATTCTTTATAACAGTTACACGGTTTATGTTTGATATATTCAGACCATTTTTGCTATTTATAGTCTTCTTTAACAACTCCACATGAAAATTATTTATAAAAGTGAGATGTACAGTACGAATGGCAAAACATATGCAGTGAATCAAGTTTGCAGCTTTGATCTTTGTTGACAGTTGCTTGGTTTGATAATGGCAATGTTACAATCACAATGCATTTCATCAATTCAAGCATGTGGTTTAAGCAAAGTTATTTTGGTGGACATTGGAATATGGTAATTTATTTGGCTGCATGAATGGCGACTTGAAATTCCACTGAGTTTGTAATCATGAAATGAATCATAATATTTTCAATGGCCTAGTGCTAGTGCTAATGATGGGAATTATGCCAGTGAATTTCTGTCTGACTGTTGACTTTGCATTGATGATTAAATGCCTTTAGCACTTTACTCCACTCCAGTGTTCTGCAATAGCACCCAATGTCAGATCGTTCCAGTAAGTACATGCTGTAATAGTAGAAAAGCAAATCGAATAGAGAGATATTGCACAACTTTCTGCAGAAGAAATAAAATTGTCATTAAATGTCTCATTGTCACAATGTTGATGAACCTGATTGACCTGATTCATATGTGCTCGTATGTATATTTGTAATTTGTGTCAATTGTGCAACAGTAATTTTAATGCCTTTAATCTCAAATAAAACATCGGTTTATATAAATTTTTGAAATATTCTACCAAATTGATAACTGAATTTACTTCCAACAATACACATGTTCCACGATGGTGGACCATACCGAATGAATCTCTTGCATGTGAATCAAATATTTTCAGTGAACCATTTGCAATAGTATAGATGGATACAGTATTACATCCGATTGTTAACAGAAAGGAATTATAACTTTCTTGTAGGCATATGGAATGTTTTCATTCAAAGTGTTGTATGGAGTCTACCAGAGTAACTTTCACTAAACTCAAGTTGATAATTTGTGTTTAGCACTGTAACCATGGTAGATAATTCAGTTAGCAATAAATAAGATGGCCTTGATAATCTTGACAATGCAGAATACAATTCATTTCCAAGGTTCATAATTTATTTGAACTATAGGTGTTCTGGGTGATTTATTGTGTAGGTAATTGATTTGTTTCCGAAGTTATGTATCAAAGCACACAAACTCATAGCTACACATTGGACCAAATACATCAACATCACCTTGACTATAAGGTGCATGAATAGTTTTACTAGGATCATGCAATAAAAGTAGTTAAGTAGGACCTGGGTTCTTTTCAATGTCTCTACTAAGATTGAACTTGCAGTAATTCACTCTGTGGTTTAAGTTGATGTAAGTCTTTTTCCTCTTTTTATTTATATTTTTAGAAAGAAATACAGAAGTTTTCGATCCAGCTGTTTGTTTTCTATGTCGTTTTGATTTTTCATGTAAACCCTTTGGTTTTTTAATTTTATTAACTTGGGGTAAATATACCTTACTTGATTACTCAGCAACCTTTTCCGTTCATGGCTAAATGCATAAACTAGACGATGGATATGAGAAGACCTGGGTACATTTCTTTTAATGTGTTTTCGAAGCTGTTATGTTTACGCAATTTTCTACTTTTATTCAAAAGGTGAGAGTTTTTTAGCTGGGATCCTGCTAGGTTCTCGATCACGTCGACCAACATGGCGGTTGTTTACCTCAATCACATTAAATTTAGCATAACGAGATCTACATTCCTCTGTGTTTAAGCTCTGGGTCAATATCAGCGGTAGGGTTAGGGTTAGGTCGGTTTGTTCATATATCGAGAAAGCGCCGGATTATTCGATGGCAACGTGCTTTTGGAATTATTGGGTAAAACATGCGACTGTTCATGAACAATTGATAATATAAAACACATACTTTATGAAACGATATGTTGAATCACATCGAATTTATTTTGCACGACATTTGTAACACAATAAACAATATAGGCAACAATAAATCAAATCATAAATATTAATAATACAGCGTTCATATTAAATGTCGAGTCTCCTCGGGTGAATGTTTACCTGACACTTGCAACTTGTCTTCGTCAAGTACGTTCTTTGTGCTTCTATTTACATCATTTGAGCAATTCAATGACACAGGTAACGTTGTATTCAAGTTTATATTCGTTTTTAGTTTTGTAAGATTGGCATTCATATAAGTTTTCATCAGATCGCGGACCCACATAACTGACTTCGTACACTTTCTTCCAAGCAATCGCTGGCAAAAACACTAGCTAGTCCGCCGAGCGGGCGAAAAGCCTGGGTCGAGGTTGAGTTTCGCAAAGCTTGTTGGGGCCAAATCTCAACCCCAAAAATAATAAACGCGCGCAGAACCTAGACTCGGCTATCCGAGTAATTAGTGGTTAGATATAAATTCTGCATGAGCTTCAGCTCTTATATTTATTATTTGTTTCGTATTTATTGACACACACATCCCCATTCACCTCTTTAATACACTTCGAATGCAATTATATCATTTTAATTATTTATAGTTTAAATAGTGCTCGATAATGGACTAATTTTATTTTCTAAGGTTTTCAATGGTGTAGGTGGAGATCGTGTGGACGCTCTGAATGTTCTTATTCTTTTCACTGATGGTAAGGCGTCAGATGGTAATTTGCAGTTGAGAGAGGCTAAGAAACTAAAGGATGACGGCGTAAAAGTCATTACATTTGGAATGGGCGAGGAAAAGACCATTGCGAAATTCCGTTCAAAGTTGATGGAGATGGCTAGCAAAGCTAGCGGTAGCGATGAACCGTTGGAATTCGAAGCCGATTTCGAGCAACTGGATTCCATTACAAACGCTTTAGTCAAGGAGGCCTGTGCTGGACTGGTCTGAGGTCGACTTTATGCACTTATTTATCAGTTCTTCTGTACTATTAAAGACTTATTAACCGAGCATGAGATCTGTAATTTGCCTGAGGTTTTCGTGCAGACGGAGCGATGAAGGAGCGAGGAAAATACGTTCCTGTACAGACCGAACAAACGAGGTTAATAAAGTATTTATTATATGGCTTTAGTTAATTTTCTTCTCTGTAATTTAACGCTGTTTTCGTCTTCAACTTCTTCAGAAGCTGCCGTTTACCTTACTTCGTCACCAGTATGTTTCGCTTCATTTTACATCAGTAATTTTCCGGGCTTTTAGATGATTGAAAACTTTAAAGAAAAGCAATAATGATGTTCCAGTATATTTTATTGCTCGGTATTTTCACTGAAGAT
Source organism: Chrysogorgia sp. JL179-B06 (assembly GCA_035772405.1). Classification (NCBI taxonomy): domain Eukaryota; kingdom Metazoa; phylum Cnidaria; class Anthozoa; order Scleralcyonacea; family Chrysogorgiidae; genus Chrysogorgia; species Chrysogorgia sp. JL179-B06. The sequence continues at coordinate 274,294 of JAYKKM010000090.1, forward strand.
TCTTTTTTGAGTTCTCTTTTATTTTCGTTCAAATCAACTCAGAAATTTTCCCGCCTCAACATACCGATCCGGAAAAAGCGTATTATTGCCCAACAACAAAAAATACGCGAGCCCGTTGCGGGATTTCACGGACCGTGCGTCAACCAATCAGAACACAGGAAATAAAACAGCCATATAATAAAACCTCATAGCTGTCTATCTTAAAGTGCATAATATAACGTCTGTGGGGATTTAACATATTTGTAATCTATGGATTCTCCTGAGATAAATTGTAATATATCTTGTCAGCTGAAAATTTCATCTTCATAGACTTTTTTGCTGTTAAAGTTGACGGAAATGATGTCATAGCGGGCATCTGTCTATATGAAAACCTCTTTACAGATTCCCGCTATGACGTCATTTCCGTCAATTTAACAGCAAAAAAGTCTATGAAGATGAAATTTTCAGCTGACAAGATATATTACAATTTTTCTCAGGAGAATCGATAGATTAAATATATGTTAAATTCCCACAGACGTTATATGCACTTTAAAGATGTCGAATATCCTGCTTGGTTATATATAATGTAGAACTAGTTTGGATTTAGTTTGTGCACTTTTGAGATAACGTCTGTATTACTTCTTCTAATAACTTCTTATTTATCGATCTTAAAGATGTCAACTATCCAGTGGCTTAGTTATATGATATAGCACTAGTTTGGTTTAGTTTAATTTGTAATTTTTTATAGTTTAGTTTAATTTGAAATAAAATATTAAAATGAAGATTCTGCTTATTGCCCTTACTGAGAGCTCGTCTACCGATTTCCGACTTGTTAATATATGCAACTGCGATTTTCAAATCTTTCAAACAGATTTAGATCAGTCAAATCTACTATCCGCCAATTGACAATTTCTACAGATAACCTTCGTCAATACTTGTGCCTCTATTAACTCTTTCCTTACGGCTGAAAAACATCAAAAATTGAACGACCACGTTGTTCTATTGATATCTCTTGAAATAACCATAACTGTTGCGAAAGCTATACATTTTCTGGAAGCCCAATAAACCGGCTTTTACTTGTTCTTTTAAATTTCCCGAACAAAACACATTATGTTAATATAAATTAGCATTAATTATCATAAATCAGGTTGAAAAATTTACATTTTTCCAGAAAAGGCCATCTTGCACGCCCGCGTAGCACCAATCGCAGAGTTGTTTATGAAATCAAATCAAACTTGGCGTGTGCGTGGATTTCATGTTCCTGGCGCTTGTCGAATTTCAATTTTTAATCTTGCGTTACCGTGTGCCGTGTTTTTCAATTGACGACTTTGCGGGTCTTCAGTGACCCATTTTAACTGCGCCCGTAGGGAAAGAGTTAATGACGAAATTTTAAAATGCCCATTGTCTTTTTGTCATTACAAGTTTCGTGAATATTAATGCTGGTATAATACTTTAACCAAATTACCAATATTCAAATTTTAACATATAAGATATACTAGGTTCTTCCAATCGACTTTCGAACATTCAAACAAATTAACGCTTTTTAAATTAAAATATCAAACAAAGTCAATGACGCGTAGCCTATTTTATTTCTTGGCTGTTTTCAACACAATTTGGCGGATCGTAGATTTGACTGATCTAATCACACCGGTAACTGAATAATTTGAGAGGTCGGCAAATGGTAGGCGAGCTATTCTCAGTGGGGTACTCGGCTCACAATACCATGCTTGGCCTATCGGGTGAGTTGTAGTAATATCGTGGCGACCCTAAGTTTAGTTAAATTTGGTCGAGAAGAAGGTTTTTGGCTATCTCACCGTTTGCCACACAGCAGCCACTTTGGAGTAGAACCGTGCCACCCACCTCCCCTCTTCCGCCTGGCATTGTGTTAAGATTTCTGCTAACTCCTTTTCTATTTCGTTCACATTATTAACTATTAAAAATAAACCTATCTTCAAAGCGCACCTTTACAGTCAAGGGACACCAGTTTCTCCTCAGCCCCCCCCCCCCGTACAGTAAGCAACAAAATACTGACTTTTCGAGCGAAGCCCTTCATCAGAGTAAGACGAGCTGAAATAAAATAATATTATATATATATAATATATATATATATATATATATATATATATATATATATATATATATATATATATATATATATATATATATATATATATATATATATGTGTATATATATATACCGTATATATATATATATATATATATATATATAGAGTAGAGTGCTGCGTAGACAGTGTTTTGAATATATAGCAAAGTGAAAAGGTGGTAAACTGCCAATAATTTAGTGATGAGATACTGACGTTTCGAGCGGAGCCCTTCATCAGAGTAAGACCTTACTCTGATGAAGGGCTCCGCTCGAAACGTCAGTATCTCATCACTAAATTCTTGGCAGTTTACCACCTTTTCACTTTACTATATATATATATATATATATACACCAAAGGGTATCACAAGTAGAAAGCAGCCAATCAAATGCCTGGGAGATAAAAAAACTAATAATTGATGAATGCGAAAAAATTAAATCGTTTCTATTTTTACAATCGATCTGCAAACAGACTGAGGGAGAACGAGTCAAGGGTGCAATGACTGGTACAATACTCAAGGAAAGTATGGGATAGTAAAGCTGTAGGAAACAAAAACTTGAAATGAAAGTGCACGAGCTATACTGATAAAGTTCCTCGCAAATTAAAATAACAAAAAAACGTGTAGGAAATTAAAAAGAAAAACGTTCGTTAAGTCCATAAGTATGTGTGGTAGTTTAAAACGAGACTTTACCTCCCCAATATGGCGGTCGCGACCTACTTCCGGCTTCAATTTCAGAATAAATAGATGCTCTACCCAGTCTCTTATACAGATCAGTGTTGGGTTAGCACTAGTTTCCATCTACGAAATTAATGTGATTTTTATAAGTAATAGCATAAAAAGAGGTGCATTAGCTATTAAACGTCCCGCTCGATGAGAGTCGTTTAGAAAAATTCCCAAGGGCCGAAGGCCCGAGGGAATTTTACTAAATGACCCGAATCGAGCGGGACGTTTAATAGCTAATGCACCTCTTTTTATGCTCAACGGAGGTAAGATTAGCAAAAATGGATATAATGAGGTATATTAGTTGTTAATGGCCCTGTGAGAACAAAAGATATACCCGCAAACATTATATTACATCGACGAAATTAATGTGACGAAATTAATGTGACAAAAAAAGCTCAAGATGGCGGCAGGTCAACATTATCGTGCTGGACTCGTTGTCAGTGGCGCACTGGCCCGAAGACAATTAGTCAGGCGCCCCTTTCATCCAATTTCCCGTTAACTTTCCTGCTGCCAGTCCGCCCCTGCTCGTTGTTCCTTTTATTTTACTCTTATCGTCATTTATGTATTTGCTATACGCAAATGGTGGTATCATCGGAAGTATTTCAAAATACCGATATTGGATTCATAGTGAAAGTTATATCTATTCTACTCTTTACAACTATCGAAAGTTCTACGGGTTAGCAGTTCACGAAATTTACGAAGAATATTGTTTTGACTATGTTCTTGCTGTGGAATATGCAAACAAATAAGCTAGCGTGAATGTCAGAGAGCGTTAAGATAAATTTAAGATTGGTCAACAATTGGAAAGGAATTTGCTGCTCGGGTAAGCAGCCGGTAGTTGAGGGGAGTGAGAACGAACTCGAACTGACGGCTGCGAAGGAGACTATGTTTTGGATTGATGAACGGCGACCATTGTGCAACTTGTTCAACAAATCATTTGACACCTGAAAGCAACGACGTTACCGCAGAGGAACATCACTTAGTACCTGAACTTGAAAAACTTTCACAACGAAAACTATACTTCACCAAAACGTCCGAGGTATTGTTAGTAAAGTTACATTGGTAAGTGAGCTTCTTGCATCTCATAGAAATCAAACTGCCTGCACAGTTGATGGAGAATTATTTATTCAAGGCTATACATACGAAAGTAAGTTCAGGACTAATGGATTAGGCGGAGGTGTTGGGGCATATATTAAAAATGGGACTCCATATCAGAGACGTTTCGATCTGGAATCGGATAAAGTTGAATGTATATGGCTAGAAGTTGTGTTCCCTAATACCAAAGGATTTTTAATAGCGTAGAGTCTGGCTGCTATTAATAGCTCAAAAAGCGGACAAACAAACTAAATTTGACTCACAAATGATTGCAAATGAGCTATTTATTTTGTTATGGTCGCAAGAATTATGGGTAAAAGCGGACAAACATCGGTACTGACGTCATCTCGACGGAGCGCTATTGGAATCATATACCGACCACCCGATTCGTCGAGGTAACTCCCATCAAACTTCACGAATCTTTTTGATGAAATGTTTGAAAAAATAATAGGAGAAAACAAAGAAACAATACTCATGGGAGATCTCAATTGCGATTTTCTTAAGAAAAATGTCAACAGGGAACTTAAGAATTCCTTTTCAGCAAAGGTCTCAAACAAGTGGTTTCTTCACCGACAAGAATAACACCACACACCAAGTCACTTATTGATATTATTGCGTCGTCCAACCCTGAGAATCTAATAAACGTTGTTGTGATACCAAGTGGTTTGAGTACCATGATATGGTTGGCTGCTGTCGAAAAATAAACAACGTCAAATTTTAGGCAAGGAAAATAATCTGTCGTGATTACCGAAGGTATAATGCGAATAACCTGTGTAAAGTCTTACAGGGTTATGATTGGTCAAGTTTATTCCGTGTTAGATCCGCCAGTGAAGCTTGGGATATGTTGAAAGGAGTACTTCTGGAGAATTTTAATAAGCATGCACATTTTGTTGAGAAGAAAGTTAAGGGAAAACCTTGTCCATGGATTACGTCCGAAGTTAAGAAGGAGATGAATAATCGCGATTTTTTGCTCCGCAAATCTAGAAGATCTAACAACGAGCAATATTGGAGTGCGTATAAGAGAAAGAGAAATCCGGTTAATAATCTAATTAAGTATGCTAAAGATAATTTCCATCGAAACCAACTCAACGAGAACATCTCGCAAACAGACCGGTTCTGGAAAACATTAAAACAACTTTATCCACCAACAGCCTCTATGAAAACCCCAGTTACTGGATTACTTGTAAATGGAACTATGACCACTGATAAGTGCGAAATGCATTTTGCCAGTTTTTCTCCACAATAGCCGCACATCTCAAAGCTAGCTCACATTTCCTATCAGATTTTATTTGGAGTTATGTGCCATTTGGAAGCGTTCTACCAAACACATTAAACCATTTCAGTTTTAGACCTGTTTCTGTATGTGAAGTAGTCAGCGAACTTAAGAAATTGAAGAGAAACAAAGCCTCTGGTCTAGATGATCTATCACCAAATTTATTGAAGGTGTTGCAGGTATTATTGCTGTCTTCGTGTGGAATTAAGGGAACAGAACTTGAATGGTTTACCAACTACCTGTTTATGCGTAAGCAAGCTGTCAATTATAACGGTACTTTATCTAATTTTGAGTTCGTGACATGTGGGGTCCCACAGGGATCAATTCTAGGTCCCCTATTATTTCTGGCATATGTTAATGACTTGGAAAACTGCCTTCAGCATTCGAAAGTGGTTATGTATGCTGATGACACTGTATTTTATGTGTCAGATGCTGATAAAAATGTCATCCAGGACAAACTGTCTTCTGATATCGAGAATCTATCTGATTGGATTAATGATAATGAATTGGTTATTAACCTTGGAAAAGGAAAAACTGAATCTATGCTTTTTGGTACCAGTTAGCGTCTATCTAGAGTGAACGATCTCGCCTTATATACTACAGATTTACCAAGATTATTAGCACACAGACATATAAATACCTAGGTGTCGTACTTGACCCTAATCTTCTGCTTAATGGCTATTTGGACAAAGTTTACAAGAAGGCATCTGGAAGACTGAAAATGTTATTAAAGATCAGAAATAGCATCTCAATTCATGCTTCTGAGTGCATATACAAACACATGATCGTTCCTCTAGCTAATAACATATTCTCCATTATTTGTTGCCAACCAAGTGAGTCGACGAACATGCGTTTCAAACGACTTGAAGAACGTGCCAAACGGATAATTATATATCATGCTGATGTATACAAGCCTGACATCAAGATAACATCGTTTGAAGACTATCGGAAAAAACGCTGCTTCATCCTTGTTTTTAAATCATTAAAAGGAAAACTTTGCGAAAATTTTAATAATTATTTTGACTTAATACAGGTACACCACAGTTCCTCAACGAGAAACAATCACTGTAGTTTAAGGTTACCAAAGACAAAATTACAAAGTACCCATAAGGCGTTTTTCTACCAAGCTGCACGCATCTACAATGAATTACCATTAGATATTCGTCAAATTTATAAACTAGATATTTTTATTCAGGCTGTTGATAATTACTTTAGAAATTTTTAACTAAGTTTGATATACAGTAACTAACATATTTTTGTAATACTTGTAACTTTTTTACATGTTTTACTATATATAGGTTATTTTGTAATGTACATGTAATTGTATTTATTTATTTATACAGGACACATGTTGACAACAGTAATTTATTACTGAAATGTATATCCTGTCAAAATATTCGATAATAATAATAATAATAATGACGTCATTTTATCAACAAATTTCCTCAACAAATGGCGATACTAACCCCAGCCAAAAAATAATCCTAACTCCAAAAAGAAAAGTTAGTGACGTTACATTACACTGTTTCCACAATACAGAGAAACGCAAAAAGCTAACACAAACCAATTATTTGTACCCCTGTCGTTACGTCACCGAAAACTCCGATTTTTAATAGTAAGTAATACCACTTGACGAAAGTCATTTAATAAAATTACCGAAGTTCCGAGGGAATTTTACTAAATACCCGCGGATCGAGTGAGAGGTTTCATAGCTAATGCACTTCTAATTTTTATGGTATTCCGTTGTAATACCATGTTCGCCGAAATTTCTGCCGAGGTTTCCTTTTGTTCGAGATACTTTGAATGCATTAACGTCAAACCAGTTTGTATTAGAACTGATACTACTCGGTTTGAAGACAGTAGATGTTATATTAGTGGAAATTAATTTTAGTGAGGTATATTAGTTGTTAATGGACCTAAAAGAACAAAAGAAATTCAGGCAAACATAGTATTACATCCGAAGCGGTGTACATTACCAGAAATTATTAGAAAATGGCGTCCTTTTTAACAGTGAGGTACATATAAGAGCGAAAATATTAAAATGAAGATTCTGCTCCTTAACACAAATCCAGGAGTGGGGTTAAAGTGCACCTGACATCAAAATTTTTTATTGTCTTATTTGGAAGAACTTTTAAAATGATAAAGTAACTTCTTTTGAAGATTTTCGTTTCTTCGCTTTCTTTTTGAGATATATCAGTTTGTTTGATATGCAAAGGTCCGGAATTTACGTCACACATGCATAATGACTTATTGGAGAAATGTGTGTATCTCTTTCATTCTCGAACGAAATCCTTTAAAATCGAGAAGTTTGGTGTTGTGGGAGAAACACGCACACGTGTTATTCACACTTTAGTGTTTTTATTTGATGAACGCAAAGATATATAACATATTCTCTGATAAGTCATTATGCACGTGTGACGTAAATTCCAGACATTTGCATATCAAACAAACTGATATATCTCAAAAAGAAAGCGAAGAAACGAAAATCTTCAAAAGAAGTTACTTTATCATTTTAAAAGTTCTTCCAAATAAGACAATAAAAAATTTGATGTCAGGTGCACTTTAATATTGGGACTTAGAATATTTTCCTTCCGGTCGTCTCTCTTTTACTGGACAACATAGCCTTGAACTTCGCATTCGGAAGCTATGCTCTAGTGCTTTTTCCATATTAACCTTGTTTATGGTTTTAAGTGTTAAAGATGTAGTTCGTTGTATGTTGCATGGCCAAATCAGTCGACTTTTACACACACGAATCTCAGACAACTTGTGTGTCTCTGCTCTTAATTACTGGCAAGACACGAATTAATACTTCCCCCACAAGTATCATGACACATTGTGACACTGGACACCATGTTTCTCATGATGATTTCAAATAACTTGCGAATTCTCACCTTGCTCGAGTCGGTAGGTTATGTATAAAAATGTACTTGTATATCTTTTTCCAAGATGTTTCCTTTAGTATGATGTGCATTATTTGAACATAACTACAAAACGTGAATCCAGTGGTTTTGAAATACGAATTGGCAATAACCAGAGTGACTACGACAGCAAAAATCCAAAACTGTGAATCTTGCCCGTTTGGCAACAGAGAAACGAGAAAAATAGTCTGCCATTCTCCCATAAGAGGAAGATACGTGAATATCCACACAGTCTCTACAAGTAGACTTTTAAGTGGAGGTTTATGGTAAGTGATAGATAACAACTTTGTATAATAATATAAGGGATATGTTCGCTCCGGATATTAGTGTTTAACTGATATAAGTGCCCCTAACTCCTAAAATTATATGATAATTGACGAGGAATATGGTTAACGGTTTTTCAATGTCGATTTCAGTTTCTTGTAATATGCAAATAAGGTATGGTAAGCCTTAAAGTTGGGTATATCTTCCAAACTGATGAAGAGCATGGCTAAAGTTATCAGTATTGTCGCTATAGTAACTGATTAGTACGCGAATGATCTAATTGTTTTAGTAAAAGCAAACTAATTATAAACTCTCTCTCTCAGTGCTTCTCTCAGTGCCCGTCGGCTCTGTGCTATATACATACACTATATATATATATATATATACGTGTAGGTTTTGGTCTACGAAATGCAAAGAGTGCTCAACAACATATAGTTAGAGCAAATAATAGATTTTCGCTTACCTCAAAACTGGTCTGCTACAACTTGTTTCATCTGTAAAAGAATCTTCTGCCTGAAGATTCTTTTACAGATGAAACAAGTTGTAGCAGACCAGTTTTGAGGTAAGCGAAAAAATATATATATATATATATATATATATATATATATATATATATATATATATATATATATATATATATATATATATATATATATATATATATATATATATATATATATATATATATATATATATATATATATATATATATATATATATATATATATATATATATGTCAGTAGTAATATATATATATATATATATATCAATGTGTTTGGGATTGGCACTAGCTCTAACCCAATCAGAATCAAGTATTGATTTGAATGGACCAATCAGAGCAGAGCCAGTCCAAAATTTCCAGGGGGGTGTCGTATTTTTAAGGTGTGGTCACCCTGTTAAGAACGACCAGTGATCAAATCAGGGGGGGATATGAAGCTGGTCGTATACAAGAGGTTTTTTGTATTAAATTAGTCAAAAAGTGGTCGCGGTCAAGAGTATATATATCACTTGGGTCGTGTTGTTGTACGACCAGTTTTTATAGTCCTGAACGACCAGAGAGTTTGAAGGTCATTCAAGGTGAATAGTGTTAAGCATCTGTGATATATATAGACTCTGACACACACCCCGCGTTTTTGAAAAAAAAAAATACAAAAAATTCTATTATACATAACCATCATACCTCACCCGATGTGATGTATACTTACGTGCACCTTGTAATGTAGTTTGAAATAAAAATAATCAAAATTTTGATAGAATTAATCATAGAAATTTCCGCCACGGAGCTCTTACCTCGACGCCATCTTATGGCCGAATGACTGATATTCCTTAGTTACGGTATTTTTAAAAAGGATATTTCTCAAAATATTTTTAGATGATATGTCTCAAATAATTATTTCGTGTTTTTAAATAGATGAAATATATCCCAAAAAAAAAGTATAAAAACAGATAGTATAAAAATCATGATTAAAATCATGGCAGAATCAGAGGAAGAAGTAATAAATCTTTTACATCTTAAAATATATAAGGATGCTGATTTATTTCGTGATTGCAAGGATTCTAAGTTTTATGCTATGGTTTATATGAAAGAGGATGTTATTCATTTTGGTAACGATCGTCGAGCGTTAGTAGTAAAAGATCTCAATCCAGAATCATATCTCAATACGGAACTGGGCATATCTTCAAATTATTTGCTTGCAATAGTTGATCGAAATACCGCAATCAATTTGCAAGAACAAGTATATTTTGATTCAACTTTTACATTACGCAACATCTCCACGAACGTTTGAAAAAAAAACAAAAAACAAGATGATCGAAGGATATTTGGTGTTTTTCAAATAGATATATTTTTAAAAAAAATAAAATGTACTTTAACACACAATAACTTTTTTTTGAAAAAACAAATCTTTTTATTGTTTTTATTTAATCTAAATACATTTCTTTATTAATGGAACTAAGTATGGAATCATCAGTTATCATAATTGTTGTTAGATATTTATGCTGACAAAGAATTCCCTCATCTACCACTTCTAAATATAATTTATACCTGGATAGATTACCCGGGGGAAAGTATATACAGTGTTGTAAAATATATTTTTGATTTGGAAAATTCTGTCGAAGACTATTAATATCACAACGGGTATATACTTTTTTTTTAATGTTGTTTCTATTAAATACTTGTTCCTCCTTTACATCGTCAATCCCCAAAAATGCTTTCAAACTATCATCACTATCAGAATCACCATTATCCTGAATAGGTTTGACGGGTTTAAAGTCTTCGAAATTAAACACTTTCGACGTATACGTATCCCGTACACGTACACCGTACGCGTATCCTTCTCCTTTATCGTTGTAATCCCATATGAGAGGGGAACCATTCAAGGGTATGGGTTCTCCATCGGAAGCTTCTTCTTTCGTCGCCATTTTTTCTTAAACTAAGTTTGTAGAGGGACAATTACGTATAAATGAAAAAGAAAAGTTTCAGCTTATTTATATGAAAGTTTTTTGAGAAAAATTTTTTTTCATTTCTACAAAACCTAGGGTATAAAAAACGATATAAAAAAAATGGTCAGTTATTTTGTTGAAGATGGCAGGGTATATACCCTCGCGAAAGATTTGGTCATTTCAAATGCGTAATCAAGAAAATGCTGAAAAAATGATAGAGGCAGCGAAATTAATCAATTACTCAACTGCTGCACAGAATTGTCTTAAATTAAATGAAATATCGTTTTTTGAATGTAGTCGTGAAATTGTAAAAGATAAAGAATTGGGATTTCTTCAAGGGGTTGTTTATCTCAAAGAAGCAAGAGCTGATATTTTTGATTGGCTTCCATATGGGGGAGAAATCATTCGTTCTTATGCTGATGATTTCTACCATTTTAAAGATAGACTATATGATCCGTCCACGTTATATCAATATGGAAAACGTCAGGGTAAAATGGGGAAATTATGGAATAGTGAAAGAATCCGTAAATTAGCTGATTATAAGAACAAGCATCGACAAAAAAGAAAAAAACTTTTAGAGTAAAGAAAGAAATTCATGTAATAAAAAATAACATGTTTTATTAAATAAATTTATACAAGAGAGGGAATTATGTCTTTGTCAGTTTTTATAAGCTTAACATTTTTATGTAAAAGATGAGGAACATCGTCCTCTGATAATATTTTTAGTGTTTTTCCAGATTCTCCATGATTGATAACTTTCAGGGTTACTTCATACGGATGTTGTTTCACACCATTTATTTTTTTTACAGAACATTGTTTTGTTTCAATTATTGTAACAGGTTTGCAATCCTCTACAAAATATATATATTCAGGATATTCTTTAAGAAGAGATTCACATGATAAATAGCACTGAACAGTATTTGTGGAGCTGTCAAAAAAAGTTATACTTTTCCTACATATACTAATATAACGTAATACGGACATTGTTTCAGTAATGATAAAGTTTTTTTAGTTTAATCTTATATATATCTCAGAAAAAGATATTAAAAAAAAATCAAAAAACAGAACAGTATAAATAGACGTTTTTTTCTTTTTTTTAAACCATTGCTTGTCGTACTTCAGTTAACATAAAAAAAAATGAAGTGTAGGAGTAGGAGATGTATAAAAAAAGCGAAAATAAAAAAACGAATACGAAAACGACGACGTTCTAAAAAAATTCAAAAAGGAGGATGGAAAAAAGATCATCCGAATTATAATCATAAGTTTTATGAATTTTGGAAATGGTAGACGCTGTATTTTAAAAAAAAATTTTATTAATCCAAATAAGTTTTTTTCCATCCTTGTATTCCATCATCACATTCACATAGTTCAACTATTCTACTATAGATAAGTCGTGAGTAATTCTGTTTACAAGGATAACAATAATGATGGTTAACAAAGCATTCTTTACATCTGTAATGCATGAAAAAATGATAGAAGGAATTCACTTCACAACAACAGAAACTGCAATAGACCATCTTGACAATATTTTTTTGAACGTTTTGTGAAAATTTTATAGTTTGACAACCTACTTTTATAGATTTTTTGCAAAACTATATAAACAGGATATCAAATATATTTTTTCAATCATGTGGTTGCGTTCAATGATTGATTTTGGAGAGTGTGACTCTCATGCTTATCTTACATTTTATTATCATACACAACCCATACAATTAGTAAATTATGAACCTGTGATTCCCTCGTTGTTAAGATATGGATATTATTTATATCTGAAAGATTGGCAAGGACCCCGATATTTCAAATTGATGATAGTAGACGCGTTTGGAGCTCCGGAGGAAAATTTACAGAACCTCTTATCATCATTGAAGGGAAAATATATAAATATTAATAATGATAATGTAAAATTAGCAAAAACTCAAACACCTATATTAAACATTAAACCCTACAATTTCATTAACCATAGGGGTAGAGGGAAACAAATATATTTATCTTTGTAATGTTTTTAAAATTAAAAACCTTTTAGAAACAGAATGTTTTTTGTAAAAATTTTATTACAAGAAAAATAAATATGTTTACAAATTAATTTGTTGTGGAATTATTGAGTTTCCATTTATTAGTTTAATTGTTTTATACACGAGATGATCACTTTTAGTCTCAAGAATTGTTTTTAGGGTTATTCCCTTCTCTTCTCCCTGTATAATAATTTTCAGAGTTAGTTCGTAAACTTGAGGTGGAGAACAAAATGGGGGGTTACATTCTTTACATAGTATAGCAGGTTTACAATCCTCTACCAAATATGTATAGTTAGGAAAATGTTTTTGAAGAAAATGACATGAATAATAACGAGGAGTATCGTCATTATATGCTACACCCCTATAATTGATACAGGTCACGAGATCTTGTTCTTGATTCATCTTGTTATCACTATGATTAAATCAAATATGTAATCTTATATATAAATAAAAAACACGAATTTTTTTTTAAAAAAGTTTTTTATTGAGTATATGCTACAGCTTTCATGAAATTATTAGAATCTATTATTAGTGTAATTTCTTTTTGTAAAAGATCAGAAGCATCATAGTCAACAATTGTTGTTATGTTTTCACCCAGACATGAACAATTCCATTCATCATTTTCATATTCATGTTTCTTTTTAACTGCCAGAGCTAGGTAATATGTTTGAGGCGTTGAGGGTATATCTTCATAGGGTATATCTTCAATACATTCGCATAATACCGTTGGTTGACATTTCTTTACAACATAGGTAAAGTGGTGTAATTCTTTGGCTAGAAAACGACATGGATAATAGTTACTTTCATCTTCAATTTTGTACGGGTTAAAGGCATCAGCAATTATTCTTTGATACCTTCTACCGGTATGTTCATCACAATCACGATACTGTACATGCGAATTCGACATCATTCACAAATAACGTTATAACATGGGGTAACGCGTTTATATATAATTTTTTATAAAAAAAAAATATAAAAAGAAAAATCAAAATTAAAAAAGACAGATATTCTAAAATAAAAAAGAAATTTTAGTAGGATATAAATAAAAATGTAATAAAATGGTTTTTACAAAAATATCATGGAAACCGTGGATGCACGATATAATAGATTATTCTATTCAAAATATCCCTGTGGACAATGTCTTAACGGAAATATGTGTGGGGAAGTGTGTGCGAATTATATACCGTGGAAAGATCCAAAAAAAAAACGTTGTTGTAGATTAAAGAGATGGTTGTTAAAGAAGATATGGTGTTAAAAGATTTAAAGAAGAAAATCCCATAAAAAAAAAGAAACAGTATAAATAAGAGTAAAAAAAAAATAATTGTTTATATATTTGTTAGACAATGGAACGTAAAGAAACAACAGATGAACGATTCAACCGATTATATTATAACAAACATCCTTGTGGAAGATGTATTAACAAACACCCGTGTCCGATTCATCCCGATGAATTAAAACTTTCAAGACTAAACAGTTTCAAACGTCGGGTGTTAAACAAGTTAAATATACGGTGGAAATATACAGTGAATGTTTCTGTGGAAATAGACGAATAGAAGAAAAGACGTTTTTTTAAAAAGATTTAAATGGCTGAGCGTGATTTTGATGAAATTCTTTATCCCGACATTCAATATTTATTACATGCTGAATTGTTTGAGATAGAAAAAACACGCGATTCAACGTTTTATTTTTTGGAATGGAGAGAACATCCCTATCAGTTTAGATGTGCTGATTATGATTATAAATATTTTAACATTTATGTGGAAGATAAAAATGAACAATCTATATTTCGGAAACGATATGGTGGAAAAAGATATTATAGATTTTTAATAACAGGTTTTAGCTGGACTATGTCATTTTATGATCAGTTAGTAGGAAAACATGTAGTATTTATTGATAGAGAACCGAGATTACCTACGTTAATTTCGACCCTTGATTGTTTTGAGATAAATAATATCCCATGTTATTCAAAAACGTTTTTATATGGTAAATGTAAGGATTCAAGATTTAGATTAGTAAAATATCAGTTACGTGAAAATTTCGATGGTGAAGAGCTTTATTTAGTTCTTATTAAAGATGAAAATATATTATCTATACTTAATGTGATTTATGGTAGCAGTAATGGAAATTATATTGTAACAGTAATAACTAAAATACATTTTGATAAATCTATGTTGCAACAACATGTATATTTAGATTGTTGTGGGGAATTATGTAATAATTTTAATGAATTAAATATTTGAAATAAAACAGTTCAAAATAAATCGAGAAAAGCGTTTTTTATTTAAAAAAAAGAATTTATATACACTTCTTGATCTATGAAATTATGTATACCACAATCTCCTTCCACATGTGTTGTTATATATTGTTTATAATTAAGCTTTTTATTTTTTACATACTCCATAACTTCCAAATTTATATTTAATCGATTCATAGGAAAGCATGGATTTAGGATTTGTTCACATTTACGTACAATAAATATTTGATTTCGACAATTTTCTTTAAGATAGTGAAGATCATACTGTTTGGGTTTTGACATATTGCTTGCATGAGATTCAACTGAAGAATGAACCAGAAAACACAATGTTTTTTTATTTTATTTAGATTAATGTTTATTTAGCTTATTGAATTTGATAAAAGCTATATAAAGAGTAAAAAATCTTTCAAAATCACAGCATTATGATTGAAACAATTTTAAGAGTTGTTCTTTATTTTCAATATTTTAACCAAGGAGAAATTGGATATTTATTTTGGTTATGTGGATTATTTGATTATTATCGTGGAAAATATATCACATGTCCCATGATGAATTGTGAAAACATTCACCCCCCTGAAGAAAGCTATATAGTCAATATGAAAAAAAATCAGGGAACCCATGGAATGGAATCGCATTTTATTCTAGAAGATCGTTTCTCTTATTTGATCCCGAATTTACAAGCAAGTCAAAGAAAATATTCCTTGAAGAGATCATGGCTTCAACAACGTACTATACTCGTTGAATCAGACACGTTATGCTGTAGTTTTTTTTCATTTCCCGATTGTTTTAACGAATTATTTGTTGTATTACCCCTTGAAGACCAACACTCAGATTTATTTCAATGTTTAAAAACCAAAGATAAATATCATTATACATATTTTGTACAAAATCTAACCTTTGAAAGAAAATACTTATCTTATACCCTGGGTTTTGGAAAAGAAAGTTTAGTAAGCAAATTTAAGCACATACATAGTCAGAAAGGTGATTTTGCTCTTTTTTTAAATATTTATTTGTTAATGGTATCACCTAGTATTTTCAATTCTTATACTTATTGCAGTTCAATTAAAAATCTTATCATGTTCACTTCATGTTTTATTTTTTATTGTCGTGAACATAACCCTATAGGAAGTTTATTCAATAGCCAAAAAAAAGGTTCTGAAAAAAAAATTAGATATGTTTTTTTGGATTTTATACATGATATAAAAAAGGGTAAAGTATCCTTTGATAAATGTCGGTATAAAAATTGTAAGAGTAAAAGTTATTTTTTTGAGTTTGATCCTTTGAAATTAAGTATTTTAAACAAAAGTAATTATGTTTTAAATGAAAATCACACCCAAGTTAATCATTCTGTGGGTGTTAAGCAAGATTATGGAGGAAGTATAGGAGAATTTAAGTGTAAAGAGAAAATATTTGCATATGTAATAATGCTTGAGGAAGATGTAATAGAATTATTTACTATGATAAAAAAGTATATAAAAACAACATTGAATTATGATTTAGCTGCATACAATCCTATGTATGAAATGACTGAATCGAATGTGAATTGGGATATTTTTTATAAAAGTATTAGTGAACAAACGTGTATGTAAAAAAAATGGAATTAAAAGACTGTATAAAATTTAAAGTGTTTGCGTATGATGTTATACGAATGGAAGAAGACGAGGAAAATGAAAAAGAATTTTGGATGAGATGTGGGAGATTTTGTTTTGCCCTTCGAAAATTTTATATGGAAAAAAATGAAAAATGGAAAATAAGTGAATGTTGTAAAACTATTCATGAAATATCTATGAGTCATTTAACGAATGCTGGACATTACAGTCAAAACAAAAGATTTGTTGGATTTCATGAGGGGATTGATCCCTTATATATTCAACAATATATGGAACATTTAGATGAATTTTACGTAAAAAACTATCAAAGAAAAAATATATCAGTTTTGATTTATTATATTTTTGAAACCATTCATCCTTTTTCCGATGGAAATGGAAGAATAGGGAAAGCACTTGTTGCATTTCTAGAAAATAAAATAGAATGTAAAATAAAAACAAAAAAACAACATAGAAAGTTATGTAAAATTTTAGGAGTTATGCAGCGCAAACACAATAGTTTATTTGATATAAAACGTTGGTTATTAATATAATAAAATTTTTTTCATTGTGATGGAATACAATTTTTTTTTTTTAAATGTGCAGAGGGTATAAAATAACCACTGTCCCTACAGTGATTCATCATTTACCCTTCACTCGGATTCAAAGATGGTGGAACTTTATGCACGACAACAATATGATCATTTTTATAAAATGCAATCGTATACAGATTTGTCTGCAAAAATAATTGCACAAAAAAAAATCAACGGTAATGCTATTCTCGCCAAAGTATATCCGACAAATAAAAGATGTGACAAGTACACATACAATTGCGCTGTTGAAGTGAAAAATGATCATATTCCCCCATTGTTGAATGTTCTTAATAAGATTAGCATTCAAGAGAAATTGGTGCAGATATTTTTTGAAGTGGTAAAATTTGAAAATTGGAAAAAGCAAACATGCCGTTTGGTTGTTCGTACAGATGCGTGGGGTGGTTTGGAAATTTGTTATCAGCATCAAGATAACGAATTAGCCGATGCAATGGAATTTGACGATGATCCAACACCAACAACCAGCAACAACAACAACGCAACGCCAAGTGAAATCGTATGGTCTGATGATTGGGGTAGTTTTCATATAAAAAAGAAAGATTCCTTGGATGAATATATTATTGCCCTAAGAAAGTATAATCATGCAACAGGTCATAAATCCCAACCTACCCCAGTCAAAAAACGAGTATTGAAGAAAAAGAAACCCACACTCAATTTTGACGACGACGTCGACGATGACGACGACAACGAAAAGATTAAGAAAATAAAAGTAGAAAGTGATGATGATGAGGTTTGTCACCGTTTAAGTCCATCAGTAATTTCAGAAATTTTTTATTATCGTTTTAGATGTTGTAAAAATATACAAGATACATTATGTTTGTACGGTGATACTATAAATAAAGAGTTAGCATGTAAAAATATAAAAGTTGATTTTATGGGGATATTACGCGACAAAGAACTCGTTGATGAACTTGAAGAACATTATATTAATTTTATTTCTTTATTATAGAAATGAGTAAAAAGAAAAAAACTAAATTTTCTGCTGACTTTATTGAAAAAGCTTCAAGATTATTAAAAGGAGAGACATTAACTGATGAGGATTATTCTAATTATAGATTACATAGTAGTAGTAAAAAAAAATATAGACGATTGAAATATGCTGTTAATAAAAATAATGAACAATGGGAAATTGATTTAGCTGAAAATAAAGATTTAGCCCGATATAATAATCAATATCGTTATTGGTTGGTGTGTATTGATATTTTTTCAAGATTTTGTTGGGTGAAATTAATAAAAAAGAAAACGTCTAATAATGTTAAAAATAAATTTGAAAGTATTCTTATTGAAGAAGGAATAGCCCCTCTTAAAATTCAAAGTGATGAAGGAACAGAATTTCAAGATATACGTACGAAATTAAGTAAAAAATATAATTTTGAAGTATTTCATACGTATAATAGAGAAATAAAAGCATCCCATGTGGAACGTGTAATTGGAACTTTAAAAACAATGGTTCGTCGTGTTTTAACAATGACTGGAGAATTTGACTATATTCAGTATTTACCCCTTATTGTTAAGCGTTATAATAATTCCCCACATAAAGCATTAGCTGGTGCAACACCTTTTGAAATTTATCGCGAAGAAAAAAAAGGAAAAATACGTAAAGTAAAAAATAAAATGGTACGTGATCATTTAAATTATCCTATTCCCACTCAAGATCTGATACGAGAAGGTACGCGTGTACGTATTGCGAGAGTAAAAAATAATATTTTTGAAAAAAGCAGTCTTCGACGATGGACAAATGAGATATTTTTTATTAAAAAAGTATTTATCACTGATCCCGTTACATATCAATTAGAAGACGAACAACGTGAAGAAATTAAAGGAATTTTTTATCGTGCTGAATTACAAGTTTTAAAAAAAAAATGAATTTACACATTGCTAGTAATTCAATATCAAGAGGACTTCAAAAGAATTTGATTAATGATTTTGAAATGAAAATTGCACAACCCATTGATGCTTTGAACAATGAATGTTTTTTAGAAGTTTTACAAGTTTGTTATCCTCAAGCAACTAAAAATATTGTAGGTGATGAATGTTTTTTTTCATTTATCATAACCTATAAGAATTTTATACCCGAAGAAAATAATAATTCGGTATACGCCAACAGTGAGTTCGTTTTTACATCGGATAAATTTATTATACCCGACGGAATTTATGATTTATCTTCATTAATTATATTTTTAAATAATATCTTAGAAGGATTTAAATTTTTTGTACCATCGGGTCAAATGGGAAAGTAATTATTAATGTTAATGTTGAGATTGAGTATTGGGTATATGAAAATGCGAGTAAAGCAGCCGATGGGTTACAGGTAAATGAATTTCGATTATCTAACAAGACTACGGTAGAAAAAAAGGGTATTCAATATGCTTCTTTTAGTCAAAAGATTAATATATTATTTTCAAAAAAAATAGCTTTTATGCTAGGTTTAAAAAATGAAAAAGGTCTTGAAATCGTACCTCTCTTGTTTGAAATAAAAAAAGATAACCCTACACCTCGAACCCTTTTTTCTAAACATTTTGATTACTTACCCGATGTATCCGACGGATTAAATAAAATGTTTATATATTGTGATGAAATAGAACTGGGTTTAGTTGGTGATAGTTGTTCCGAATTGTTAACAACAGTACCCATTCAATGGCATCGACAAGGTGGTGGGGGGGATGGACAATTAGTTTATTATAGTCCCCCAAAATCATTGAGAAAATTTAAAAAAGACATTATAAGAGAAATTCATATTAAAGTTAAAGATACTACAGGAAAATTAGTTCCTTTTGATTCAGGAACGCTTAGTATTGATTATTTAATACATTCAACATAATGCTTTTGATTGTTCTTGAAGAAAAAAATGGGGAAATGATAATTAAAGAATATAAAATATTTTATCCTTTTTCTCTTTACGTGTTAGTAAATAGTGGGAAAAAAATTTTTATGGAATTTAAATTCGATTGAATATAAAAATATCAAAAATTCATTTCGAATTACGTGTGCAAACAAAATGGATTTCAGTGCAATAACACAATCAAAAAAAATAAATAATGGAACGATTTCAGTTTCTTCATCTACTATTATTTCCAATGCAACACAACGTTTTATATATACTATAAAATAATTATTTTATATTGACGAAAAAAATCCCTATACATCATTAAATGATGAAAAAAAAAAATTCCCCTATTTTTTATTTATGAGTGATAAAGAGGCTAAACAATCACTACAGTTCTTTATTAACTATGAGAATAACGTACCGTTAAAAGGTGAAGAAATTAAGATATATATAAATTTATTTGAAGAAAAAAATAATGACTGAAAAAATAAATGAACTATCCGTAGAAGATTATACTGAATTGTTAAACGGTAGAAATCGTGGAAAAAATTATTCCTCATCATATTTTGTTGTGAAAAGAAAAAATAAAGAAAATCCAACTAAGAAAGAAATTTTATTAAATGAGGGTGTGGGATTACCCTCAAATTTAAATTTAGATACTTATTATACAAGTGATAATAAAAAAAAGAGAAAAAAAATAGATCCAAATGTAATACGTTTTTTACAAAATAGATAGATTGTGTAAAAAAAAGTATAAATAAAAAAAAGTTATATAAAAAAATCATAATGTTGTGTATATTATTATTATTTTTATTGTTGTTGTGGGTATTGTTGTTTTTTTAAAAATAAAATAAATGACGCGTAAAAAATATATCAAAAAAAGAAAAAACAAAAGAGGAATAAGAAAACGTAGAAGAAAAATACAAAAAGGAGGGTTTGGTGGCGCATTGGCAA
Source organism: Chrysogorgia sp. JL179-B06 (assembly GCA_035772405.1). Taxonomy (NCBI): domain Eukaryota; kingdom Metazoa; phylum Cnidaria; class Anthozoa; order Scleralcyonacea; family Chrysogorgiidae; genus Chrysogorgia; species Chrysogorgia sp. JL179-B06. The sequence goes on from JAYKKM010000090.1 coordinate 295,336, forward strand.
TGGGTATGTTACTTCCTCAAGTGTTGGGAACACTTTCAAATATTCTTAAAATTAACGTTTAAAAAAAATAAAATGAGTAAAAAAATTGAAGATGTGGAAAAAAATGACATATTATTTAGCGAGCCTTTACAATTTTTTACTTCATCACCCTATAATGATACGTTTACGGAATGTCGTGAAACGGAAATTATCGCAACGCCCGTAGATAATCAATCGTCAGTATACACGTTTACAAGACATGGGAACGCCGTGGGATTAATGAAAACAAGCGATGCTAAAATAATGGCTAGAGTATCGATTAGAAATGCTGCTGGACTTATAGCACCTGCAGCGTCGGGGTTTGCGATGATTACATTACCCCTTCGTACAATGTGGAAAACAAAACAATTAAAAATAAATGAAAATTTAATTACGCCATCAGATAATTTTGCACATTTTGCATCATGGATACAATTTATAACGCGTCAAACACCGTCGGGATATAAAGATTCTAAAGAGCTTAATTTAGCATATTTAGATACAGCCGAACATATGAGCAGTATCGTGGGTTTCACTAATGATACTAATGTCGTAAATGCAGGAGGGAGACAAAAAACAATTGCATTTCAAAATCAATCGCAGAATTTGATAGATGAGATTGATTGTTCATTATTTAGCGAAGGGGGTGCTGAAATATATATTCCTACAGCGTATAAAGTTGAATTACGTTTAACGCGGGCATTAAATACAATTGTAATGATGGGTGGCAATCATGCGAATATGCCCGTTGCTGATACTATAATTACCCTAGACGATTTTAAAATAAAAATTCCTGTATTTAAACCCAAAAAACAATTATCAAATGCGCTTAATATAGGGATGGTGACCCATAATAAAGAAACATTATATTATACATCCAATTATCGTTGTATTACTGAATCAGTAGCTGCAGGACGAAATTCACATCAAGTAATCGATGTGTTTAATGGTAGCGTTCCTACACGTTTATATATTGTATTTTCCCCATTAGCAAATTGGAACGGAGCATATACTCATAATATTTTTGAATTTAACTGGCCTAATTATGATAATGTTGAAGTTTCGGTAAATAACGCTGTTGTCGGGAGAATAGAAAATCATGCTGAAGCTTACTCAAAATTACGCGCGGTATTAAATCGCAACTATTCAGAAATGCCCATGACTTATAATGACTTTATAAACGGGTATTCTATATTAGCATTTGATTTAACAGATAATAGAGACTCTCATCTTGCAGTATTACCCATAAGACCGTCGGGAAATGTTAATGTGGATTTTCATTTTTCTCAAAATACAGTTCAAGGTGCGTTAATATTTGTTGGTGAATTTCGAAATGAAATTAGAGTGGGATTAAATACCCCTGCAAGATTATTACACAGCATTTAATTATCAACATTTGTGACAAGGGGACGTACAAAAAAAATGAAGAACACAAAACCCATTACAACAAAGAATAGAATAAATAAACCAAAAATAAAAAAAACAGTTATTAACAAAATACCACTAAATCGTGAACATATTCTTGTATTTCCACCGTTTTCAGTTTACGCATAAAAAAAAATGAATGAAGAAAAAAATGATGAATTAAATAAAGAAGAGGTAAAAAAAGACGAAAAAAATGATAATTCAAGAGATGATGATGATGAAGAGGATGAAGTTGATAGTGAAAATGATAGCGATGTTGTTAGCGATGATGTTAGTGATGAAATGGATAGTGAAAGTTCCGTTACTTCTTCTTCATCAAGTTGCGAAGATGATTTAAAATTTTTAGAAACATTAGTTCAATTAAATAAAATAAAGAAAAAAGCTTTTGAAAAAAAAAAAAAGGATTTTTTACCATCGTTAAAAAAATATCTTAAAGCAGATATTGATAAAAAAAATACGTTGTTAGATTCTCAATTAATTAATAAATTACAATACATTGCTAAAAATATTTTAAATAAAAAAATTTCGATCCAACTTTCCAGTGATAATAAATATATTTTGAATAAGTTTTCAAAGAACAAAATAAAAGAAAAAGATTTAAAAATATTATTATCTGAGGATTTTCGTATAATCAACATATATCAAAAAGCATACAAATTACTTAACCAACAAATAAAAAAAAATGACCGAAGTAAATAAAATGCAATTAATTAATCCGAGTAAATTAAATGAAATTTTAGATTTAATCAAAACTGATCATGAAAACGAAAAATTATTGCAGGGAATTAACAACAAAAATAATTTCGAACTTATTGAAAGTAAAAATAAAATGAAAGAAGAAATGAAAAAAGTTAATAATGATCAACGTGTCGCAGAGAGTATGGTTAGTTTTTTAAAAAGACAACAAAATATGAAAAGAAAAAGTAATGAACTTGAAAATGAGGTGTCCAATGATGAATCACCCGGAGTAAGGAAAACACCGACTGTGACAAGTGGGCAACAAATAAAAGAATTTCTTGAAAGGAAAAAAATTAAAACTGGGGGTACAGATATAATAAAAATAAACGGTGTTGCAATAAACCATCATGATTTATTATACGATTTAACGCATAATGTCAGCAAACAAAACATGTTCAATCTTACACAACAAAAGCAGACGGTTGCTTTAAAAGAATTGAAAAAATTACATATGCCCGCCTATTATATACGTAATATAAAATTACGACAACGTTATATAAATTTGGGAAAAACCCCTTCGGGTCTTTCGAGTCACGAAGAACCATCTACATCACTCACAACCCACATTCCTACCCCCTCTTCAACGCCCTATTCAACACAAAGAAAATGGCGACGCAAAAATCAATGAATTTACATTGTTTTTTAACCCAATTTTTATTTACGAACGAGATTAATAAAATTTCAAAAATAAATAAGTTTTTAAATAAATATTATTTGGGTACATTTCCTGCAAATATTTTTCATAAAGATAAAGAAAAACATATGAATTTTTTTGATAGTTTTGCAAAAGATGTCTCGTTTTATAAACGTGAATATTGGTATGATTATAGTGTAAAAAAAGGACTAACATTTCAATATATTCAAAGTAAACAATTACAATCCAAAAATACTGCAGTGTGTGGAAATTGGAGTTTATTATATTTATACAATCAATGTCGTAATGAATTCGAAAATAATAATAAACAAAAAATATTTAAAAATGAACGTATTAAATTAAAAAACGATATTAAATTAAAAAAAAAAATAGAAACAATTTTAGGTCGTGTACTCGTAGGAATATATAATAAAAAATGTAAAAAAAATTGTAAGAGTAATAACAATCAGTCATGTTGTAGTTTTAATAATGCCAATTTTTAATTAAACAAAAAAATTAATTATTTACAGGGTTTATTTATCTTTTAAAAAATTCTGCAAAACGTGCAAACCCTCCTTTTTGTTTTCTTTTTCTTTTTCTTTTTCGAATACCAAATCCCAATTGATTTCCAACTAACGATCCCAAAGGTCCAAAAATATCTAGAGCACTACCGCCTTTTTGTTTCTTTTTTCTAAGGATAATTCTCCTGCTTCTTCTATATCTTCTTCTTGCCATGATTTTTTTAAAAAAAAAATTCATACACAATATACACACCCCATACTATATATACTTTTTAAAAAAATTTCAACAACTCTTTTATATTTTTTAACAAACATTTATTTTTTCTTTTTACATTTATTTACAAATCATAGATTATCGTTGATTCATGTGGAAATACATTGGTTCTAATTCTACAATTTTCATACCCTTTTCTACAATTATCAAATGCCAAATAACCATAGGGTTTCTCATTAATTTCACTTAATACTTTATTAAATCTATTTCTATTAATTTTTTTATTGTCACATATCGTATACATATTATTATAATCGCTTAAATTTTTAAACATAACATAATATTGACTATTGACACGTAAATTTCGCAATTTACCATTACCATATGTTAAATTTTGGCATGTAAAAATAACACTAATATTACGATGATGGACATCTTGAGTTGCAATATTATCTATTCTTTCAAGATTTTCCTTTGATGATGTTGCAACTAACATGAGATCATCTAATATTATTAACGTATTTTCACGGGTATTCGTTTGTATATCGGTAATGCGGGGAATACCCTTTTGACAATCGATAAATTCAACACTAATATCTGTTTTTTCCGCAAGAACTTTTTCCATTTCAGCGTACAGAGGTTGATAAATTGAATATAAATAAACAATTTTAACAATTGCTGGTGTAATCATAATGTTAATATTTTTCAATAATTGTAATATCCAATATGTTTTCCCACTTTGACTAGGCCCACATAACGTTAACATAAAAGGGTGTTGAAATGGTAATGAAACATTGTTCATTTCAGTTATCTAAAAATCCAAACGGAATCGTATTAAAATTATTTTTAACAACACGTTTATTAAATGTAAATGAAATTTTTTTTATTTCATCCTCAATAAAAATATGATTCAGTTTATCTTTACATATTTTATTGTGATATTTAATTTCGATGATCTGATCTTGATTTTTAACACATTGTGTCAAGGATAAAAAATTCAATTTTTCTTTTATTGTTTCATTTTTTAAAGTAAAACCTTTCACATGAATACATTCCTGATTTAAATTAGTTATATACGCGTAACATTTTGGACCCGTTGAACAAAAATTTGTTATCCATTCATTTTCATTTAATTCATTCGTTAAATCTCCTAAATATTTTCCCGTTTTAACATCAGTATAATTATTTTCATCAGATATATAAATAACAGAATCTGTATCAAAATATAAAACGCGATCGTCTAATTTAACGAGTAACTCGTATAATTTCAAACGTGAATATGCAGTAACAAAACATGCAATGATTACATTTCCCGTTTTTAGAGGGGTTGTTGCATCATCAATTTTTTCATACGTACAACGTAATAATGTTTCGTTTATAAATTCCATCGATGTTAATTTTTTACTTTTATCATTGGCAATATTTAATAATTCTTCATAATCGTTTAAAAAACACACTTGTGTATTATTTTCGTTTTGAGCAAATTTTCCCCATAACGAATTTAAAAATGTTTTTGCAATAGTTCTTAATCCGGGATTTTTCTCTATTTTGTCTTTATCTAAAAAAACATTTTCATTTTTTAAATAATCATTACAATACTGTTTAATTTTATCATCATTTTTACTTCCATCTGCGTTCAAACAATCCGTAGGAATTCCTGAAGATTCTTGTTTGATTTTTAAAAATTGATTTACGTATTGTGAAAAGATTTTTTCTTTGCGTTCAAAATGATATATTTCGTAAAGAGCAATTATTTTATATCCCCTATCTATAGCAACATTAATCTCAACACTAGTCCAAGTACCCGTCAAGTATCGCTCGCTTTCATTATGTTCACATTTATTACATTTATCCACAGCACATTTATAACATAATGGAAATAATAATTTCCCATCTATTCTAACAGGTAAAACAGGAAAGTAAATATTTCGAGGAGGTGAAATACAACATTTTACTAAACCAAATATGTCCTTGATTTTTATTTTATTACAATCCTCACCCAGTAAAATAGTAGGATGACCCACAGGAAAATCATATTTTTTTTGTACATCAGGGTATTATCGATGTAAAATCTACGTAACTTATTCGTTCGTTGGGTTTTGTTTCTTTAAATAAACATACGGGGGAAGTTCGTCCCCCATATAAGGCGTCACGTGGTGTTAAAGGAGTAAACGGATAAAATTTTCTTTTCTTTTCAATTAATTGTTTCTGTGTATATTTTTTTTCTTCTAAATAATCACATTCCCACATCTCGATTAATTTGTAACCGGCATTTTTTATTGTCCAAGAAAAACGTTGCGTATTTGCATATAAATTACTAAATTTTTCGTTTGTAAGAACGTTTAATGCATAGGGGTCAAAACATTTGGGACATCCGTGATAAAAACACCCATGAAATTGATATATCGTATCAATATAAAAACCATCGACAAAACGGCCTAGAATTTTTTTCTCCCCATTTTGTGAACAGATATATTCTAAATTTCCTCCTAATTCTCGATTAATTTCATCTAACCAATCAATAGCAATTAAACTCTGTTTTACACCCCCCCTATACCCCGAAGCAGGAATAATTCCTACACAATTTGTTTTTAAAAAATTAAGTCTATACACTTTCAAAGCTAAACTAGCAATCGTAATACAATTCTTTGCATAAAAGGGGGTGATATGACCTATGGTCCCGATCATTGTAGAAAATTTAACACATCCCTTTCTTAAAATATCTACATCACTACAACAATAATAATAAATCTCTTTACGAAATATATATTTCTCTTTCTTTTTTTCTAAATACCATTTTTCAAATTCATTAAGTGTTGCTGTATTCATATGTTTCGTATCAAAAAATTTGCGATCTACAATTTCACCCTCATAAGTTAAATCGTAAAATTCATAAGGATGAAATCCCTTACATTCCCCTTGAAGATCCATTGCTTTTGGAATATCGGCTAATTTCATACTAAAAAACAAATAACTATCGAGGATTCTAATATTTTGTTCTTTAATTATTAAACTCATTATTTTAGTACCGTTCATTATAGTATTCGGCATTATCTGTTTTATTTCTAAAAGATATTTTAAAATAAAAATAGTATCAAATCTACCCCCGTTATGAGCTATCCAAACGGAATTTGTTTGTTCAAACATAAATTCACATAAAGTTTCAATAACATTGTTATCAAAAATAAATTGTCTATTCCCACAACAACTAACTTTTTCAATAGTATTATCGATAATTTCTTGATCCTTTTTTTCAAATATTTTTGTTTTTTTAAATTGAATATGTTGACATTTTTACATACCTTTTGGACGATACAATAAAACGGTACGAGCAATTTAGTTTCGGTTACTTTTGTTTCAAAATCAAAAAAAAATAAAGTGGGTTCACTTTCTTTCCTCTTGTTATATTCAAGTGAAAGGGGTTTCACATAACAAAAATGAGGTTGTTTCATGTATTTATCACAATGAAAACAAAATCGTTTGCTACAATCATGTTTAACTGTTTTATTAGAAAAAGTGAAAAAGAATCGAGGACAAATTTTGTTACAGGTTTTACAATAAAAAAAATATTGACACGGTGTTAAACGTTCATAATTACTTTGAGAGGGTTTAAAAATTTTATTTGTTAAATGATTTGTAAAACAATTTTCATCATAAAAAATTATATCACAACTGCTAAAAATAAGTTTATTATTTTTATCTTTACACTTATTCGGATATTTATAACATCGTAAACAAGTTAAATTATTTGTAGTACATAGGTGATTATCGACATATTCATGGCGTGTAAAATAACTCATACATTTAACACAAAAAGAACTGGTACTGAGTTTAGAAAATTCCTTTATGCTTAAGACTACATCGTAATGATTATTATTTAACCATAAACATACAATTTCATTAGTCAATTTAATAAGATTACCCGCACTATCAGTTCGTGAATCATAAATTATATTATCGGAATGAGTGTCAGCATACACTAACAAATCAACACCCTGTTTTTTTAAATAATTATTATATACAAAATTAAACTGTGTAGCATCAACATTACCCTCGGGTATCCCACATTCCCGATATACATTTCGAATTTCTTCACACGTAAATAAATCATCCACAGGTTTATTGGGTTTTCTTTTCATTATAAAATATTTAACGTCTTGTTTTAAAAATGATAAACCCACTAATATTGCTAAAGCAAAACAGCAATCTTTCACTGTACGAAATAATACATGGCTAAGAATATAAAATACCCCCGTGCGAAATTTACGGCCATATTTTTTTACATTACTTTTCACACCACCTTTATCTGTAGCATTTCCCTTATTCAAACTATTGTAAATACTTTTTTTCCTTAATACACTATTTTTTTTTTTATTTGTACTTATTCCTGCGGGAAAAGTTTGAACTATTACTTTACTATTCCAACCATTAGCTATTATTTCTTTATTACTCTGCATAAATTTTTCCATAATATTTAAGAAATATTTAACGTCAAAGTCTTTCACGGGTAAAACGGCTGTAGAGAAAAAACTTTTTGGCGCATTACTAAAGATAAATCTAACATAATCATCATCACTTTTTACATTTGCCCGTGCAATGTTAATTAAATAAGAAAAAACCAACGATAACGATTGAATAAAACTAATAAAATTAACCGTTTTTTCCCGTGAAACATCCAAAGAAAAATGTTGTTCAGTGACTTTAAATTTTTCTCTACTAATAGTTTCTATATGATTAACAGAAAAATAATCGTCTATTTTATCATTTTTCTTACTTTCTTTTTTTCTTATTAAATAAACTTACAATTTTATCTATATCTTTTTGACTATATTTTAATTTTTTCTGATCATCATTCATCTTCTTTTTTTTTTCTAAAACAAGAAAAACATGCCGTTTTATTTTTATTTATGTTTTCGTCTTCACCATCAACACGATCAATAGTAACGTCGTATGAATCCTGTATATTAATACATGTCAACGTAAGTATAGGAGGGATTTTTTTTGAGAATAAAGAACCCATTTAAAAAAAAACTAAAACAAAAAAAAAGAGAGTAAAAAAAAAATATGAGTGAAATTGTGCATATTGAAATTTATTTACAAGCGTCTAACTCACCTTATATCGGGTATGAAATTCAAGATAATGATCCTTCAATATTATTTACACCGTATCTTTTAAGGGAATGTTTACTAAATTTTACAGAAGATAAAGAAAAGATAATACCCATTTCATCAAAGATTTTAAAACAAAGAATAACAGATTTAAAAAAAGAAATATACAACTGTCCCGAAGATATTATCTATAAAGTTGAATGTATGGTAAATTTTATTCAGGTACATGAAAAAAATAATGATTATTTAGGAATAAAAACTATATTTTAAAAAAAAATGGTAAGAGTTAAGTTACCCCGAAAAAAAAGACGCAATGATAAATCTCAAAGTATACGTCACGTTCTTCAATGTAGAAGTAAAACCTTAAAAAAAATAAGATGTCGTAAACGAACAGCAAAAACAAAAAATGTTGGATTCATTTAGCAAAACAAAATAACTTACGTATCAAGAAATCAACGATCCCAAATGCGGGTGAAGGATTATTTGCTTGGAAAAAACCTTTTAAACCCGATCGTAATATTTCTTATTACACGGGTCAAAAAACAACACAGTCCAAATTGGATCGTAAATATGGTAAAAACACAAATGCTGTATATAGTATTTGTAACGATGCAAACACGTGTATCGATGCTTATTTGACAACTCACGCTGCAGCACGGTATGCGAATAATGGGAAAACCGGTTCTATATATAAAAATAATTCCGATTTTGTTTACGACCCCAATAATAAAAAAATGTATTTAGAAAGTATAAAACATATAAAAGCCCATGAAGAAATTTTTGCAGACTATGGTGATAACTATTGGGAGAGAAAACAACCTTCATAACAATGGTAGGAAGAATAAGAGAATTACGGGGTGGTGATTTTAAGGGGAAAAAAAGGCAACGTGGGGGTATTTTTAAAGGGAAAAAAAGGCAACGTGGAGGAAATAAAACAGTCAATAAATACGGCAAACTTTTTATAAACGATTTTAAAAAAGAGCTTAAAAAAAAAGCTAAAGTAGTAAAAATTATTGCAAAACTAGGAACGAAAAAAATCAAAAGACAATTTCAAAAAGGAGGACTTGTATATCATAAACCCAGAAACCATGTTGAAAAGTTTTTAATGTATTAATTTTCAAATAAAAAAAATACATTCAGTGTATTATTTCGTTACATAAGATGTTATTGTCCATTGAATATTTTTCTACATTACAACCTCTTATTTCATTAAAATTTACACTGATGAAATTAGGGTAATCCACATTACATTCGCATTCCCCTTTACATTTTTTACAAGTGTATTTTATAGTTTTATTATAAAATCCAAAAATCATAATATAATGCTATAATACTCCTAAAACACTCATAAGTAAAACAATGTTTTCTATCATAATCTAGTATCTTTAAATATTCTCCAATTCTTTTGTCGTTGATACGTGGGGATAGGTCATCATTCCATGCTTCACATATTTTACGAAGAAATTCATAACATTCTTCTGGAATGTCGTGTTCCTCTTGATGTAAAACATACATTTTTGGATTTTTTGAACATTCTACTTCCAATATAAATTTATACCGTAAATATGTTTCATAATCAGCTATAGATATTAGTAGATGATATCTTGATTTCCCAACTTCCACACTTCCTACTAAATGCCAAAAAAAAACGGATTCCACATAACTGTATTGTGTTAAATCGTGATAAATCTTATATCCCTCTTGATTTAGTACTCTCTGAAAAATAGCCATGGCACTTACACACGACCATCTTGAAAAAACGACCTTTATATAGGGGTATATCTACGTATATCCATCGGAATAAACAATAGAAATATCGTATTCATTATAGGGTTTATCCGCTTCACCAATTTTAATACCATATTTTATAAAAAAATGATCATCTATAAATTGTATGTTTTGAATCAATATAAAATCTTCGTCAGCAGGTAAATTATAAGCTAAATCTACAAAACGTTGATCATCGTTAAAGAATTTTTTCTCAGGATCAATAAACAATTGATTAGGAGCAAAATAATATTTACTAACTTGTCCAATATTTGATCCTAATTCACCCTCTTCGAATAACTCTTTTTTAACTTGAACAATACTCCATCCTAATGCATCGCGATATTTTTCAAGAATATTATTTTTAAGTTTTACATCAATACTATGAATTATTTTTCGTTTATACCAATTTTTTTTTCTTGCTTCTAATTCTCCCATACGATAATTCTGTGTATCTGTTTGAAATTTTCTATTGTCACTAAATGTCAATGAAAAATCAGTAAATTCACCTGCCTTTCGACTATTTGTTTTAATTTTAGTACCGTCAAGAAAACTCGTGGGTATTACACCCCGTTTCCAAGACACTTCTTGAAACTCATATAGATTTTTTGCTGATTTTAAAGCAACTGTCGCATTTTTTTCTTGGATTCAAAAGCCAAAAACGTTCATTATAATGGATGATTTTTTTCTGACTCATTTTAATTCCAATAAGAGAAAAAAAATTAAGAACGTTTTATTTATACTATACGTACAATGATATCATTTTTTATATATTTAAATGTACAAAGAGTTTCTATGATCATCTTATTTTTTTTAAAACTTCTCTCTCCTTCTATTTTAACAAAAATAGTATTTTTGATAACATGTACATCTTTAACAAAATAATACCGTTCTAATGTACGTTTTATTTTTAAAATATAAACATTTCTTAAATGTGCTTTTGATAATTTTTTAAACAATCTTTGTGTTTCTAAAAATAAAAAGGAAAATACATTCAATTTTTTTTTTTTAAATCAAAAAGTGTATTTTTTTATTTAGGAAAAATGTTCAGGAGAGAATAATTTTTAAAAATTAAATTCCTTATCATACATAGAGAGTACAGATCGTTCATTATCCACATCTTCTAATTTACGAAACAAACATGCAGCAAATAAAAGACATTCAAACAAACTACAATGATACAATAAACATGTGGGTTCACTAGTATGATACCAACAATTTCTTGGTTTAAGATTATAAAACGAAAGTAAATAATCGTACTTCTCAATTCCAAAATATTCAAGATTCACACAATGTAAAATAGTTTTTTCTTGAAGTGTTTTAACTAACGACGATTCTTTATCACCACCTTTATATCCAATAATAGCATTCGGGGGAAAAACATTACGAAATAAATAACTTAATCTATTTATAAGTTCACTTTGACTAAAATAATCTCTTGATTTTTTTTCAGATAAATAGTCTAGTCCATGACATCGATATTGATAGTAGACGGTAGACCGTTCCCTTCGAGTTAGTTCTTTGTAGGGTTTTAACTTGCTATCATAACAATGATAAATAAAATACTTCTTCGTTTGAAGTTCAAGAAGAGTTACTTCAGGATAACTGGGTCTCTCTCCCTTAAACTGGTAACATTCACAATCCATTATATGTGTGATACGCGATAAAAATAATTTCTGTCGTTCTTGGGATATTTCTTCTTTACATTTGTTTAATGCACAATTATATTTACCCGCATACAACTCTTCGATAGTCTCTTCATTCTTCTCAGTTGTCTCTAACGGGATGAAGTCTTCTTTAATTTCGCTGTTCACGTTCTCAAATATTTTTGCCATCTCTCACTCTCCTACACTCAGACTGATATTAATTATTTTCAACCCTACATCGGCTTTTATAATTGCATCCCGCGTTACTATGTGTAACTGGGCCTAGATTAGTTTGACCAATCAGAGTTCGTTGATTAAAGCTTTCATGTCATCCTGATGATTTGTGATACTCGTATACAATGAATGTGTGTTTGGGGAATTAGAGACGCGAATCCCTAATTAGCGATTTTCTTCTAAACAAATACACGGGGATTAGTTGCACAAAATGCTGTGTTGTGGATTAAAACGAATCCCTAATGTTGTTCTAAAACACATACACGTCAAATCAGTTGATATATTATACATTGTAGTTACAATAATACTTTTTTCAAATTTTTATCGTGTTAAAATCTGTATGTAGAAATATATATTTAAAGATTGAGAAAATAGTATATATACAAGGCGATTTTTTAAAAAACGTTATCGCTTTTGAGAATGTCATTAAACATTGGGGGTAAAAGAACCTATGCGCAAGCTCAAGAAATCAATATTAAGACGATATTGAAAATTGTGTATTATATACAACATTTTCGTAACCGATACATTGGATTATTATTTGCCGTCTGTGACTTATGTGACTATTACTATGGGGGAATTATCGAATGTATGGAATTTGAATCGAGACAACTTGGTCGTGGATATAAAGACTACGCCTATATTGAAAAAATGAAACCTGAAATGTATCAAGATGAATGCATGGATTGGCGAATCTTAACAGATAAACAACACTATATAATACCCGTTGTTCATACACAACGAAAATATTATATTTATGGTGAAAAACTCTGTGAGCGTTATCACAAATTACTATTAATACCCTCTCAAACATTAATGAAATCTATTTTTCATTTGAATGATAATCATTCTGATAATTTTTTTATTGAAATTCAAAACAGTTATTACCCAAGAAATGATATTTACCACTTTATTTCAATTACTATTAATGATGAGCAAACTACAATTCCTAAGCCCATAGGGTATGGAGGGTCTTATCTTTGTAATACATTACATAGACTTAATCGTTGTTTTAGTCATGAATTTACATATTGCTGTATTTATTTATATTTTATAGATCCGTTTTATTTAAAGGCTACTTTTTATTATCTACATAATTTAGATAATTTTGAGAAAATAGTGTATCAACTTGTATGCTGTTTTATTTTCTTTTGCGAAAATCATAACCCTATATCAAAACTTAAAACTAGTAACGATAGGGTTTATACTTTTAATCTCGATAAGATTGTTAAGCTGATGCATATGAAAACCCCCCCCTGTACCTGTTGTTATAAAAATTGTCAGAAATACTCTTATTGGTTTAAATTATTCTATAAAACAAGTAAACCCTATAAGTTTAAAGTCAGTTTATTTTCAGATCAAGTTAAAAATAATAGTATTATACAAAATAATAGCCCGCTTAGTTTACAATATTACCCCCCGCATATGGATATAATATATAATTTTTCTATAAGGGTAAGGATTACATCTAATACCAGTACATCAACTACTTTTATTATTAAGAGTATTATAGAATCATATAATATTAACTTTGAAGATCCTGACATTATAATACAGAGTATTGAAAAATTGTATTTAGACTAATTTAAAAAATTCAAAGAATATATTCCACAACCCAAACCACGACGTGTGTTTTTTATCATGAGGGAATAAAATGAATTTAAGATGTGAATTTCTAAAATCTAAAATTGTTTGACGTACAAATAGTTTGATATAATATTCCTCATTATCAATGTGTTTATATCTAAAAAAACACAGGATTAAAGCAAAAAATGCTATTATTTGTCCAATTTCATGACGCTCCATACGATTATAGGCATCTAAAAGTTCACGTGGACATTTTAAATGGGCAATAATATTTTTAAATAAATTCTCATGGTCGTCAAGACATTTCCACACACTTTGTTCCATATTTTTATTGATTTTTATTTCAAAACGTGCCAGTTCTTTTACCATGACATTCCACACCTCCATACTTTCACATTACTGATATTTTTATTTAGAACAATATCATTTTATACATTTCGGTTTTCTTTTTTTCAAATCAGTCTTTCGTTTTCAAATCCTTATTATTATCCATTATATATCGTTTTTCCATAAGGTCACTCGTAAATTTTCTAGAACGCCATTGCATATATTGTTTATTTATATATAGTTTCTCAATATAAAGACCCTCTAACTCACGATATTTATCGCGTTGTGTACAAATAATATCTTGATCATAATTCGAATAGATTGTCATTCGTTTTTCTTCATGATGTTCATCGCCTTTTTTTTTCACGTTTCATATATATTAACGAACGTTTATAACATCTTTTCTTCAATGGCGGATCGTTCAATACTTCTCGGTCGTCTTCCTCTTCTTCTTCTTCCTCTTCTTCACATACTGGAAATAATGGCTGGGGTGAATTAGGTGGGGGTGGTAGTTGTGGTGGTGGTGGTGAAAGAGGAATAGGAGATAATGTGGGGGAAAGAGCATTTGCTAATTCATCCACAATTTGTAATAATTGTTTTCCTTGTTGAACGGGTACCATTTCATCACACATTCGTATTAAATTCGCAGGAGAAGGAATAGGGATTTGACCGAAGAAATCAATGGGCATATCGTATATGTAATTATCTAATTCATCTTCGGGTCGTGGCGGTGAGATCGTTTGCGGGGGAATAGGAGATGCATTATACTTTGCTTGCGGTGTTTGAAGCGGTATATTATACTGTTCTTGCGATAATAGAGGCGGTACTTGCCGTGGCGACGTGTTATACTTCGCTTGCAGGAGTAGAGGGTGTATGTAACCCTCCTGTTCTTGAGGCGATGAATTTACTTGCAGGGGGGGGTAGCTTTGCTTGCCGTGGTGACGACTTCGCTTGCCGAGGGGGCACGTGACTGGACGGTGTTATCGGTAGAGCAAAATTTAATGGCGACTGTGCAATGTCTTTAGTTATTTTGATGTTCTTTTTTCTTGTGATTTCTTGGCTGTATGCTTGTTCATCATCTGAAATATTCCGTCCCATTTGACGATATTCTTGTTGCTGATGACGGCGTTGTTTTAACATTTTGGGAATATCTTTTCCCCTACTTTCAATCCGTGCAATGGTTTTTCCACTTTCCAAATTTCTATGTGTCTGTTTCACACGGGCCATGCTGAGATTGTGTCTAAAAATTTTGGAAACAAACGTTTATAAAAAAACACGTTAAAAAAAATAGCGTAACCTGATTGGTTGAACTTAATTCCCCAATAAAATATCGGGGTATTCTCATTGGTCGAATGATAAAATCAATATTATAAGATTACTAATACATGTAAATCTTTTTTAATCTTTTTGTTGACTTAATGCAGTACATATTCCCCCAAAATATTTATCGGTAAAAACGTTGCTAGGAAAGATATAAAAACATACATTAGAAGTCATATTTTATTAAAACACTTTCAACATGGTTGCAGGGACTAAAGAAAATCCTCTGTTGGTAATAATTACCGATTTAGCAAAGTATTTTTCACACAATGAATATAAAGTGGTTGAATGTCATAAAATGGAAATGTTACCGTTACCCAACAATGCACGTGATAGAATAATATATAAGTTGCTATTGTTAGGTGATGAATATATATATACCTACTCATCAGAGGATTTTACATCATTGATCGGACTATTTGTGCGTGTAACATGCGATGATCCTCCACCCTATCAGCCATGAATCAAGAAAAAATTATATCTATGAGGAGCTTGAGAGATCTATCTCGTGAACGAAATCTACAGTTAATGGGTTCAAGACCCAAACCTGCAGCCCCGATACAGTTGTATGAACTTTTCTTTAAAGATGAAGATAACAATTATTTTAAAATCGAATTCGATTCATCCGAACACGATAAGATTGGGAAAAGCGTGTATCTTACCAATCAATATATTTTTATCGTAAAAGACTAATCCCTTTGTATATATAGACATCTCCAAAAACATTTTAGTATTAGATACGATGGCAACAAGCATAGATATAAACGAAATTAAACTTGTTAACGTGAAGTTATACAGTTCTGAATTTCTATATACAATATGCAAAGATTCTGATTTTTATGTGGTTGACTTCATGAAAGAAGATAAAATTTGGTTAGACAACCGGCGCGGGATAATACTGAAAGATTTTAACCTCACCTCTGTTCTTAATACCCGAATGGGAGTCGAAGCTGGAATTATTGTTGCTATGATTCATCGCCAGGAAAATCAAGAAGATCTCTTGGGCAGACATATCTTCTTTGTAAACTCTTACACGATGAATTGTAACCCCGAAGTATTACGTTAAACAATAAAAAACCATTATCATCTATTTTGACATGTGTGAATTAATTAACACGCTCTCCTTATCGCGCTCACGGGTATCTTAAAATATATACTAAAATGTGTGAAAAGTGTAAAATAAAGTATCAAAAAGCATAAAAATATGCTTAAATAAGTATAAAAATGCTTAAATATCTAGAAATAGACGTATTTAAACACGGGAAATATATATTTCACAGGGACTAATCCCTCAAAATGGCCGCTAATCCCTACAAGTAATTAAGGTTAAAACTAATTAAAAAATCGTAGCTACCCAAAGTACACAAACAAAATGGCCGCTAATCCCCACAAGTAAATTCATTGTTCACTACCCTATAATATATCAAACTGTTTTGACATAAGGGGAGGAATCAGAACAAAACGCTTCGCGTCCTTAAGCTTCATTGTTCCGACCCTATTATTAATCATACTGTTTTGACATAAGGGGTGTGAATAGAACACGACGCGTATTATATATTCGCATCCCTAAGCGTTTAACAACCCGTATTGTTCCCCACCTATAATAATTCACTTGTTTTGACATGAGGGGGTTAATGAACAAGCTCTGATTGGTTAGATACGGGGGAGGTTTGATTATAGAAACTCTGATTGGTTAAACCCGTAAACCATTGTAATAGACCGAGAGCGTCATTATAAAATAAATCACGTATGCGTGTCTCGCACCACAACGATTTCAAGCTAGAACCAAGCAAAAATAAAAATCTCGAAGATGTCCAACCAAACCAACACGAAACCCATCCAGAAAACAACCGAAGTCAATGTAAGTTAGCGCTAAAATGTTTTTTACTGTCTGTATACAAGCGACATGTAATTATTATGTTTTTTATATTTTCTCTTAGAACGAAGCCCTCCCTCCATCCCCGCTTGAAGACGAAGACCCCAGTGTGGAAGCTATCCCGCTTTACGCTGTCAAATGTGAGGTAAGATAGCGCTAAAAATGTTTTTACTATACAAGCGCTATGTATTTATTATGTTTTTTATATTTCTCTTAGAAAGAAACCATCCCTCCTCCCCCAATAGACGACGTAGATGTACCCGATACCATTCCGGGGGTACTCCTGGTGCGGGATCTAGACGGCGAAAGCGAGTGGGCCTTCCGTGTCCAACAGGACACGGAATTCGATTTTGATGACTATGAACCGCCTGTACGCGAAGAGGAAGACGATGATCCACGCGTGTGGGGATACGTCGACACGCGGGGTGAGTCGTTTATATATTACGAAAGTACAGACACTATGGTGAAAATGGGGCAATAATTATTTATATTTTAATTTGTAGGGGTCCAACATTTGGTGAAACAATAAACATTTTTAATTTTAATTTGTAGGAATAGTCTACAGAGGGGTATTATATCCTAGCAGAAAGCCCTTCAAAGACATTACTAATTTATTTGTGTAGTTTTTATTGTTTCCTTGTAAAAATATATATTCATCCAAACTTCTCCATCGTGTGTGTGTTTTTACTATAGCTAACTCTTTCATCATATGCTAACGAACAACCCTTGCGTAAAATAAGCAATTCATTGAACAAGGGATGACCAGATTGTCGCTATGGACCTGAGTCAATCTCATTCGAATCGCAAATTCGACTACGGGTTGATCGCGCACCGATGCAGTTTAATAATAAACAGAACATCGGAAGAATTCAGAGTCTTGTACCGAAGCACAACTTACAAGCGAGCAAAACACACACAACTGATAAAATATGAAATAACATCTGCTTATATACTAAACAAATCTCTTAAAAATTATTTGAGGTTTTTCTCCAAATTTAATAAAACACTTTTACACCTCTAATATTTTTATTTGGGATATTTCATCTAAAATTATTTTGAGGTTTTTTCAAAACTCTATCTCTCTAAAACTTTTTTGGGAAGCAACACTCCGAAATAATTTTTATCTTAAAATTTATTTGGATTTTTCTCCAAATTTAATAAAACACTTTTACACCTCTAATATTTTTATTGGATAATTCATCTAAAATTATTTTGAGGTTTCTCCAAACTCTATCTCTCTCTAAAACTTTTTTGGGAATCCGAAATAATTTTTATGAGATATATCCTCTTATAATATTTTGAGATCCTTTTTAAAAATACCGTAACTAAGCAATATCAGTCATTCGGCCATAAGATGGCGTCGAGGTAAGAGCTCCATGGCGGAAATTTCTATGATTAATTCAAAATGCTTATTTTTATTTCAATAAACATGACTACTCTTTCAAATAAAAATAAGGACAGTTCAAAACTGTTTATTTTTATTTTCAAACATCATTACAAGTCTTCAAATAAAAATATGGCGTTTTTGGATGGTACGTAAGTATTACATCACATCGGGTGAGGTATGATGGTTATGTATAATAGAATTTTTTGTATTTTTTTTCAAAAACGTGGTGTGTGTCAGTATATATATCACAGTGTGAATGATGATCTGATTAAGTGCTGTCTCGGATGCTATATGGGGTTGAAAGCAATGATGGATCAGGAACAGGAAGTTTAGTCGTAGAATTTCGTGTTCCGAATAATTGATAATCAGTGGGGAAAGTTTGCACAGAACACAAACATGTCTAAGGTGAAACAGTGTGGAGAACGAGAGACGCGGAATATATCCAGAACTATGCCTCGTGAATAGTTCTGGATATATTCCCCGTCTCTCGTTCTCCACACTGTTTCACCTTAGACATGTTTGGTTTCTCGGTGAACTTTTCCACACTGATCATCAGTTGTTCAGAACACTAAATTCTACGACTCCTGTTCCTGGTTCATCACTGCTTTCAACCCCGTATAGCAAATGACGTCAGTACTTGCTTAACACTATTCACCTTGAATGACCTTCAAACTCTCTGGTCGTTCAACTCAGGATTATCAAAAAACTGGTCGTACAACAACACGACCCAAGTGATATATATACTCTTGACCGCGACCACTTTTTGACTAATTTAATACAAAAAACCTCTTGTATACGACCAGCTTCATATCCCCCCCTGATTTGATCACTGGTCGTTCTTAACAGGGTGACCACACCTTAAAAATACGACACCCCCCTGGAAATTTTGGACTGGCTCTGCTCTGATTGGTCCATTCAAATCAATACTTGATTCTGATTGGCTTAGAGCTAGTGCCAATCCCAAACACATTGATATATATATATATATATATATATTACTACTATGTCCTTTAGCGATAATGCAACGCTCACTACCTTGTGGCAGTTTGAGCACTCTGGCCCCATGCGCACTTCACGCTATCTGGATGTTCTGATTGCCGGTGTTGTCCCACAAGCGGTTGTCAATGACGATCGCAAGTGTATAATTACCGAGTCAGACTCATTCAGATCGTTCCAAGCTACACTGATGAGCTGTTGTACAGCGAAACACGTGTCTGTAGATTGAATTATGTACGCTCCTTCACTTCGGTGTTGTTGAGCACTCTGTGAAGTAAACGTGGGTGTCCTTTAGCGATAATGCAACGCTCACTACCTTGTGGCAGTTTGAGCACTCTGGCCCCATGCGCACTTCACGCTATCTGGATGTTCTGATTGCCGGTGTTGTCCCACAAGCGGTTGTCAATGACGATCGCAAGTGTATAATTACCGAGTCAGACTCATTCAGATCGTTCCAAGCTACACTGATGAGCTGTTGTACAGCGAAACACGTGTCTGTAGATTGAATTATGTACGCTCCTTCACTTCGGTGTTGTTGAGCACTCTGTGAAGTAAACGTGGGTGTCCTTTAGCGATAATGCAACGCTCACTACCTTGTGGCAGTTTGAGCACTCTGGCCCCATGCGCACTTCACGCTATCTGGATGTTCTGATTGCCGGTGTTGTCCCACAAGCGGTTGTCAATGACGATCGCAAGTGTATAATTACCGAGTCAGACTCATTCAGATCGTTCCAAGCTACACTGATGAGCTGTTGTACAGCGAAACACGTGTCTGTAGATTGAATTATATATATATATATATATATATATATATATATATATATATATATATATATATATATATATATATATATATATATATATATATATATATATATATATTTATATATATATATATATATATATATATATATATATATATATATATATATATATATATATATATATATATATATATATATATATATATATATATATATATATATATATATATATATATATATATATATATATATATATATATATATATATATATATATATATATATATATATTATATATATTAAGGTGTGGCTTACCCACCAACGACGATTTCCAGCATAAGGATCCAGAATTGGATTCCCAGTTACCTCCAGAATATGGAATATAGATACAGAAAGAGAGGCAAACAACTTCTTTACTGGTCCTTTATTTGTTAAAAACGTTTCGGCATATTCAGCCTTCATATATTTTTAACTGATGAAGGCTGAATATGCCGAAACGTTTTTAACAAATAAAGGACCAGTAAAGAAGTTGTTTGCCTCTCTTTCTGTATCAATATATATATATATATATATATATATGCGATATATATAAGATGCGATCTTCAGGCAACAGTTGTTGCCTGAAGAGATTTGAACAGAGTTGCCTGAAGATCGCATCTAGCGTGAAACTCCGAGTAGCAAACAAACATTTAAGCGACATATATATATATATATATATAGCAAAGTGTTGTGATAATAAATATCGGGTACAAAATCGTACGGGTAGAGTGCTCAATGCTTAAGCAGAGCGGCATAACAGATGATTAAAACACAAGTTACTTCATTTAGAACTTTATTTCCACTACAAACTTGTTTCGTATGGCAAGCGTATTGCTTGTCACACTCATCAGGTGAAAAGTGATACTCGCAGTTAGCGCGTCTGTGTATTTGAGGAGCGTGTGCGTGACGTCATGTTGTTTGTGAGTCGTTTGTTCGTTGTGGTTCATATTACAAGTGTTGAAAATTTACATATTACACAATAAATGTTTCTTTCGATGTCTGCACGTTGAAACAAGTTCATTTCTCTTGTTAAGAGAACTTATCTTTGGTTGATAGATTATGACAAACTTTTCGTGCAAGCATAAGCTGCATCTTTTTGTTTTGCTAGAATATGGCTGGCATTTCTTAATGATTCTCCATCTAATGGAGTGACGTGCGTTCGATTCTTTCAACGACCAAATATGTTTACTGAGTTCAGTTGCGTGTTTGTTTTTTTCGTTTCTGAAGGAACTAGTATGGTTCAAATATCTTGTCTTAAATGTTCCTTCTGTCAGTCCAACGTAGGTTTCTTCTGAGTTTTTTTCTATGTTCTTGACTGTTGCTTGATAGACGATGCTTGACATGCGGCTAAATGCAGGAATTGCTCCAACCTGTCATTGGACGATAAAAATAGTAACAGCA
Organism: Chrysogorgia sp. JL179-B06; assembly: GCA_035772405.1. Classification (NCBI taxonomy): domain Eukaryota; kingdom Metazoa; phylum Cnidaria; class Anthozoa; order Scleralcyonacea; family Chrysogorgiidae; genus Chrysogorgia; species Chrysogorgia sp. JL179-B06. The sequence continues at coordinate 317,338 of JAYKKM010000090.1, forward strand.
GTGTCAATGGTGTAGAACTACTCTATCTATAGACTATACGCTGTTTATATATTTATCTATATCTGAATAGACCAACGAATACGCGGAAACCTATTGCTTGCATTTAATAAATAAATAAATAAAGAATGGTTGTCTTGAACTCATAAATATTTTCGCACGATTTATATAATACCGGGAAGCGGGAGATTGAAGACGTATGAATTCAACATACGATCGAGAATCAGAAATATATTTTAATGCCACAAATAACAAGAATGTATGCTTAAACTTTTACTTTCAAAAAGGTTGATACTATCTTGTGCCTTCCACGCTATGAGCGCTGAATCTAACGGTGCCCACTACCGATTGATCCGCTGGCTTAGCAATAGCAACCCTAGTCTCCTTCGCAGCCGTTCTTAGGGTCGGTCCTATTCTCCCTCCCCACTAACGGCTGCTTACCGCAGCGCGACATTCCATTCCAAATAAATAGCCAATCACTGCTCTAGTACCAAAATCAGGAACTAGAGCGCGCCAGAATTTATAATTACCAAAACAAAATGGAGTCGTATCAACAAGTATTCTTCGAAGTTGCTAAAAAATTTCATATTTGTGAATTTAATGATCACCAGAAGGATGCTATTATAACATTTGTTACAGAGAAAAGAGATATCTTTGTTAATTTGCCTACAGGATTCGGTAAATCGCTGATTTTTCAAGCATTACCCTTGATATTCGATTACCTGTTCAACCAACAAGGACATATCGTCGTCGTTGTCTCGCCGTTGATCAACCTCATTATTGAACAAGTGAAGAGCCTGAGGGATTTAGGCATCAAAGCAGTGAACATAAGCGATGTTGAAAGCGAGGAAGAACGGCAACAGGTTGAACGTGGCTGTTTTTCAATTATTTATGGAACGCCAGAGGCATGGCTCCTAAACCAGCGCTGGCGCAACATGCTAACCAATCCAACGTATTCAACCAAACTATGTGCGGTGGCAATCGACGAGGCACATGTAATCAAACAGTGGTAAGTGCTAATACTATTGTATATGAAAGATCTGTACATGTACCTGTAAACACTTGTAACTGCATATATTGTATGATCGTACATACTCGTATACAATGTTTTAATACAAATTAATAATAAAATAATTATCGATATAAAGTTAAACATAAAAATTATAATATAATATAATATAAAAATTGTATCAATATAATTATCAATTCAATGGATTAATTTTTTTAGTTCTTATTTTTTCACATTTTTCACAAATATTATTTTTATTATTTTTTCACAACACAATATTTTATAGAATAGGACCAACACTAAAAATGGCTGTGAAGGCCGTAAAATAAGTAACGATATAGTATTGTTCCAAAAAATATATACACATGTTTAATTGTTTATCATTTGAATTTTGTTTAGGGGTATGTCAACTAAAAACACTATGGTAGCATTTAGGGATTGTTATTATCACCTACATGAACTCAGGACTCTAGCACCTTCAGTTCACATGATAGCCCTGACTGCTACAGCTACCAAGGCAACAAGAGAGACAATCTTTGACATTTTATTGATGGACAACCCTTATGTGATTTTTGAGAGCCCAAACAAGGATAACATAGCATATGCAGTTGAATACATGTCTAAGGATGCAGACCTGGAACATTATTTTGGTTGGCTTGCTGATGAATTGAGGGTAAAGAAGGAACTTTGTGACCGAACCATCATCTATTGTCAGACCATCAAACAGTGTGGGTTGTTGTATGCAACATTGAAAGGTATGCTTGGGAAGGATATGCATGTAGGTGATGGAGATTTCAAAAATTGTCTTATTGAAATGCTACACTCGTGTACTCCATTAGCTAACAAAGAAAATATTATCAAGTCATTTACTGCAGAACGGGGTGTTATCCGTGTCTTAGTTGCAACTATAGCCTTTGGTATGGGTGTTAACTGTAAAGCTGTGAGTAGAATTATCCATTTTGGACCAGCAAAAAACATTGAAAGTTATGCTCAAGAAACTGGACGTGCTGGCAGAGATGGGTCCCAGGCCATAGCATTTTTGCTATACAATGGGATCCTTCTAAATCATGTTGATTTGGACATCAAGTCTTATGTTAGGAATCATCAGTGCCGACGAAAAATTCTCCTGAAGCATTTTGATGAGGATTTAACCCCCCAACTTGAGCTTCATTTGTGTTGTGACTACTGTGCTTCAGTATGTCAATGTGGGTCATCGGACTGTGGCAAACTTACTACCTATCCATCAAAAGCAACAAAAGAGGAACCTGATGGTAAATTGAGGTCAAGAGATATTACCAATCAACAAAAGGAATTAGTGCATAAACAATTGACCACATATCATAAAAGGTTGGTTACCAATCTGCTGAGTACTGCTGCCAAAACAGAGTTGAAAACTCTAACTGGTATTCCATTGCTTCTTGGGTTCTCAGAAATCCATATACAGCAGGTTTTAGGAGACTTAGAGCATATATTTTCTCTAGCTGATATCTGCAAGTTTGTTGAGATCTGGGACATGACACATGCTCGTAAAATACTCTGTATAATTAAAGATGTTTTTCAAGATGTACAAGATCCCTCTTATACAGATTGCGATGACTTTGAAATGGATGATACAGGTTTGCTTGAGGACTGGGAAACTATACTTGATGACAGTGAACTTTGTGATATGGCATTTGAAAACTTATCATTGTCACAGTTGGAAGAATCTTTCACAGAACAGGAATCTAATTTATCAAATGTCTCACTGGATGTAAGTATACCTGATGCTGTGATTGAAACACTAGAAAAAGCAGATTTTTAATTAGCTACAGTATTTAGGTAATCTTCAACAATTGTCATTGATTACAATGTGCAGTAATATAATAGATAATATGACTGTTAATGGTTTTATTGGTTACACAGATATAAATAATTTAGTTGAATTTACATTATCCTTTTAAGGGTGTTCAGACGTATTCCGTTGCTAAACAACCGGTTGCTAGGGACAGGTTATTTAGTACCCAATATTATACTTCATGAGTGGACAATATATTCAAGGTATATCCAAGATATTTTATGTGTGGAATATGTTGGCAAACTTCTTTCGTTTGGCGACGTATTTGATGACGTCACATTGACGTCATCAACAAATACAAAAACTCTATAGTTTTCATCATTTTTGACAGTATGCTATATTTTTGGTGTCATAAACGTATGGATTCATTGATAAATTAAATAAAAACGAAGTTATGAACATTTTATTGTGTTTATTGACTTAAAAATTCTTAAAATCCATACATACTTTTATGAAGATTACCGTCCAGATTCCAATCACATGTAAAAAATTAATTTTTCTTAAAATTAAAACCTTCGAAGATTATAGAAATCTTCATATAATTTCGATGACGTCATCATATGACATTACCAAACGAAAGAGTTTTGCACACATATACTACATACACATTATCTTGATGGATTCTTAAAATTGTGTAATTATACGGCAAATAGAATTAGATATAAGGTCTGCAAATCTAAATACATCCGAACACCCTTAACTTGAACATTGACTCAATTAGAGTTGACTTACATGATGTATGCCATGACTATATGTTATCCACAAATGTTATGAACCATGAGTAATAATAAATATAGGGATGCACTGGAACTTGATTATAGCCAGCACTTATATACATTTAAACATATGGCACCTCCATTTGATGACATTTAAAAATAATTATAAGAGTGTTAATTTAATATTTTGTGTAATTTACTGTACAGTATTTCGACACTTTTTTACAGTAAAATTTAGACACAAAAATATTTGTTATTCAAACAATAGCAATGTAAAAGATCTTATTTCACAAAAAAATGTTTTGGTTTAAACAAGTAAATACGTGTAACAGCAAAACTTCAAAAAACAAAAATCAGTTCCGGTACAGTTATTTCCAGTTGGAACAATTTCAAGTACTGGTTACAAATTTAAAATTTTGTTCTGGTGTATCCCTAAAAATTAATACATGTATGATGTACAATACACATTATAACACAAATAGATATGATTCTCTATCTTGCTCGTATGCCCAGAGAAATATTTTTCTTGTGTTTGTTTATCCACCTGAACATTTCTGATGTATCAAAATTTTCCAGTCTGTCTCTTTTGAAGTCAACAAAGTGTTTGTATGAACGCTCTTTGTGTTGTGTGAGTATGTCTACATGCAGTGCTCTTTTCACAAGCTCTTGGAGGTCTTTGTCATCTGAGCTTTGGGTGTGTCTGCCTGATCTTGCAACTCTGTGAACATTTTCATCAAAATTGTCAATAATGGTTCTTGTTGCAGTTTCAGCACAACTAATACGTGAAATGGCGTTTTCGGTTATATTTGGGCCAAGATTTTTTATACCTTGCTTGATAAAATTGTTACTATGCTCAACATCAAGATCCAAAGGTATATTTGAATCTTTTTGGCAAGCATTGTTAACTGATCTGTTCCAAATGAAACGTTCACTGTCTCTGTGTGATAGTAATGCATAAACAAGGAACAACTGGTATAAACACTCTAGCGAATACTTTGTGCTATGGGAACCGTCTGCCTTGCAGTACAGCATTATGTATTTATATTGCCGCATGATTCTTATCCCATCTCCCTCACGTATTGCATCAAGGAAATTCAGGAAGAGAAAACCATCTGTTAAGAGTGCACAATTGTAATTAAAAACATCATCTTTTATTTCCACTTCCTCTGAGGATGGTATTGACTTTGAAGAAGTTGATACAGATAGCTGCTTTGGGATATCTGGAGGAGGATTGTGTGTCAACTCATGATTTCTTCTACTTTTGCCATTATACTTAAATGATTTAGGACATCCTTGAAATCTGCATGGAAAACGTCCTTCCTGAGTTAGTTGTTGTCCATTCACTACATCTTCCCTTTCTTGTTCGGTGAGTACACCATCAATAATCTGCTTTACATGACCACTTTCGAAAATATACCCATCTACTATTTTGGCTGAAGCTTCCATTAGGTAATTGAGCTTCTGCAATCTGGTTGCTGTATCCAAATTAATGGGTAGTGGAAAATTGGTTGGCATTCCTGACTTGCTCTCGATACCCAGAACTTTCATGGCTGCTACAATTACCCTAGACTTGATAATGATTTGGAGGAAGTCTCTATTGGGTCGATATGCAGCATGGGGGTCACCAGTGACATTGCGCCGATTAATAAGTGTACGATCAGAAAATAGAGTACAATTTTCTCCATCTGACTTTCCACTGAAGAATCTATTGTAAATCAGCTAAGAAAAGTAAAAATACATTTCATACATTTGACAACTACATATGTGCTGTATAGACCTTATTCAAAAATGGTGCTGATTTAATATTCTTTTATGTGCATGCTAATTGGACCCCCTAGCCTCACTGTTGTATATAAAGGAATTGAAGGGAGTATCAACTTATCAAATATTACATGTATAATCACTGAACCTACTGTAAATAAAAATTATTTGATTATTATATTGCTTATGTCATTTTATGGTTTCTATGTACTTTTATATTACTTTCTTGTTTTATTTCTATATACTTGTCTTCAAATGCTTTTAAGATTGTAAATTGAATTGTAAATTTATAAAATTTACTTAAATTTATTTTAAAATGCTGCATCAATGTACAACCCGAGTAGTAATGGCCCTGAAGTTCTGAACCAGTGTCCCCTAGTGCTTTTCTGCAGTGATCCACTCCCATACTCACTGTGACCCAGGATTTAACGAACAAACTTATAGTTTTTTATTTGTAAATATAGTAGCTTACATGAGTATACCAGTAAAGTTAAATGGTATATTCTATTGCTTCAACCTAGTAAATAGAAGTTTTCAAACTTTGGATTAAAACACTTACAGTCAATAATTTAACAGCAGCATGCCAATCTCCAAGTTGCAGTTTAATGCCTTCTAACCGATCTTGTGGTGAATAACCATTAACCACTGATGCCAGGACATTAATAGCTCTTTCAACAGTTAGCTGATCCCCTGCAAATAATTGACTGTCATAGCCACCATCACTTTTTCTTGGAAGGTAGGAATGGAACTGCTTAAGTATGTCCAACATATCTTCATTCAGGTTTTCATTCTTGAAGATAATTCCGAGGGGCACCTAACAAAAATATAACCTTTAGTAAAAAACAATGCACATGCATTTAATCAAACTTACTTATATTTTTAAGGCACATACAGTACATGATTTTTGATCAGTAGTTCATAAGTACAGTACCCATGCTGAACAATGAGTTGTTGTTGACTGATCCCAGTTAAAAATACTAAATAGACCTGTTACCAGTACTTTTATATTTCTTGATTTTGAACTGAATAACTTTACCCATATAAGAACAGGATGTGTCACCAGAAGGGAGAGGAAAAGGGGCTGCATAGTCCAGTTCCAGTCCCTCTTCGCCATGCCGTACGGGACCAAAAAGGGACTGGAACTGGACTAGGGACTACATGTAATTCTCGTTGGGTAAACATTCAGCTGATTTGGCAAATAATGTTTGTATGTAGTTGTGATTCAGTTTCCCACTTAAAATTACACAGGATTTTCAATTTAGACCTTCAAATAAATAATGAAAATTTTCCAGGAGAGGAAACTGCCATCCCCCTACTTTATGCCCCCTATATGTGATTTAAGCCCTTGTATAAGAACCAATAAAATGTACCTTTGTTGACTTTTGGGACATTTTATGTTGATACTTGTGGGGAATATGCTGCATACATGTCTTTTTCAGAGGCTCAAATGCATCAAAGTAATCAACCAGCATCCGCGATACAAGTACTATGTAGTTAGACCTTTGCTGCTGGTGGTCAACAATGCCTGGAATGAACTTCAAATTATTAATTTCAAGCAAATTAGCTTTTGGTCCATTTGCTGTAAGTTGAGAACCAGAGACACGGTTATTCACCATCTTGTGGTTTACCCAGTGAAAGTCCCTGTTTTGTGCAGAAATTGTCATATTCTTTCTCTGCAATTGAATATCAATGTTGTCAAATGCAATGACAAAGCCAGGATGTGATGTTTTCTGCAGATCTCCTATTTCATTCTTTAATTTTTGAATACTTTCCAGACAACTTGTAGGGCAAATTACATGAGAAGTGTGGTTGGATTTAAGAACTTCCAGGGTTTGAAGCTTCTCTTCCATGAAGGTGTTTCCATGTGTTATTGTTTCCTGCACTGTCTTTAATATAATGTCGTGGTTCTCACCAAGTTTATCAAGTTTAGCCAGTATTGCTCTGTTTGAGCATGTTAACTTCAACTTTGTGAATCTTGATAGGTTTGCCTAACGAAACATAAACATACTATTTTAGGCTACAGGTTACATTGGATATATAATCCATCATTTAAGATGGTATGGATTTAAATATCCAAAATAGTTATAATTTAAAATAGGCTATGGGTTTTTATTTTTAAAGTATTATAAACAATTGTTGGCTAACTCCGATCAGGCCAAGGATTATACTATAATACTGTTATTAGCAATTAATAATGACTTATAGTATATTACAGAAGTGAAAAACCCGCAAAAGTGAAACAACCGGATGTTTACGTTTTCAGCGCTTTCTGGTATCGTATAACTTTAAAATATTTGACTTTGATTTATTATCCAATTTGCCATTCTTTCCTTTATAATATGGGCAGTTTAATTAATTTGCCAAAGATATTAAAGATTTTTAAGAAAGTCAATAGAGCAATTAACATTGTACTTAGATTCGTTTCAGAATTCGTATGAACGCATTTCAAAATAATTGGACTCCAAATAATTGTCAATTTCAATGAGGTTTAATACCCTGAAATGTAAATTGTACTTCGGCGCAAATCTTCTGAACACATTCCCCGTTTACAAAAATTTACATTTTTTTGACTGTAAAGCTAAGGACATACAGTATCGACTAAATTTGTATGTACACTAACCTCTGTTGATCGAGACTTGAGTAGGATACCTAACACAACGGCGGTCGCGTTCATCTCACCATTTCTTTGCTTAAGAAGTACAGAGCCACTAACGGCAACACTGGGAAGCCAAGAAACATTTCTTGTACTCTTTGTAACAGAAGAAGTAAGGAGAAACGAATAAAAAAGAGGGGCTCTTGTTTTCCATTCTTCACATAGCTGCTCTAGACTGAACTTCATAAGATCATCCTTGCCAGTTTTTCTTAACGTTGACGGTTTCTTTCTAGAACACAGGTTACTGACTTCTCTGGAAACGATGGCAAGCAGTTTCTGTGTAACCAACTTACGGACAGGGTCGCATTTCATAACTGCCGTAGCAATTCTCGACGGAGGGCCATAGAATAAAGCTTTTGCCAGTGTTTTGTAGGTTTCATCCAGACTTTTACTCACAGTTCTACAGGGATAATTGATAGTTAGCTTCACACTTCCTGAGCTGACCTGCAGGTCCTCACTCATTCTTGTTGTGGTAGAAACCGCATTGGGAGTAGAACTAATAGGTGAAGGTGATTTCGGCTGCGAATAATGTAAACTGCTGTATCCACTTGTCACTGGTGTCGCAGTTGGATCAGAAGAAATAAATGGAAAAACATTCAAAGCAAAACCACCACACGGCCGGTTTACGACATTGGGTTGATTGAAGTAATATAATGAGTCGTGTTGTCGTAGAGGGAAAGGCTTTTCCATATCTGAATTAACCGATTCAATGAAAGTAGTACAAGCTGGGGGATTTGCATCATCTGAAAACTGGAGTGACTTGGAGGCTGCACTCACCGTAGCCGAGGATAATTGAGGACGTTGTCGTTGTATTTGCGTAGATCGAATCGTTTCTCCTTGTCGTTCATTTTCGTCTGATCGTAATAGTCTCTTGGTCCTAAATTGAACTTTACTCTCGAATTGTCCTCTTATTTCGTCTTTAATTCTTTGGTACTTCTCTAACGCACCTTTCAGCCTCAACAGGCGTTTATAGCACATGTTTTTGCAAATAAATAGATCGTCGCTTTCATAATAGTTGTTAACATCAATGACGATTGCTGATTTGATAAGAACAGGAATATCAATTGTACTTTTCCCGAAAACAATTATTTTGTTGTTCTTCGAAGCAGCTTCAGAACAAAGGAAACATTTTTCGCCACTTACCTGTCGAACTGTATATAAAATTGCGAATTGGCGGGAAAATTACGGGCATGGCTGTTTCCTGATTGGCCGAGCTAATACAATTGGAATGGAATGTCGCGCTGCAGTAAGCAGCCGTTAGTGGGGAGGGAGAATAGGACCGACCCTAAGAACGGCTGCGAAGGAGACTATAGCAACCCACGCGGTCTGACAAAAATAATTTTGATTGTTTTATTTGTGTTGATCTTCGAAGCTTTTTGAAAGTAAAAGTTTGTTCAGCACTCATGTAAGTACGGAATAGCTTTAAAATACATTCTTGTTGTTTGTGGCATTAAAATATATTTCTGATTCTCGATCGTGTGTTGAATTCATACGTCTTCAATCTCCCAGTAATATAAATCGTGCGAAAATATTTATAGACATAACCATTCTTTATTTATTCATTTATTTATTAAATACAAGCGATAGGTTTCCGTGTATTCGTTGGTCTATTCAGATATAGATAAATATACATATGTAAACAGGCGTATGCCGTATAGATAGAGTAAATGAGTAATTCTACACCATTGACTCTGCTGTTACTATTTTTATCGTCCAATGACAGGTCGGAGCAATTCCTGCATTTAGCCGCATGTCGATGCTTGTCGTTAGGCATTTTCCTTCGAGTGGGCAGGCGCTTTTTTGACGGCAATTGCATTTTCTGCTTTGGGTTTCTTGTATTTGCGTTTCTTGTATCGGCGTCGCGTTATTGAGGATGGTTTTGTTGTGTGCGGAGATGATATTTTGGACATTTGGCATGCAGCTGTAGCTCAGCTTTAGCGTGTTTCTGTTGAAAATCTTGTTGAGTCAACAGACGTCACCATGGGCAGCTTCGACAGAGCCGAGACATGCGAGCTGGTGGGATCTTATCTCCTATCGAAGCTCCCCCCACAGTACAGAAACAACATCGGCCTGTACAGAGATGACGGCCTAGGCGCCTTCGACGATTCACCAAGAGATATCGAAAGAATTAAGAAAGAAATATGCACGATATTTAGCAAACATCACAGTCAAAATAACTATAGAAGCAAACAAGAAAAGCGTGAACTTTTTAGACATCACTTTCGACCTTAGATCCGGAACCTTTAAACCTTATAACAAACCAGGCAACATCCCCCAGTATGTCCACGTCCACAGCAACCACCCGCCAACTATACTACGTAGAATTCCCGAAACGATCAACCAACGACTGTCCAACATCTCCTCCAACCAAGAGACATTTGACTCCAGCACGCGCCCGTACCAAGAAGCCCTCAGAAAAAGCGGCTACATTCATAACCTTCGCTACGAGCAACAACCGTCCCGAGCAAGACAAAACAGACCAAGGAATATTACATGGTACAACCCGCCGTACAGCGTCAACGTAGCCACCGACATCGGGCACAAATTTCTCAAGGCTATTGACGATTGCTTTCCGAAAGAACACCCGCTCAACAAGATTTTCAACAGAAACACGCTAAAGCTGAGCTACAGCTGCATGCCAAATGTCCAAAATATCATCTCCGCACACAACAAAACCATCCTCAATAACGCGACGCCGATACAAGAAACGCAAATACAAGAAACCCAAAGCAGAAAATGCAATTGCCGTCAAAAAAGCGCCTGCCCACTCGAAGGAAAATGCCTAACGACAAGCATCGTCTATCAAGCAACAGTCAAGAACATAGAAAAAAACTCAGAAGAAACCTACGTTGGACTGACAGAAGGAACATTTAAGACAAGATATTTGAACCATACTAGTTCCTTCAGAAACGAAAAAAACAAACACGCAACTGAACTCAGTAAACATATTTGGTCGTTGAAAGAATCGAACGCACGTCACTCCATTAGATGGAGAATCATTAAGAAATGCCAGCCATATTCTAGCAAAACAAAAAGATGCAGCTTATGCTTGCACGAAAAGTTTGTCATAATCTATCAACCAAAGATAAGTTCTCTTAACAAGAGAAATGAACTTGTTTCAACGTGCAGACATCGAAAGAAACATTTATTGTGTAATATGTAAATTTTCAACACTTGTAATATGAACCACAACGAACAAACGACTCACAAACAACATGACGTCACGCACACGCTCCTCAAATACACAGACGCGCTAACTGCGAGTATCACTTTTCACCTGATGAGTGTGACAAGCAATACGCTTGCCATACGAAACAAGTTTGTAGTGGAAATAAAGTTCTAAATGAAGTAACTTGTGTTTTAATCATCTGTTATATATATATATATATATATATATATATATATATATATATATATATATATATATATATATATATATATATATATATATATATATATATATATATATATATATTAAGGCACCTTCCCGAAGGCATTGAAGAGATCTATTGTAGTGCCTGTCCCTAAGGTATCACCCCCAAAGAGTATTGAAGACGACCTACGACCAATATCCTTAACATCTCAGATCGCCAAAGTTATGGAGGATTGTACTTTGGACAAATTTTTTCCTGAAGTTATAAATAAACTTGACACTAAACAATTTGCACTCCCGAAGAAATCAACAACCCACGCTTTGGTGTACCTTTTACATTCAATCTTGGTTGCTCTTGAGAGAGGTTCCTGTACTGCTAGATTGTTCTTTGCAGATTTTAAGAAAGGTTTTGATCTAGTAGATCACAATGTTATTATTAAAGAGTTAATCCTGCTTGATATCCATCCCTCTATAATTCGGTGGATTAAAGCCTTCCTCTGCGATCGTGAACAATGTGTCCGTGTGGGAACTTCTATGTCCTCTTGGAAAAAAACAAATGGTGGCTTACCACAAGGTACAAAGTTGGGTCCATTATTGTTTGCTGTTCTTATTAATTCCTTACTCAAAAACTGGCCTGGTAGGACCAAGTATGTGGATGACACCTCGGCCTTAGAGATTATACCACGTTTTTCACCCAGTTTAATGCCATTAGTCGTAAATGAAATCTCGGACTACGCTTCAGAACGCGGAATGGAACTAAATTATAAGAAATGCAAACAGATGTTGATCAACTTTCTTAAATATAAAGGATCTGATAATGAAAACCCGATCTATATTACAGGTAAACCGGTGGAAACTGTGTCCTCTTTCAAGCTCCTAGGTGTATGGATATCAAACGACTTGTCATGGAATACTCATGTTGGCATGGTATTGAAAAAGGCAAATTCTCGCTTATACGCATTGCGTCTGTTAAAAAAGGCTGGTCTTCAAGCATCTCACATTGTACAAATATATATCTCATTCATTAGATCCAGAATTGAATATGCATCCCCTGTGTGGTCGTCAATACCTAAATCATTATCTGACATTCTCGAATCTGTTCAAAAGAGAGCATTGAGAATAGCTTATCCAGATCTGTTATATGATGAAGCCCTTGAAATTTCAAACTTACAGTATTTGAGTACTCGTAGAGACATCTCTTGCAAGAAATTCGTCGAATCTTTGCGACGTGATGCTTCACCCTACAACCCTTTGACTAAAATTATGGAAATTCGTCCCGGGTTAAAACTCATGATTATGACTTAAGGAACGACAGAATGGTCGAACAAATTTTATGGCCAGAAACCACTGAACGGTTAAAGAACTTCGTGACTAGGAAATATTATTAGTTTTATAGTTAATTAACAGTCCTAACTAAATAAACATTATTGTACATAATATATATATATATATATTAAGATTATGAATTGTACATTTTAATATAAAATTTTATGTTATATTAGTACTCCATGTAATTCAGTTTTTCCTTTAAAAAACTGCAAATTGGTTTTAATTAAACAGATTGATTGATTGATTGATTGATTGATTGATATATATATATATATATATATATATATATATATATATATATATATATATATATATATATATATATATATATATATATATATATATATATATATATATAATATATATATATATATATATATAGTAAGACAAAAGGACAAACTTGGGTTACTTCATTCGAACTATATATATATATATATATATATATATATAATATATATATATATATATATATATATATATATATATATATATATATATATATATATATATATATATATATTACGCATCGCCCACTGCTCGCAGTTTGAGCGCTTTGGTGACTCCACAATGCAATCCTACAATGTGTAGCCGTACATAGTGGGTCCCAAGTCCACAGTTACCATTAAGCCATATGGTGATAGCCGGTAGGGCACATTTGTATATTTTGTATACTTTCGTATATTACGCTCACCGCTCATGTGGTTTGAGCGCTCTCATGGATTGGGTGGAGAGTCTCTCTCAGTGAGACGTTTACTGTTCGCATTACGCATCGCCCACTGCTCGCAGTTTGAGCGCTTTGGTGACTCCACAATGCAATCCTACAATGTGTAGCCGTACATAGTGGGTCCCAAGTCCACAGTTACCATTAAGCCATATGGTGATAGCCGGTAGGGCACATTTGTATATTTTGTATACTTTCGTATATTACGCTCACCGCTCATGTGGTTTGAGCGCTCTCATGGATTGGGTGGAGAGTCTCTCTCAGTGAGACGTTTACTGTTCGCATTACGCATCGCCCACTGCTCGCAGTTTGAGCGCTTTGGTGACTCCACAATGCAATCCTACAATGTGTAGCCGTACATAGTGGGTCCAAGTCCACAGTTACCATTAAGCCATATGGTGATAGCCGGTAGGGCACATTTGTATATTTTGTATACTTTCGTATATTACGCTCACCGCTCATGTGGTTTGAGCGCTCTCATGGATTGGGTGGAGAGTCTCTCTCAGTGAGACGTTTACTGTTCGCATTACGCATCGCCCACTGCTCGCAGTTTGAGCGCTTTGGTGACTCCACAATGCAATCCTACAATGTGTAGCCGTACATAGTGGGTCCCAAGTCCACAGTTACCATTAAGCCATATGGTGATAGCCGGTAGGGCACATTTGTATATTTTGTATACTTTCGTATATTACGCTCACCGCTCATGTGGTTTGAGCGCTCTCATGGATTGGGTGGAGAGTCTCTCTCAGTGAGACGTTTACTGTTCGCATTACGCATCGCCCACTGCTCGCAGTTTGAGCGCTTTGGTGACTCCACAATGCAATCCTACAATGTGTAGCCGTACATAGTGGGTCCCAAGTCCACAGTTACCATTAAGCCATATGGTGATAGCCGGTAGGGCACATTTGTATATTTTGTATACTTTCGTATATTACGCTCACCGCTCATGTGGTTTGAGCGCTCTCATGGATTGGGTGGAGAGTCTCTCTCAGTGAGACGTTTACTGTTCGCATTACGCATCGCCCACTGCTCGCAGTTTGAGCGCTTTGGTGACTCCACAATGCAATCCTACAATGTGTAGCCGTACATAGTGGGTCCCAAGTCCACAGTTACCATTAAGCCATATGGTGATAGCCGGTAGGGCACATTTGTATATTTTGTATACTTTCGTATATATATATATATATTGTCGACTCTCATGCAACGCTCGCCCGACTCTCATCAAAATTAGACGAGAGTGCGGCATGAAAGTTGACAAGAGTTGGTAGTCTCACAGGTTGGGGTCCTCCAGACGTTTCGTCCCCCGACCTTTTTGTGGACAAAAAATGGGTGTGTTTTGAATTGGAACTGCGTAAGCGTTCACTTTCCCATGGCTAAGCAATTACTGCAACGGAATGAGCTTCCGTTCTAAATTTTTATTGCAGGCTAAATTGAATATCATGGCTAGAAAGAGCGTACTTAAGTTAGTAAAGACGCGTCTCTCCTCCGCAGAGGCTTATTTTTGTCCGCACGCTTTTCTGATACGAAGTGCTGGAGTCAAAAGATTTTCCCCAATTTTCTGATAAGTACTCGTTTAAAATGATTTTCATTACTCTACCTTTGTTAAAGAACTATTAGATGCTGTTTTCAAAATTTTGAATGATTTTTCTGCACGTCCCGCTATATATTAGTAAGTCACGTTCTATATCCCGAAAACGTCAACAATACGTAAGAACACTAGGATTATCGGCTATATGAACTTCGTATAATTAGTGCAATGACTGAAAAACATTCAGTTCAATCTGTTAAAAGCAAAAGCAGATATCTGACATTTTTTATCAGCCCGCTGCCTCTTATCAGTTTAAAAAAATAGAAATGATGCATCGTGGTTCCGATATTGCGATAACTCTGAATACAAAATTGAAATAATATCAGAAAAGGTCAGGCATCGGCTATAACTATGTTATAACTATTTCCGCGGAACAGCAAGCTCAAGCGGTTAAACAGGATGTATCACACCTGGACGTGACAGTCTGTATATTTTTACTATTTAAAATGTTTTGATTCATAAATTTGATGATCACCATCCTTCTGCAATGAGTGACGTTGATATAATGTCTTCTAAATTTCCAGTTGAGAGGAGTTTTGGAGATGTACAATCCTTCACTTTACTCAAAATGTCAATGTTGGTATCATTCTACAACACAAGAGTAAAAAAGCCAATTAAGATTAAGTTTAGCTGTACGCACCTTATATTATACTTTTACAGTAATAGCATTTTCAGAGAGTTTACAGAGGTGGAAACTCTGCAAGTAAAATATAATGTAAATATATATATATAATTGCTAATTGCTATTAGTATTACTAAAATGCAATTAGTAGGACACAGCTTATCACCATCCAGTAGGAATATTATCTGTTTCCTCAACTGAAGCAGAGTTATTTACAAGTAGAAAACTTACATTTATACTAAATGTAAGTTTTCGGACAGTTTAAACATAATCTACTAATCTATTACCATGCAGAACCTTGCAGAAACAATCTATGATATTGATGTCCCACAATCATTTAAAACGGTCTGTGTAAAATGTCATTCATGTCGTCCCTTGTATAGTCTTTCTGTAAAACTGTGTTGTCAGTAATTTGTAAATTCTTATTGTATTTGTCATGTTACGGTTACCCGTAATGGAGCTCTGTGGGACTAATTACCTGTCACTTGTGACAAAGATTGTAAATAAATAAATTTAAAAAAATACGTTGCCCTGACGAGCAAATACATAAGTCTCCTAGTTTAGAAGCAGTAAATTATTGGATTGTAACCAACCTCAAAACAACAAAGATCCTAACCCTAATTGGGGGCGGGGGGCCTAACGAGTTTTCTCACCCTCCCAACTCGAACCCCCAAGAGACTAAGCATGTGGGGTTAAAAATTGGCTATTAGACACATGCGCTCAGTAATGTGTTAACAATCCCAATAACTGCGTACATACACAGTGGGCTGGTACGAGGGCAATGTACGTGCTCTTCATATGGAACCTTCCATATATGGAATACGTACGGTAAGCTCATATGGGTCGGATTCTGTTTTCTGAAATTTCCGGTCGGATCCAGTTTACTTCCGCCGTGCAGTACAATTGTGCTTTGAAAATCGCCGAATTCTCGCCAAGCACAAGGTAAGTTAACTGTTTAATCGCCTATTTATATGCTACGCTTACGAATGTTCACTGCATACCTAAATTGAAAGCAGTAACAAGTACAATTGTACTGCGCGGCGGAAGTAAAATTTCCGAACGGAAATGACAGAAAATGGAATCCGACCGAAAGTGACACTGTGACAGCTTAACTAGTTAAATTATTCAAGAAAAAAATATTTATGAACTATAAGAAATACATTTCTTATAGGTTCCGCAAGTTCCGCAGTCCGCAGTTCCGCTGAATAGTCACACCCAACAATTGGTGTCTTACGCGCGCAGCTATATGCGACAAGTCAATTCTTTCTTAGTGACCGATGGTAGTATTAACACCAGAAGACTTAACTCTCCTACTTGAAAGAACTATAGAATAATTATTAAGATTACAATTCTTCCATAATGATAATCTCACTTAGATCTTTAGATATTAAGATTTGTTTGATATGTAAATCAGAGGTGTAGCCAGAAGGGGGGACGGAGGGCCTGGCACAATTCCTGCCCCCCCCCCCTGAGAAAATTTGCACTCGTGGGTCTTCATTTTTTCTCAGTTAGTCTGCCCCCTAGGTTTCTCCTGGCCCCCCCTTGACAGAGAATGCTGGCTACGCCTCTGATGTAAATGTCCTCACTTTGACATCACGTTGCATAATGACTTATTGAAGAAGTTTGGGATTATGTAACAAAATTATGAAAGTGTGTAAACATACGAAGTTACTTACGTTTTGAGTGCTTTTTCAGTAAGTTATGATATAGTGTGACACCACAGTGAGGATCCGGCCTTTACATATAAAACAAATCTTAATCAGTGCAGGTATATATATTACACCCAAAAATTAAACACTTTGAGTTACTTAGTTTTCAGTTTGATGTCTAATTATGAAACAATGAAATTCAGAACAACACAAGCTTGATAGTTTAAAGGCTCTCAGAGATACATGAAGTGTCTACTATAAGTCCATTCGATTGGCAAATTAATGGGTTATATCTGTTTAAGTAAAATAACTAATTAGCATTACGCTATGACGGCAGGCGAGGGGTTGTTGCGTACACGTTTTTCTAGTTTTAGGGAACTTATACATACAATGAATGATACAGCTTCCACTAACTGTAAGACAAACTCTTTAGCGACATCGTCGTCAGGGCTTTTCTTTTTGAAATACACTTGTTCCTCCCAGTGAATATTATCGTCAAAACATTTCACATGGAAACAGAACCCTGAAGGGGAGTGGTGTTGGTAAGCCGTTGTGTAGTTTACACTCTTGTCCTTTTCACCTTTGGGAATTTCCTCAAAAAACGCTTCGAAGTCTGCATAGATAATAAAGGGAACGTTAAGGGCGGTTTGCGTTTTTAAGGTAACGACGTCTCCCTCTTTTGGCATTTCGGTCTTTGTACAGTCAATGTTGGAACAATACTCTCTTTAGTATTAAATGAGTTTAGACAGCGATAACAGAAAAACCTTGTGTGTTCATAATTTGAGATGATAAGAGTCTACTCGTATTTTTAATCCATACATAGAGTATTGGCTTCCTCCTCGTTTCACACCTTTATCATAATTATGAGGAGTAAATTCACGCGGTATCTCGCGCATTGGAGGACACGAGAAGTGGATAAACCTCATTATTGCAACCAAACACATTTACGCCAACATAGTTGTTTTTTGAAAACTTTCTAGTGTCACTAAGAGGAGTGGGAAATTTGACTCCATCCCAATTACGTTTTTGTGCATTTTCCTTTAACTCTTTGTCTAGTCTTTGTGGGTTTTTATTCTTTGGAAACACGGCGGATGTAACAGCCCACTTGAAACACTCATTGTCGTTTTCATTTTTCACCTTGATGATGCATTTTGTCACACTATACAGTAGGATGATTATGTCACACTATACGTGTCTCAATGTACGGTAGGATGAACCACTCTAACCATGACACACTCTAAATTGAGCTTGGTTTTTACGCCCTTCAAGACCTTTAGTTCCTCGCCCCATTGGCAACTGAGAGGATCATAACCTACTAATCCATTTATGGTGAAGTTACTCTCCACTATTTGTGGCTCATTGTAGAGCTCGACCACTTTTTGCTTAAGAGATTAAACAACTGTGATCACTTTATCCTTAATTGGCTTTGGTACGCTTTTTACAAGCCAATCACACCAAAAGTTTAGTTTTTTTCTCATGAGGTGGAACCGTTATTAGTTTCTTCGGTGGAGATGGTGAAGCTGGTTTAGCAGTCATCGTTCTCTTTACCCCTAATCGGCTTTGGTGTGTGTTTTACAAGCCAATCGTACCAAGCGTAATTAGTCATCTTCACAACTAAACCTCTCATCGATGGTGGAACTGTTATTAGTTTCTTTGGTGGTGGCTGTGGTGGTGGGATTGAATTAGGGGTCATGACTGGAGTTGAGTCGACATTGGGTGAGTTCATTACGTTTTGAACACGAGTCATGTCTTTATTTATAGAGATATTTTATCTCTTTAAATCAATTTTTATTTTAGGGAATTCCTCAATTTTTGATTGACAGCTCTCAATCATTTCTTTAAAAAGGGGTGTGGCCTATTTTGTGAAGTTTGACTGTGGTATGGTTGGGAAAACTTCGGAAATGTGAAGTTTTCCCTAAAAAGTCCCAACCGGTCAAAACTTTGAAAATGTGTCAGAATCGGCCTTTTCGTACTACTTATTGCTCTATCCAAATATTGTTATATTCAAACGGATCATCCAAAACGACTTTTTACTTCCTGATAGAGGAGTTGGTACTACCATGCTCCGCTGAAATATATAAATATATATATATATATATATATATATATATATATATATATATATATATATATATATATATATATATATATATATATATATATATATATATATATATATGTGTATATATATATATATATATATATATATATATATATATATATATATATATATATATATATATATATATATATATATATATATATATATATATATATATATATATATATATATATAATATATATATATATATACACATACTATTCGTAATGGATCCCTGCCGATAAATGCACAATTAGAAGATACCAAGTATTTAATCACCCAAAGACATAATTTAGGCTTATTTCTCTATAAGGAAAAATGCGTGTTGTAAAGATAGATTTACGAAAGATGTTAGAGTGTTGGGAATTTAGAACTCAACCGGTGAGAAATGGACCCTGCCACGGCGGGATTTTACCCTCACCTTCTTCGCCGGGCAAAGAGAAAACGGTATAACATGAAGCGATATGCCATATTGTATATTTCGATTGTTGTTGCGGCCGTCTATGACGCATCTATCTGGCATTTCTTCGCACTTCTTGAGTCAGACAAGAAACATGGTAATTGTAGAATCTCAGTTCTGGCAGTTACGCAGAGTAGCTAGCCCCATTCCCTTTAAACTCATCCTGTAATTTTCCGTATTTCAACAGTGCGCAGGAAATAGCGCATTTAACCAAATCAAGAAAAAATTTTGCGCAAAATCCTCGCGAAAATACAATAATTTATTTAATGAAAATAAATATTGGGTTAGAGATTATATATTATGCACGAAATATAATAAGTTATGCACGAAAATGGACAAAAAGAAGTCAATGCTTCTTAGAACCACTGATCCCTTTGGTCGGAACTATCAATACTATATAGAAGTGGAAAATACTCACGTTTCCGTTTTAATATAAAATTAAGTTTATAATACACATAAATTGGCTGACTTCATTCTTTGAACGTTCTTTGCACATCTTTATCGTGTTATCCGAGCCTCTAGTCCTCTGTCCAGCGGTTTTTAAATAAAATTACGCGAAACTTGCCGTCTCCTTGGTCTAAAGTTTCAATATATTCGAACCGAAACAACCAGAAAGCAACAAGTTTCTAGATAACAAAGGTTAGACACTGTCAAGATTTATTTGTGACACATTCATTCTTTAATTTAATGAAAGCTACAATTCTGTGAGAAGCAAGGAAAGATACAAAACGTGTCTTCTAAAATGTCTTTGAAATAACTAAGCGAAACATTCTTGGGCAATGTTGTTAATTTTAGCAAATTTTGAAAAACACTTCATGTACTTCTGGTTAAGCTATTTAAATGTATTTTCCATACTTCGTTATAATTTACCATAACTTAGTAGCCGGGCTGAAATCATAGCCTGGGCTCAAATGTCTCCATGTAACCACCCTATAGTCTGCCAGAAGATAATGGAATACCTGCACTTACAAAGTAACAATTTTCTATTCTGGTTTTCGGTAGTCAATCATATCTGAAACAACTGCAACTCCTAAAGATTTTGTGGTGGTTGATCTGCCCATAATCACATCTTGTCAGTGATTACAGTAATAGCTAAGTCAATACTCAGTCGTTCACATATAGTGGAGGGTTCACTGTGTGATCACAACACGGTGTACATTGGATGAACACTGGGTGGACTATGTGCACTCTCCGTGGTGGCATGCGTGGGTGAACACATTGTTTTTTGTGGGGTTATAATATCATGATCCGGAAACTGGTTTTTTATGAGTGTTTCATGAGATCGTCGTAAAAACCTTGATACGTATACTGTTGATTTTGAAGGTTCTGTCAATAAACGTTATTATGAGGCCTGCATGTTTTGTCTTGAAGGTGTTGTCTGTAAATATATACGAAAATGAAGGAACGATAGTTTTCCTTCCGACTCTTTCACAATGGAAGTTCGTTGCTTTAAATTACATAATCCATTTACTGTGATATATGTCAACAGTTTTGTATTATTATCTTAAAATGTTTTTCTAAATTATAAAACAATTATACCATTCGTTCTCGTCGCATATCAACTAATAGCCAACTATACAGGCATAGGGTGTCTGCTGACAAAGTCTTTTCGCACATGTATGTGAGAGACCTGCTCTTTATAAAGAATATATCATTTTAGAAATATATATATATATATATATATATATATATATATATATATATATATATATATATATATATATATATATATATATATATATAATATATATATATATATATTTATATTGCAGAAATTGTACCTTATGTTGAATTGAGCTTGCTAATACTTTTTCACAATGATGACAATCTTTTAAAAAACAATGTATGCTCTTTTGTTTGTCATCCCAACAGACGATCTTATCAACCCCTCATGCGGTGACAGAAAATGATGATCTAATTCACCGACATTGATTGATTGAGTTCTCTATATCTCCCACCCCGTGATTAAGTTAAAGAATATATAAAATAAGAAAGAATATATGTGGATAAATCCTTTCTACGACTTTTCTGATAAACAATGAACGGTTATTTTGTCCGTCTAATCATGGGGGTTGGTACAATTTTCCTAACCAAGAGCGGTGATACAATTGGACAATCTCTCCGTTCAAATAGTAAGTATTATTTGTTGAACATTCCCAGTTAATGTCAATATTTGAAAGTCATTTGAATAGTCCGTATTATATTGGTTATGAACTTATGAATCATATATCCGACGTTAATCAACTTATTGCACTCAGGCACTTGTAATTTGAATCAAAACAGAGAAAGAAATAGACAAATTGTATTGATTATTATATCACAGTAATATACAGGTATTGTCTCAACTTCACTATGTAAATTTACAAGGTTTGTTATTATGTAATACACAAACTGTATCGACCAGAATTATATATATATATATATATATATATATATATATATATATATATATATATATATATATATATATATATATATATATAGAATGATATTTAAAATGATTGTTTCATTACTATATATATATATATATATATATATATATATATATATATATATATATATATATATATATATATAATGCATTAAAATCATTAAATTCAAACATTACATTTTATGCAGATCTATTTAATATATATTTAACATTTTTTAGATTCTTTTATGATAAATTGTACATATATGTCCATGATATGTTCTTTATAAACATTCTTTACTATATACTTTTTATTTATAATTATTTTAACATACATGTCTCATCTCTAACTGATGGATCGAGCTAAATGTTCATTATTATAGTGATTATTTTTAATATTATTATTATTATTATCATCATCATCATTAATAACTGTAGTAGTGTTGTTGTTTTTGTTGTTAATATATTACTACTCAGAGGAAAACTCTCCACTTTAATTCACAACGTCTGAGCTTTGTGGGCGCACTAGGAGATGTGTAATATAGAAAAATACGACTCTATAAAATTATTTTTATTGAATCTAGTATTTTGAACGCACAGGTATCTTTTTATAATTCACAGGCAGCTTATTAAAGTGATACATTTCTATTGAATAAAACACTATTTTATTATATGTAAAATGTATTCTGATAAGTAATATCAAGATCAAACACAGTTATATAGTAACAGGTTTCCTATGTCAGCAAGATGATAACCGTTCACAACACCTGTTTTATTTCTTTTGTTGCTGTTTTTCTAAATTTTCTTTGTGTTTTCTCCGCTCCTCTAAGAACATATATTTTTCTCCACCGTTATATCATTGATGTTTAACTATCTAAATAGTGAGTGTCTTGTGATATATGACTGAGTAAGTGACTTAAGTGAAGTAAGTGACTTTTATTAGGTCATAATCTTTATCTAAATTAACTGTTCCATATAGTAAATGCGATGGAACATGGCAAGGCTGGTTATAGTTTGCTACGGCCAAATGAGCGATGGCCTGCAATATCCTTCCTTAGACCATAATCTAACTGTAAAGCACATGAGTATTGCTTTTTTGCATGGACTATTAAGAAATATTGTATTCTTTACCGAGTTACATTGTTAATATATCTGATGACAACAAATTTAAGATAACAGTTCAGGACTACATATATTATCGTATCTGGAGAATTGTTTGATTAATATATTATATTATCTGTTTTAATATATGACATTAAATTAAAGCCCTTTTGATTAAAAGTAATTTTTTGAGTACAGTTCCCCTTTAAATGCCTTGATTATTTCAGTTATAGTTTTCCCTAATTTTAAGGTACACATGAGACAAAAAACCTTCACATAAGCAAATGCAACGTCACTTACGTTAAAATCGGTTGCTATGAGGAACTTGGAAGAGCAAAACCTTCTTTTCCTGGGTTCTTGATGAAACATGTAATGCCTGTTTTAAGTTCGAGTGCTAAATGGTCCCTACGAGGGGAGACATGGAACAGTTTACTTGAAGACCTTGTTTGCAAATGTGCTAAGAAAACTTTCAAACATAAGTATAATTACTTTGGGGTAAAGCGTTTTGGTGAGTTTTAATAAAACTGTTTTTCAATTATATTAATTCTCTTCTCGGCTGTTTCATTTTATGAACTCAGAATAGACAATACTGCTGTGTTTACATTGATTTCCCATATTGCGAATTCTGGAAATATATTTTATCTAACAAAACTACCTCAAATGTTCTCTTCTCCCCTTACAAATGAGAAAATGCCTTAATGTAAAGTTTTACATTCTAGATCAATGTTGGTCTGGTGAAATTGCCTCGTTTTATCGACATAAACCATCAAGCAGCTGTCTTCAACTTGGAATGCAGATATGCAATCAAAATAGTCGCTCTCCTTGTGCTGGAGACACAAATTCAGTTTTTGTATATCGTTTGTAAAACTGCACCAAAAGGTTTAAAAACACATGTAGGCGAGGAGTAAATATAAACTATTTGAGAGTATAAATACAAATTATACTCTGTTGGAGCAAATATAAGTCAGATACCCTACTGAAAAATGTATACATATACAAACCAACATACATGACCTTCGTGCCTTTTCAGCTAGTGTGTTTTTATCAACTGGCGATTTTCAACGCGTAAACTGGTTTGATATATTGACCGAAAAAAATCAGAAGCGTGCACCTATTTCTAGTGTCGACGGCAATAAAATGCATAGTAAGCTAACAAGTGCTATTTCGTCTATCAGAGATCTGCCATGAAGATTGGTAAATGTTCCAAAGTTAAGTTACGGTTCTCGTTTCGTTAGTCATTTGCTGCATCAACTAGTCCAACCTCGTACCCAGGGCATTCTGCCTCCACGGCGGAAGGTCGGCGAAAATGGCCCTGGGATCGGTACGATTGGCTTGTCATAAAACTCAATTAATTCAGCCGAGTATAATTTATTCATCTAAATCTGAATGCTGTCTTTTACAGCAAATTAAATTAGAAGTAATAGCTTTCGCTAAATTGGATACATGCTTCTTCATACCTTTTGTAAGAGATAACCATGTTATTGTGGATTATTAAGCTTGTTATCTGCTTTTATGCAGACGAATGCTAACATGAACAACTCTGAAGAGCATTGAATATTTCTCAATTATTCAGGTCAACAAAGTAGCAAAGGCAATGGCACAAAGACCACACAAATTATCATATCAAACACCCAGAAATTTTGGGCTTCATGTGACCAGCCGATCGCAGGCCATTTTCGCCGACCTTCCACCGTGGAGGCAAAATGTCCTGGGTACGAGGTTGCAACGAGTCGCATCCGAAATACTTCTCGCGATGTCTAATGAAAATGAAAGTTGGCAGAACAGCCATAAAACATTGCGAAGGCAATTTCTTATCGGAAAAATCGGGTCGGGATCTGAGCAACCCAGATAAAAAACAAAATTTAACATGTTGTGATTGAGGGAGTACATGCAACTGGGGTATAGTTCGCGCACTTCATTCGCTCTCTAGTGACTCGTTCGCGCCCTCAAAATGAAAAGTACTTACTTATAGTGCGTATTCCATATAAGGATCAGCCGATACGTTACCCCACTGATCTCTAAATAAAGACTGGATCGAGAGACTATTATTCAGATAGTGAAGTCGGATGTAGCTTGTGGCGGCGATCTTGTTTGAACAACGTTGTATAGTTTTACTATAGGCTACAGAGACTATTTGTCTCTGATCTTTTAAGATGCTATAATGAATCAGTTGTCCGAGGTTTTAACATAATATAGAAAACAAACTACGACTCCATAACAGCTAAAGCCGGAATTAGTGCGTCGGTTGGTCATGCCAATATGGCCGCCATGTCCTAATCCCGGCTTTATAGCTGCTGTAATGGAGCCGTAGTTTATGATGTTCTACATTACGGGAAAACCTTCATTTTAGCATCTTAAAAGTCAGAGACAGATAGTCTCTGTCGCCTATACAGTAAAACTATATAGCGTGGTCCCTTAACTCTTTCCCTACGGGCGCAGTTAAAATGGGTCGTTGATGACCCGCAAAGTCGTCAATCGAAAAACACGGCACACGGTAACGCAAGATTAAAAATTGAAATTCGACAAGCGCCAGGAACATGAAATCCACGCACACGCCAAGTTTGATTTGATTTCATAAACAACTCTGCGATTGGTGGCATTTTGAGTTTTCAAGATGCTATGCGGGCGTGCAAGATGGCCTTTTCTGGAAAAATGTAAATTTTCAACCTGATTTATGATAATTAATGCTAATTTATATTAACATAATGTGTTTTGTTCGGGAAATTTAAAAGAACAAGTAAAAGCCGGTTTATTGGGCTTCCAGAAAATGTATAGCTTTCGCAACAGTTATGGTTATTTCAAGAGATATCAATAGAACAACGTGGTCGTTCAATTTTTGATGTTTTTCAGCCGTAGGGAAAGAGTTAAAGATGGCCGCTGCGAAATATTCCCGGCTTCATTTTTTCGCAGAATCCAAAGAATAGTTGCTCGATCCAGTCTTTATTTAGAGATCAGTGCGTTGCCAAGTTAGGCCACCTAATAATCATAATTCTAAACCGCGTGAGTACTAAACCAAAACTCCAATTGAGGTGCCCATCCCGAAATCCCCACGCCATCGAATCCCCAAATTAGTTGTCCAAACTTATACACTAATTATCATTTATAGACCCAGAGCGAAGGGATGATATATCCCGAGGGCGAATATTATACCGTAACAATTTTGAATACTGTCTTGAAATGTCTTGAAACATCTTCCTCTTCCTCATTGTAGACAGGCTCATTTTGGTTTACGCGCGTGGTATTTGGTTCATATAAGCTCGTGGTATTTGGTTTACGCGCGTTTAGGTATTCGAGCTCGAATTCGCCTCCACAGCGGGGAACTCACTAAAATATGGCTCTGCAACAGCCGGGTATTCGAGCTAGCGTGGTATTCGAGTTCGAATACCACGAAGTGGGGGGTAATTCTATGAATAAACCAAAAGGTATAATAATGTAGGACATAACCCTTGTGGGATGCGCAGACATGTAAAAGTTAGGGCAATATATTTGCTCGTCATGCATTTGTTCTCTTACTTCTCTATGACAATGTATTTGCTCTTTCTTGTATGACCTTATATGGAATACATACATATAAGTGCAGATAGACTCGTTGGCGCTCAAAACGTGCAGGAACATTATTTGGGGGACTAAAGCAGCTTTTTCCCCTCACGTCTCTGAGATTCCTGCATGAATAGGAAGTTTGAAAAAGAAACCGTTTGAGGATTGTTCAGGTTTTTTAAAGATAAATATTAGTGCCCAGCAAATGACTTTGAGACAAGACATAATAAAAGAGATTTAATTGCTAACGTTTTATAATTTGTTGCTTGCAGCGCAACATCATCAGAGCGGTTTAGGATAATTACAAACTGTTGGTATATATATATACACATAGATTCTAGTATTAGATTACAAACGGTCAAAAAGATATCATGTTTCAGCTAGTCAAACGAAAGTTTATTTGAAGGTGTTTAGTGAAGATTAAAAGGATTAGTCAATAGTTAGAATAAGGAAAGTGGTACTGAGCTAATATTGGCGTTAAGAATGGGGTTAAGATTAGAAATGAAAAGACTTTCCTTTAGTAAGCTAAGAGTTCAAATTTTGAAGTTGATGAGGTGAGTATTTTAAAATCAGAAGAAGAGACAGGATGTTTGATTTTGTGGTTATTACCGAGAACAGCTGACATGGTTGACACAGAGCGCTTCTTTCCAGTCAAAGGCGAAACCCCTATGCTCTGAGATACGTGTGTGAAGGTGTCGGCGTGTTTATCCGACTAACATACAATGCACTACAGCATTGACACTTATAAGAATACACAACATGTAATCTCATGTAATTTCTGTCTTTGAAAGGAAAGAAATGTGAAAGGCGATAGGAAGGACGAAATACAAAACGGATACTAAGTTGTGGATACGTGGGGGAAAGTAGTTTGTGAAGTTGATTTCATATCTGGAGACCGTAAGTTCCAGTAAAAGGGAGACAAAAGTAAATTGTTTGTTTGTTTATAACATGAAGACATCATTTGGTTAGATGAAAATACCTTATCTAAGAAGGATTCAGTTGTCCAAGAAAGAAACAGGATAACCGTTGAGAGAGAAAATCTGTTTGAATTTCTGTAGTTCAGAGTGGAAAGAAATGCAAGAGGATCATATCTTAAAATAACGAGAAATCATTGAGAGAATAAGACCTCTTTTGTAAGAAATAGGAATGAAGCTATCAAAGTTAGTAAATAACCCAGTAGGCAGTAGAGGTACGTTTGTGATGAACAAACGTCGAGAAAGAACCGTTTGTTCGAGTTACTATAAAGAAAGTATTTTTATTTCTAATTTTAACCCCATTCTTAACGCTATTATTAGTTCAGTACCACTTCCCTTATTCTAACTATTGACTAATCCTTTTAATCTTCACTAAACACCTTCAAATAATCTTTCGTTTGACTAGCTGAAACATGATATCTTATTTACCTTTCACAATTTGTATTTTAAATTTCAAATTTGTTATCCTACTTTGACCGTTTGTAATCTAATACTAGAATCTATGTGTGTATATATAGAAATACGTGTACCGCAATAAAACCTCGCCCGCCTCCTTCCCCCTAGAGTTTATTTCCCCATCCATGGTATCGGTAATCGTAAGGACCAACTCGATCCTTATAAGGAAGTAAAAGGTCGTTTTGGGTGATCCGTTTGAGTCGGACCATATTTGAGCAGAGAAATGCTAGCGGCCATTATCGATTTGTGATCAGAAGAACTACATAAAGAGGTTTTTACGAAGGGTATACACGTTTGCGTAAAATGACAGGTACGTGTGTTATGTATTTACACTCGCTAATTCCAAATCTGTTTTCATCAAAACGAGGGATAGGTGACAAAGCCCTAAAGGTCGCTTATAAGCTTGCTTATGAAGCTTGCTTATGACCATGGGTTGTTTTATAACGCAGCCAATGGCCTCGTTATTCCTATATGCTACCAGCAATCTTTTATTACATAATATACGACAATTTTGGTTGTTTAAGCAACTTATAAGGGTTAGTTTGATTATTCACTCAGCTTTGCAGCTGTCACGAAGGTTATAGTTAATGGTTAATTTGAACCCTAAAGATGACATTGTAGTCTAAAATTACGTTTGGTAGGTTTTAAACTTTTTAACTTTTAACCTGTGTGTAAGACATATTATGAAGCGAACATTATGATGTATGTATTATATGTATATGCATGTCTCATCTATTTTAAGGCACCCACCGGTTTGTGGTCTGAAAAATATTATTCATATATTCCACTTGTAACGCATTCGTCTTCAATACTGGTGTGCAGATGATCCAGAAGTGATCCATTATCGGTTGTAGGAAGGTCGAGAGACCAAATATTTTATCTGCTGTTTGTGACCTTCATCTGATAGCCAGTCAATCTTGAAATCACCACATATTATGCAATACTCTTGGGTAAATTTATCTAATATTAGATAAATTTATTAATAAGCTTATTAATAAGCCAGTTCGTAATGTCCACTGCGCGACAAAATGACGTGTTCTGCGTCGGGATAAAACTTATTTTAATTCATAACATCAGCCTAAAACCACAATAGACATTTGCATTTCTATTTACACTTGCAAATTCGTTATACTGAATTCCCCAGCCTGATATTATGAATTGAAATAATATTTATCCGACGCACTGGCTTATTGTCTTAGAATAGTCAAATGAACACTCTTTGTCCCAACTACAGTATGATTGTCCAATTACGTCCTATACATTTCTATTATGAGCTCTCAGCTGGAACTAATCAGAAATATTATGAATATAGAAATTCGCTTCGCGCGAAATATTCGCATTGTGGAAAACCTGTCAATACTGCTGAAAAACGGAGAATATCAAACCCCAATATGGTGCAGTATACTTATTCAATAAATTGAGTGTTGACAACATTGAATAGATTTGTCGAACATGTGAAAAATATTTAAAAAAGAATAAAATACCAGCTTTTCAAGCTGTGAAAAATAGAATGTTATTTCCAGAAAAGCCATCTGAGTTATTTGATTTAAATGAATTAAAGTTGCACCAAGAATAGCCTTTCAAAATCTTATGCAAGCTCCAAGAGGCAAACAATTTAAAATAAATGGCCATGTTGTTAATGTACCTGCTGATGTTGTCAATACTGTAAATACCTTGTCGAGACTACCACATGATACTGGGACAATAAAATTCATTTTAAAAGATGAATGCAATATAAACATTCCGCATGGTCATTAAATGTAAGACCACATTAAGTTTTTCAGGCAGTAACTTGGCTAACTGCAAATAGTGCTCTTTATCAAGAGCAATGCATTATTTTTTAACAAGGACTGGCAGAATAACTTTCAAAATATTTTAGACTTAAATGATGATGATATTATACCACAGGAAAAAGATTATTCAGAAAGCAGACACGATATAATTCAAATGTTAACCCAAATCATAAAAATGTCCAAATGAAGATTGGAGTGAAGATGAAGCAGAAATACCAGCTGGTGTAACTGATACCTTGTTGACTGCTACAGATTTTTCTCGAAAATCATGAACGAGAAACAATTCACAATATTGCACCAGGGGAAGGTAGCAGACCACTTAGTATATGCAACTTTGTCTCAATATTGCTCACTATACTTCAATTCAAGTGAAAGAGACAAGATTTAACAAACCCAATTTACTGTCACAAATAACACCATGCTTGGCCTGCAGCGAACAACATCGAAAGCTTTAAGAAGTGCGTCAACTGTAATAAGAGGCTCATCCAGGTTTCTGCTGAACTGATTGTCCATTAATGTGAGTCTGTGTCAAGTGTCTTAACACGATGAGGAGTTCCATTTTGTCAAGATGCATCAGGGTAAAAGTGGTTGTCAGCGTAAATGGAGAGAACGTCCACCTCGTGTTACTTCGAAAATGCTCTTCAACATCCAACTTAACAGATCACAAGTAGGTTTTTTAATTTAGTTAAGTATAACTGCATCGTAACTTTTGTGTATACTGTTACAGATTTCCTCGAAAATCATGAACGAGAAACAATTCACAATATTGCACCAGGTGAATGTAGCAGACCACCAGTATATTTAGAGATAAATATTCTGAAGAACTAGCTTATCCGGTAAAAAAAGGCCTGAATATAAAGAAAGATCAGTCAAAGTTTTCTATAGTGATATTTGCAAATCAGAATTAATAACATTAGTGAAGTGAAACTTCACTTAAATTCATTTCCACTAATCGTACCTCAACTGATGTCAAACTGATGTATTAGTTATAATATGATCTCGTTTGACCTCCAAGTTGAGGTATAATTTGTTAACAGAAAATACCATCCAATTATTTACACAAAGGAATAATTATAATAGGGCAAAAACAATTGTCTCTAATATGGTGTACATGTACAGTATTTCTTTACAATTTGTTTAATTAGTCAACTATACACCCATCGCGAAATACCGGGTTTCATGCATGATTCTCAGTAGGCCGACCGTACCAGTCACACGCATAATAGTAACTCGGTCGAAGGTGCGGTAATTCCCGAAGGGGATCGAGATATTTCACGATAGGTAAAGTATTACCTGAAAGGTCTAATATTGGGGACTGCGACGGCAGTGAAAGCAAAACAAATTTCAGTATTTGAATGAAATCACGGCAGATTGACTAGCATATTTAAAACTGAAAGTTTGTTTAATGATCTCCAAAACGCTTCAATATTTCTAAAACGATTGTTTAGGTCAGTTTTAGTAACAGCTGTCATCTCTCCACGAGTTTCCGTCCTCCTAAAAACGTGAAAATGTTCTCAGTGGCGTTGTAAACAGAACGAGGACGGCGTTGAGATTACTCTTGGAAATAAAAATTATTCATTATTTTTGTTTCGCATAAAGATTCTTTTGTTTGAACGACGTCGCCGTTCTAGGTTTCCGTCGTAAATCTCAAGGTCCCTACTAATCATTAAACAACCCGCTACTTTTAGTAATTATAATCAGTAATTTTTCGCATAAGAGATGCGGGTTTTTACTGCAACCGAAAATGTATCTTAATAAGCACTGTCAAATTTCTTCTCGCATTTCTCTCTCGCACCTAACCCGGATGGCGATAAGATCGTTTACGAAACTTCGACGGTACATAATTAATTGCAATATATGCTCCTCCCCTAACCTGCTCAGTTATCAGTTTTTACTATTTATTGGACATTCTAATTAATTAAGATTAATTCTAGAATTTAACAAAATCAGGAAATGACGGTAGCTAAATGTGTAAGTGATAATGTCGTAAATTTATCTAATAGGGTTCTGACCGAAGCTGAGGTTTCTGTTTTATCTAAAAGGCTAAAGTTTTTCGTTACAACTAGGGATTTTGATTTATTTTCGATACAAAGAGATTTAAAAGATTTTGGTCGTAAAGTTAAATGTAGGGCTTACTTTTTGTCTATATTAACAAGGATGTTAATGAGAATTAACTTGATAGATTTAAGTTTGGGTTTCAAACGTAGCCGGTCTACCAGTCATTATTTTCTAATTGTGGGACAGTTACGCAACGAATTTCTGCATTTTTAAATTTTCATACCCAACCACTTGTAGATTTTATTCCCACAGTTATTAAGGATACGAATGATTTTCTAAGGAAATTGAAGGAACTTGGTTTTGTCCCAGAGACTGCTTTGATTTGTACAATGGATGTTGTGGGGATATATCCCCACATCCTTCATTGTGAGAGTTTGGAAGCTATTAGCAAGGCCATAGACAAAGTAAATCTCAAGATTCCTACGGGATACCTTGTTAATTTGGCAATGCTGATACTAGAAAATGATTATTTTGAGTCTAATGACAGGGTTTACCGACCAAAATTATAAAAAAGCAAGTGTTTATCGACCGTGGGTGTGGTGGCACTTTTTGGATGATGTCTTTGTGGTATGGCTACATGGTAAAGTATTCCATATAGCCAAGCTCTTAGGTTAAGGCGAATTTAATCATGCGAAAGATGATATTTATGAGAGCAGAATTGGTTTTCTTATGAAAAGAGATTGTAAAAGGGATTTTATTGATATCCAAATTGGTCGGGTGACGCATTTAGATCGCTTAAAGAATGAGTATCAACCGTTATGCATTGCGCGCTTGGAGGCCATTTTAGGGCAACCCGAAAATGGCGACTTTCTTTAACAAAGTGGGGATGCGAAGTCACCGTAAATATTCAAGTCATCGTCTATATGAATTATTAAATTTTTAGTTTTTTCTGCAAATTGAATAATTGAATATGTAATTATTGCCATATTAGCAACATCGTTGGACTGTACGCCGTTAAAATTTCCCCTGAACATGTGTGTATTACCTGGCGCGTCGCCTCCAAAGCGCGGTAGGCCTAAAAGGAATGAAGGAATTAAACAAATTAAGCTAAGAGATCACGTATATGACATGTGGATTACCAAAAGAGATCGACTTGGGTTTTCCACCATGACCTACAGTGAATTTGCTGAATATTTATTAAATAATCACGAAGAACGACATCAAGGCCAAAATCAAGTTATACGGCAGTTATAAGGATATGGAAAGGTTCTATAATCCAGGTGCACTCAATGGGTGCTTGAAATGATAAGTGATAACGTGTCTATCATTTATATCCGCAAATTAGCAAATACAACTATAAAATATACATATACGGTAGAATATAAACCAATGAATGTTTACTTGAAATAAACGTGTATTTACCGTAATCCGTTGCCTTGCTTCGCCAACAGCGATTTGATGCCGTTCAAAAGCATTTCTTTCAGCAATTGCATCTGCAGCTGGTTGCCTGTTCTTCTTGGGTCCTGTTTTTACACGCTGCTTTTTTAGATCCGCATGAACATCTCGACTGGGATTCGACTGAGCCGACAACTGTTTCTTGAGGTGCCGCGCCAACAACTGTTTCTTAGTTGAGGTGCCGCGCCGACAACTGTTTCTTCTTGCGGTGCCGGTGGTTGTTGGCAAACTGGTGATCCGTAAACGTTTAGATTATGTTCTGGGCCATAAATACTATAATTATAGACCTCTTTCATAATGGCGGCCAGTTTAAATATTCTTTTATATGCATGCAAATTAGCCTTTCTGGCCTCGTTACAAAGCAAAGATTCTTTGGAATTACAGACACACGAACGAGGTCAGAAAGGCAATTGAAATGTAAACATAAACACAAGCGCGCAATGCATAACGGTTGATACTCATTCTTTAAGCCTTTTGAAGGGCAAAAAAGAGCGAACTTTCAAAAAGGATGTTATGTATAGATAGGATGGTGTTGACCTTGGATTTTCACCTGGCCCTTTTTGGTGTTCATAAAATCCTTTTGGATTTATAGGTCTTGGCTAGTATGCTACCAGTCCTTAAGAAGGTATTATTGGAAGTCCCCATGATAAGTTTTAGAAGGGCGAAAAAATTGTACCACTTTTAGAAAAAAAAGTCAAGGGAATGTTTTGTTGTGGAAAGAGTAAATGTAAAGTTTGTAATTATGTTAAACAAGGTGCCACTTTCATTGGTAAGGTTGACAAGCGCTCTTTCCACATCAATCATTCATTTGATTGTGATTTATGTAGGGTTATTTATTTTATAACATCCAAAAGATGTGGTAAACAATTGTATAGGAAGTACCATAATTATATCATTTAGAATCAGATTTAATAACCATAAAAGTTCATCATTAAACAGATATGGGAAGGGACAGGGAGGTATTTGTGGGGAACATCTATATGCTCATTTTTGGGAAGATATAGTCATAAAGGTTTAGACGATGTTTGCGTTCAGATAATTGATGTCACCAATGCATGTAAGGGATCTAACTTGTAGAGAAGCCTTTTGAATTGAAAAATTGAACAGCTGCATTTTAACACTGAGAGTAGATATTTCCCTTAGGGAAAGGGATGCCGCAATAATTAATTATTCCGTGTGAGAGACGCGTGAGGGACGGAAGTATAGGATGCGTAAGGAACGTGTGGGTATTTTAGCGTACGAACGCGTCACATCCCTCAAGACCCAAACTCTAACCCCTTCCACCTTCACAACCCTTAAATTCATTAGTGATTCCAGGCTTATTAGCTCCGGATGAATACGATTACATCATGTTCACTCCCAGGAATGACCCTCAAAATCCAAGAATAATTAGATTACCCAAAAATCGCTATTACATGAGAAGCAGACCTTATTGAAATGTAGCGTAATGCATGCCTTCTGTATAACTTTGATGCGAAATAAATATTATTTAAACTCATGTGCCTTAACTTTATAGTTTTTCGAGTAAATACGTTTTAGGTTTTCCACATTTCTTCGGCGCAACAACCTTATAAAAACATTGATATTTGTAAAACATAAAAAATGTGTTCATTTGTTCGCAACATTTTAACTATGACGCTAAGTGAATAAGTCCCACAGAGATTCGTGAAGCCTTCGAATCGCAAATACGGTGAATTTTTCAAATATTGTAAATAGACGAAATCGTTAGGGTTCATCTCTTTGTATATATATATGCGGTGAAACCACAGGTTCAGTCGAACGCTTAGGCAATCGTACAACTCCAAATGAGGATCAAGGAGTCGGAATTTAAATTGGTTCGGATATATGGAATAACTTAGGGTTGTGAAGGTGGAGGATAGCGTTCTTAACGCTAATTACTTCCATCTCTCACATGTCCCTTACGCATCCAATACTTCCGTCCCTCACACGGAATAATTAATTGGCCGCACCCTTCCTATATGGGGGTTACCTACTAATAGGATTGAACGCATTGAAGATTCATGAATATTTAAGTTAAAGTAATCTGTTATGTAAATCTGAAGCTATAAAAGATCTCTGTTTTGACATTTATCGTATCTGAATAAAAATATATAAAATATATATATAATAAAAAATATATATAATAAAAATATATATAATAAAAAAATATATATATATATATATATAAATATAATATTAATAAATATATTATACCTCATTTATTTAACAATCAGAGAGCTAGATTTGCACCACGTGACCAGTCTTCCCGCTGTGGTGAGGGAATTCGATTCGAGTATCACGCGAGAAACCAAATGCCACGCGCTGAAACCAAATAACACGCGCGTAAACCAAGACGAGTCTGTCAACAAAATGAAGGAAGTTAAGGTCGTGGCTAGATGAAATACGCGTAGTTGAGGTGACCGAGAGGTACTAGGTCTGAATCGTCTTCTGGACGATCATTCTATTAGTATTAATGTTAGTATTAGAAAACCATTACGTGGCGGGTTAGGGTTAACATCTAAGTTGTTTTGGGCTTAGCAGTTCCATGATGTATTTCATCATACAGGCATGTCCGATCGTATGGTAGCAGTACAATCTCTCATTTCGTCCAACCTCTCGCGGATACTAAAAAAGATCGTCCAGAAGACGACTCAGACCTAGTACCTCACGTTCACCTCAACTGCGAGTATTCCATCTATCGACAACCATGGAGGAACAACATTAAGACAACAATAAACAAAAACAAGTTTACGTTTTCCTCTGCTCAGAGAATTCGTCGAGATATTACCCCTCAGGATGATAGATACCTCGGGGTAATATTTCGTCGAATTCCCCTCGCTTCGGGTCTATAAATGATAAATATTATATATGATTTATTTATATATAATAGTTTTAGAATAACATGTAACATCAATGTTACAACGATTGGAAAAAATATACGTTCTTAGATGATAGGAGAAAACACAAAGAAAATTTTAGAAAAACGGCAACAAAAGAAATAAAACAGGTGTTGTGCACGGTTCGCTTGCTGACACGGGAAAACCTGTCACTATTGCTATGCTTGATCTCGATATTACTTATCAGAGTACATTTTACTTCTAATAAAATAGTGTTTTATTCAATATGAGTGTATCACTTTAATACGCTGCAAAAGATGCCTGTGTGTGAGCTGTGTAAAAAGGTAGGACCAAATCGCGTACACATGATTGGCTAGGACCAACCGATAAGCCCGTACGCCCTTTTGGGTGATCCGCTTAATCGGATAATCGTTGAGGAGACAAACGGCACAAACATGCAGGGCCGATTAATTTTTAAATACTTAAGCAGGTTTTTACGAAGGGTATACACGTTTGCGTAATATAATAGGCACAGATGTTATGTATTTAGACTCGGTAATTCCAAATCTGTTTTCAGAATTGAAAATGGTTAAATATTGACAGAGATATTATAAATATATACTAACGTTCAAAACAATATACGACGAGCGGCCGCCTGATTACAAATTTTTACAAAGGGTATGCACGATCATCGATGTTCTCGAACCTCGTATCCAGAGCATTTTGCCTGATCAGGTAGATCGAGTTAGAATTTAGCCAGAATTATAGCTGTGATGTGTTCTTCAACAATTATCGCAACATTCTGTCAGAATTGAATCATATAAGAACAACCACAATATATTGATGAATTCAGAATGTATGGTCAATGTTATATTAATGTTATTACCATTACTTGGTTAAGAAAATGACGTCACGATTCTTCTCAGATATCAAAATCTACGACACAAAATGGCGGGCGCGATTCTCAGTATATACGGGTTATTTATATCCCAATATAGCTATAGTATACAAATTAAATTGTGGTAAAATCTTGAGGATTTTGTCACAGTTTCTGCATTCAAGATTTCGGGCAACGTTTTGCCAGTTCGGACCTGATGTTTGGCAAAAGACAAATATATATATATATTATAAGGATTTATGGTGAAGGAAAATTTCGAGTGTTTGAATATATATACATTTTAAGACCAAACCGGGACCAGTTGCGAAAAATGCAACTTCAAGGCCTTGTTATGTTTGTGCGTGTGTGTAATGCTTCCTTTTCCAATTTTTTGCAAGCCAACATGCTGACTACACAAGCGACTCACTGGAATGAAGTTCACGCTTCAAATTAATTTAAAATCTTGCTCATAAAGCCACTGAAAGACTTTTCAGACTAAGGATCAAGCAGGTGGTTGAGCAGGTGCTTCAAAATGTTATTGCGACTTCGCGATTACTTTTTATAATACGCGTTTAACAACCTAAATATATGCTCGTAAACAAGAAAGAAACGGCAACATGGACGAAAGATTATTTTTATTTGTTTTTTTCGTTTGGTTGATCGATACAATAGAGGTAGCTGGTAAGTAAAAACAATGCATCGTCATAACTCATTAGACATAACTGTCCAATGATGTAAACTCAATAAGACAGTTATCATTGGTAATTATCCTGGCTCCTCAGCAGGGCTTCTGTTGTATACTAAGCAACAAAAGTAGAATTCTGATCAGCTTGGTGATCAAACGACAGTTACTCCGTGACTTTACTTTATATTGGGAAACCGTGTACGACAAAGAAAATATATCTAAGACTTTGTCGGTTATGCATAGACGGTTCAGTCACAAGAGTCACTGCGTATCCATTCTTGACATTTTCTGTAACAATTTCATATTCAGCTTCTTTACGACCTTTACCGATTTTCAAGACTTGATTTTGGGACTGAGTTTGAAATTAAGTGGATTATGATTTATGTAAGCCATTGAACAAATCTAGCCTAAATCCTAACCACTAAAACAAAGACTTTAAAATCGGTAAAGGTAGCCTCACGCTATGTTATTAAGTGCCGACCTCTTTCATATGGGCCGATATTTTATTATGCAGTATAGAAAAACACAATTCAATATAATAGACGGTTTGGGTTCACACACGTTGAGGTGCCGTATTATACAGTCTCCTCCATAAAATGATAAATATTAGCTATCATTTAGGGCAAACTTGGGGTAGTCCGTTCACCTAAGAGTGATAAATCTAATAAACTAAACTAAATATGTCTTACGTTAATCTATAAGGTTAAATAATTTTTAAGGAGGAGTAAGAGACTAATGAAACTCTAGGCGGAGGTTTAGGGTAGGTTCCCTTATCACTATATTTCATCTAGATTTGTGAAATATGATGCTATATTCATCATTTTATGGTGCGAGACTGTATTGATATTATGTAGCCTAACAATAAGTTAAAAACTATAATTCCCTCAATTTTTTTCCGGTGCACAAACAACGGCCTGGGTTGAACACGAACGACAGCAGCTCCCTTTCCTTCCTTATTTTTCATCTTCTTAGTTTATTCCCTCATTATTTCTTCCCATCGTCCTTCCGCCTGAATTAGGCTTCATGGCTTCATTATTCGTCTAAACGTAACCTGTTTACCTTTCAGGTGTCCCTCAACCTGCCCAGCCACTTGGTATTTGTATTGATATAGCGTTATGTCAGCAACCACCATATCATTCGCTCTGTGTCCAAGGCTTGCCCATTTGTCAATCTCCAGCAACAAAAGCTCTTCCTGCAACTCCCACTGCAGTAAAAGTATCACCATCTGTCGTTATTAGTATTATAACCCCATCCAAGGTAGTTAGAAGCACTCTTCCTTCACCAGCCGGCCCCCCTCCACCAACCGTTCCCCCTTCACCAATCGTTCATCCTTCACCAACCGTCCCCCCGGTGACAGCAGCAACTACTGTAAAAACATCAATAATGTCAAGCACCACAGTTCATCAACCAAAACCTTTAAATGTCATAACAATAAAAAATAACGTGAGGATTGAATTTGGAAAGAAATCCAACGTAACTCACTAATAATAAATTTAAATAGCTTTTTATGACAAGGAAATGTAGTCGAATTACGAAGTGGAGAAATTCTTCCAGATTTTGTTTTATTGCTTAAGCAAACTGGCAATAAATCCTCTAAAGTAATCAGCTGTAGACGGCGAGTTTTACGTGAAACCAGATAAATATTTTTTTGAAAGAATAAGATTAAACTTTATTTAGCCAGAAGGCGTGCAGCTTTCGAACGAATTAGATGATAATACTTTGATTTGATTTGTGCTCTTGGGAATGCTCTATCCATCTACCAGGTGTATGCCTGGGAGATTACGACTCTCATGTAAACACGAATATCTTCTAAAGGCGCTGCCGCTTTTCCACTTTGCCCTATAGCGTGCCTCTCACAGCCTCTAAAATCCCCCCACCCCAAGAAATAGGGATTCTCATACTTTTTTATGTTGCCAAGAAACGTTCTGGCTTATATTAGTGCCCAGTCTTACTAGTGACACAATATTTCGCGTGGCCACAATGATATACTCATTTTCCTGCCTCCTCTACAAGCATCTTCTTTTTTTGCAGCTCGATTGAGCCGAGCGATTCTGCGTACATGAAGGAAGGAAAATCGGGTGTGTGCAGGCTAGGGGCGTCCGTATACGCAGGCTAGCAATAGTCGAGTGCCAGTAATGGTGGATGGGAAGGGGAGAAAAGAAAGAAGGCCTGCGAAATCGTGTGTCGAAACTCTGCAACTTTGTTCGAAACAGTGCAAATTGGCTTTGGACTATAAATGGCGAAGACGCGAAGTCGCTTGACGAACTTGCAGCTAAAGACAGGAATTGCGCCGACGCAATAAAATAAATAGCTCTTTGTAAATGACGGTATAAATTAAAGGTGAAAACCGCGTATAATTATCGAATAATAACAGTACTAGTGTTTTACTAGCTTCTCGAGTGCCGTTATAACGGCATATATGATAATCGATATAATGCACTGTGAGGTATGTCGCGGTAGTAATAGCACATAGCATTATAATATAATTATATTCATCACCCATCCTTATTTAATATAAACTTTCAATCAAAATAGGTCATTTCAAACTGAATTATGGAAATTAAAGTCTATTTTGTCAGTGTTAGTTGACCTGGAATAATTTACTATATCCTAAATATTTCCTCTACAAAGCGTATAAATATTCAACTGATATTTTGGCAACAGGGCGTAATATTCACGTACGTGTCCCTTTAATTTAAACGTCATCGACAATTAAAGAGCCATTTATATTGACCAATATGGCATCGGCGCAATTCCTGTCACTACTATTTCCAAGAACGCCATTTTGGATGTAAGATTTGCCAGTCGTCGCTTCGCCCTTTTTCCCCTTCCCGTCGTTCATCGCGGTCCTCCCTCTCAAACTTGAGGCAGCTCATTTTGAACAGATTTTTGAAATTAGAAGTTCTAAATGTTCCAGAATGACTCTGTACTATACGACGGCAACCTCAACGACGACTTCATTCAAACAAACTATACTTTTCATGCCAAACAAAGAGAATGGATATTTTTTAGTCTCAAGACTCTCATGTGTTACAGTACTGCCTAGAAATAACCTAACACTGCGGTTGCAGTTATTTAGCGGTGAGGTTGCGGTGGATTAGCGGTGAGGTTGCGGTGGATTAGCGGTCAATTGGCGGTGAGGTTGCGGTGGATTAGCGGTGAGGTTGCGGTCGACAAAACCAACCGCATGAGAAAAACTACGTCGACTAAACACTTCGGGTTCCGACCTTGTCCGACTATTCAGTAACGCGCGTGTGTCAATAACAGTATGACAGTATGCCGTCCCATCCAAAATCAAATATTACTCTCGGTGTAAAAAGTAGAGTGCTGTGTAAACAGCGGACTTTTGATTTGTGAGTGAGTTTGTGATTATTATCAAATGAATGAATGAATAGTTTTCGCGTGGGCTACAATCTCCTTGAAAGATTTTCGTTAAAAACACAGTGATCGGCGTTTGGAATATGGTTTGGAGTTGTAGTTTGTGGCACCAATGTCCAAAATCACTATCTGTCGGTTTCAGTTTACTTTCAGACGATTGTGTCATTTTTTTCTCGGCCGTAATCAGTTTTAGATTTGGAACTAAGCATATAAATGTCGAATGCCAACGAACTACCGAACGCGCGTTTAAAACCCCATGACGTTTGGAACGGAGGTAACCGGTCGGTTTCGCTAAACCTAGAGTCAGTTCGCCACACAAATAAAGTCAGTTCGCCACAAACATAAAGTCAGTTCGCTGCATACATAAACGGAAAGCGGAATATATATCACCGAAAGCGCGTTGGCGATTCCGATGGACAGCATCTCTGAGTCACACTTATTGTGTATTATTAATATATATTATTTATTATTACTTATTGTTGTATAGCAGCTATTTCAACAAAACTGCGTTAAAATTAGCTTGGCAAAAGACTGATCGAGAGCATTAATGGCAGCGCGCATTGGCGATGGACGGCATGCATCTCTGTGAGTCATCGCTTAGATTCCATCTAAGATTTATAACGCTGTTGCACTGTCATTATTTGAGGTGATCTGTTTAGTAAATACGTATTAAACAAATCAAGTTGATTGTTTTTTAATAAATGATGAGTTGTAGCGAACTGACTTAATGTGTGTAGCGAACTGACTTTATGTGTGGCGAACTGACTAATTTATGTGTGTGCGGAGGCCCTCGCAGAAATGTCAGTATTTCGTTGGCATTTAGCAGTTCATATCATCTTTTCACTTTACTGTCGGTTCAGTTTTCTTTTAAACGCGTGCTTCGGATGTTCCGGAGTAACTTCGCACAGCAAAAAATCTGAAACTATTGTTATTTGGCCCCATTTGCCACAACCTATATTAAACTATCACAAACAACCAAATGCTTGAAGTGACATTTTAGACCACGCGAAAATTGCTTCATTGTAAAACATGATAATCACAATTCCCCCGTTTGTCAATGCACTATATTATATGCACACCATTCGCGTTTTTTCATTCGAAATACTGAAAAGTGCACGTTTAATAGTGCCAGTGTCAAATCCACCGGAATTTGATTATTATTCTGTGCCAGCGAGGTGTCACACCGTTCTTATTCATAGCACACATGTATAATATCATAAAAGAATGCTAAGGTTTCCGTAAAGAAGGTACCCAAGGAAAACGAAAGGGACGTCTAAAGCATCGCCTGAAGGTATTAAAGTCTTAATAATTATTGGTTGAATATATGTAAATCCTCCTGTTGATATGCTTATAAATTCAGATGGCCGGCTGTCGGTAAAATATACGAACCAAATACGAATGTAAACAAAAAGCCGCTTTAACGAGAATAATATATAGACCTGCGCGCTGCGTTTAGGTGATTTATTCGTTACAATAATTTTTGTTATGCCTATGCGATAATATTTTGATATTAATATTAATCAGCATGGTTGAACCTAATGTTCGGCACATGAGAAGTTCGACGTTTGAAACGGTTCATTGTTCAGTTTGCTAGTGATATTGCCAGTGATATGCACGTGCATATTGTTCGATTTGGACACTAGTCTCGTCCGTAAAAAATGACGTCCTCGAACGCGTCTTTTACCGCTAAGGCATTCAAACAGAACAAGAGCCTCTTTATTTTGTTTGGCTCTCGAACAAACTGGCAACAACGCGAATTTTCATGCCTCCGTGAGACATCAACGGCGCATTCGTCCACCAGTTTGATATTTATTTTCAGCAGATGTTAATTCGTCATTCGCTTTCATTGTTTCCTCGATGAACTGCAAGTGTTACTTGTTCAAAAGCGGTTTGCTTCAACTACGTGGCGCATCTCGCAGATTCCCACCATTTCGTCGATACCGAGAAAGATATTAAATTTAAAGCCGATCTCGATGTTTGAATTCAAGGATGTCCGCGATTTTTGTTATCGGAACTGATGAAGACCAAAGCGAAACAATTCGTTCCCTGGCTTATTGCGATAATTTCTCCATTATTTAAGTAACGATGGAGTGAACCTTATGGTATGATGGCCAAGGACGCCAAACTTCGGAAAAATCAACTCGTTCCGGAACGTGTCGTATAATTTCCGACTTGCGAACCGCGCTTGCTTACGAAAGGTTAAACCTAGGTTAGACCGAGGTTAGACCGAGGTGAGACCTAGGTGCCACCTAGGATCAACCGAGGTGAGATTTAGGTTGACCCTAGGTTGCACCGAGGTTCAACCTAGGTTCGACCTAGGTTTTCGTTAGGTTACTTCTAGGCAGTACTGTACCTCAACGCAGTCCTCATACTGTATAAAGGACTTAAAGAACATTGGCAACAAAAAATAAGTACCGATTTTTTATATCGAAGTGTATGACTTAGCTTATTTGAATACAATAGCTTGGTGCTATAAAAATGCTCGCATGCAATACATTTTAAAAGTTGAATAAACCAAAGTAAAAACAGGCTAATCTTGGGCCGCCATTTTGAATGTGATCGTGATGTCATGTTACCAGCATTTTACATTAATAAAACATTAATACGCCGTTACAAACATTTTTACAACCTCGAACTACGATATTTCGGCTATTTAAGTCACATATACTTTGATATAAAAGTACTTATTTTTTGTTGCCAATATAATTTAAGCAAACCTCGACGTGGACAACAAGGTTCACTGCCCCCCTGCATAATATAATTTTACAATCAAAACAAATTAAGAACATTTGTAATTTTTAATCTCAGGAATTCTCCACGCCGTAGTAGTTCACAACGTAACAAAGAGCGTTTTTATGTTTTCATGATGACGTTAGCGCCAG
This sequence comes from Chrysogorgia sp. JL179-B06, assembly GCA_035772405.1. Lineage (NCBI taxonomy): Eukaryota > Metazoa > Cnidaria > Anthozoa > Scleralcyonacea > Chrysogorgiidae > Chrysogorgia > Chrysogorgia sp. JL179-B06. The sequence goes on from JAYKKM010000090.1 coordinate 361,534, forward strand.
CCAAGAACGTACAATGCTTTTGGTTGGACTTGACCATAACTACACGGGGCAAGTACTTCTTCTCAATTTAGCCATGATTAACCATAATGAAAATGTAGAAAACATCGATAGGTACTTATAATACGTATTCCATATAAGGAAGAGGAAATACGTTGCTACTAGCCCTAAAGCTAATCCCGATCCCGATTGGAAGTCTCAATCACTATATATAGGAATAGGACGAGGCTCCCCTCCCTCACGGGACGCCTGGAACGCAAGCTAAATCTACGACGAAACAGACTTTTGCGATTTGTGATACACAACTACATTTTGAATGCGAAAAATATTATAATATACTACATGTATTCTTTGAAATAATTAATATAAATATTTTGTCAGGCGGGAGGTTATTGCGTATACGTATTTCTAGTATCCCTAGAAAGCCTGGTTTCCACTTGGTTTCCACTTGCGTCAGTAAAGACAAATTGCTTCGCTTGGTCGTTATGATCGTTTGGGTTGTTAAAGTCTATGCAAACGACCCAAAATATCTCCGCTCACACCACGCTGCGAGTTAACCCGAAAAGAAAAGATTCGGGTGGCACGCGTAGTTCGAATTTATTTCCATGTGCACTTGAGAAGATCGGGAGCAGTCGTTTGTGGGTCGTTTGGGTCGCTCAGATATAAATATTCCTATCGACGACCTGGATCGTTGCGGTCGCATGAATTTAAGTGTTTCCACTCCGCCTGGAACCCAAATGACCAAGTGTGAACCAGGCTTTACGTTGGGTTCATCCATGTTGGCGAAATTGTCTTTGTCCTTTGAATCTCTGGGGATTGATTGCACACCACCAATAGGGAGCTCAGGCTCGTTTCACGTGCCAAACTTAACGTTATAACTACTGGGGCATTTACCCCCTTGCCCCACTAGTAAGCAAAATTCCTTTAAAAATGCACTGAAACTTAATGTAAATTAGCAAACCACTATGTTCAAGCTCATTTGCAATAGATTCACCACACGGATAGTTGGAATACTCTAAAATTCTAATACTCGCCGGAACCAACATTCCTATTAATTAGTTTTAATACAAATAAAAGTCGGTAAATACGTACTAAAATGAACAAGTTTTGTGATTGGCAATATGAAACAAAGGTGGTTAGGGTTAGGACATTGGTTTCTTTGTATTTCGAAAACAATATATTTATGAATTTTGAATAAAAATATTTAATTCATCTTAGAGTTTACATATCATGACCAGTTGTTATGGCCTGCTTCGCCACTGATCAGTATTACAAGGACTATACTTAACAGTTAACCACCTACCTATACTATCAAGTTTTGTGATGGTTGATTAAAACAATAAAACAATAGAACATACAAATAATGGTATAATTTAACATAGCATGACCAAATGCTATGGCCAGTCGCCAACTCATAGCTCAGAGACCCAGGAACGATTATTTACTGACCTAAATCAAGAATGTGAAATCGTATTTATTAATTACTTTTAGCTAACCAAGAGTAATGTAATTTTAAAGAACGAAGCAATTCTATTATGATAATTTTCAACAATTTGACACGTGTTGTTGGTGGTTTGGCATGTTGCGGCGACGGTTGTATATTAATCGTTGTAACTTCTTATTCTGGTTTTTCTTTCTACGATCAGATTCGTATTCAACTTTACGTGTGATAGTATTCTTCAATGTCTGTATAGTTTCACCGTCAACTGATTGTTGGATGTTAGCTTTGATTCTTTGTAGTTTCTCAGTATGTACGTCGATCTTGTTGTGGCAGTGCTGAATGCGAAGCCGTAAGTATGAAAAACCTGCTTTCTTGGCAATGTTGTAGCCTTCTTTGCATTTCACTGGAGGATTGAAGCGGAGGCTTGAAGGAAGAATTTTGTTCTCTTTTAGTCTGTGGTTGAAGTAAAGGTGACTTTTGTAGGTGGAGATTCTAAGGGCTTCACGTTCATAATCTCTTGCTAATTTTAAAACCGCCGAACCATTCTTGTTGCGAATAAGTTTGAAAATGATGTAAGCGAAGTCAGGCATAATAATTGAACTGAGTTTAAAATGTTGACACTGACAATGGATAAAAACTTTGAGATGTTAAAAGCTTTATTGGGGACGTTTCGGTTTAAATACTAAAACCTTCTTCAGCCTGTATGGAGACTAAAATGTGTTTGATAAAAATATGTAAATATATATATATGGTTATAAAATTAAGAATTAATTATTCAACATGTTATAAACCCTAGGGACATTAATATGTTCGTTAATGGCGTTATTTTCTTGTGTGGAATGCCATGCTTCAAGAAACAAACGGCCTGACCATTGTTGACATTGATCGATTATGCAAACGCGCTCTGAAGACGAGAATCAAGGAACACAAACGAGAATCAAGGAACACAAACGAGCAATATTTTTACAGGACAAAAACAGTTTTATATCACAACATCACGTGCAGACAAGCCACGATTTTGATTTTAACAACGTTTGCATAATCGATCAATGTCAACAATGGTCAGGCCGTTTGTTTCTTGAAGCATGGCATTCCACACAAGAAAATACCTCCATTAACGAACATATTAATGTCCCTATATAGGGTTTATAACATGTTGAATAATTAATTCTTAATTTTATAACCGTATATATATATTTACAATGTTGTCACGTATGAAAGGTTTCTCGCTGAGTTGAAAACAGCTTCAGAATTTTGTCTGAGCCAAAAATTCGTTGAGATGGTTCAATAAAGAAAAAAAGATCCTTTTTCATCCAAGGTGGGTCAATTTTTAGTTATTGTATCACGGTTGTGAATATTTCGGCTTTTAAGAGGACGTGAAAGCTAAAAAAACATTAGCGAAAATCTCGCTTTGTTGTTTTTCGATGTGTATCACCTAAAAATAACAAAAGTTTTCATTCATAATGCTTTATTACTTCAAAAATTATCTTTACTGAATAATAATCATATTTGTAATAAATATGTGACTAACTTTTATCCATTTTATTTGGTCTGACAAAACAATTCACAATTCAGTCGGGTTTTTCAAAGCCTTAAGACGATTTTTAAAGTGGATTTTGCATCATGACTTCGTAAATTTTGCACTTGGTTAATGTATTTTCTGTTGAACATTAGCCTTACTCCTCTCAGTTCAGGTTTTTAGCTCTTGTGCGTTAAAGAAACAACCAGTTTCATCTGCAGTAGCCGTTGAGAAAATTACACCGCCATTTTGTTTTTTTCATTACTAGTGATATATGAGCTGATAGCTTGCTAGTATATAGCCTGTGCACAGCCTGGATACACCCGGCTATATCCAGTCTGTGAACAATCGACGGAATGCTTGCCGGGACATTTGCATAATTTTTGCATAATTATTTACATAATAATTGTAAACAACACATATAATGGCGTCTTGTTCGAGTGAAAAATTACTATTGGCTTTGGTGATCTTTTCCTGTTATTGTGTTTTTATTTTACCTACATGAGTTGTGTTCTTTGTCATGATGTGATTAAGAAGCCTTATCAACGCTATCTGGTCGATGGAAGGCAACGTTTACTGCGTACTTCTTTATCCAAACTGCCCTTCAGCGTAGAGATTAACTCTGTTTACATATGTAAATCTTGTTTGGATAAGCTTAAGAAGCTCGATAATCTTAAAAGGCAGGAACAAGAACTTCTTGGTACACTAGAGAAGCTATCTAGTTCGTGTGAACGCGTCGCGGATACTCGTGAAAGCGGGAAAAGACCGCGCTTGGATGCTCTGTTCACATCATCTGTATCATCAGAGAAAACCAGCTGTTCGTCAACAGCTTCTGTGCGGCAGGATAGTGTAGATACCCCTACGGTTTCATTACCGGCGAAGTCGTTACATGTTGGCCACTCTACACCGAAAAAACAACAACCAACGAGCAAATCCTCATTGCTTCGTTCTATTTTAAAACCTCATTTAATTTGATAACAATCAACAACTACACATATTATAAACCTTCGACATTATATTGAAAGAGATTTTAGAGCAATCTGGCTTGTATTTCTGGCTTTAAACGTGGTTTCAAAAGTGGACGGGGTATTCTACAATTGCTCCTGAATTACAATATCTCGGTAAAATGCTTGTACGTGGAACTTATAAACAGATATCAAATGCTGCTTGGAAAAATGCTATCCTTCGCAAGCAACTGCAGATTCTTAGCAACTGCACTGAAGCAGATAGATTGTGAGTATGCTCAAAGAAACAACCAAGTTGTCTGCGGTCTCCAAATAAAGATCAACTGCTAGGCTTTTCCTTTGAAAGGTTTGAGAATGAACTAAAGAATAGAGCAGCGTTTACCCAAGCCATTTTACGTACAGCTTGTGTCAACAAAAGAAACTCAAATAAAAGAAATGAGTGTGTGCAATCTCTTGGCATGGCTGCAGCTGTAATCCTAAGGAATAGGTCATCTCGTTTGAATGCAGTACAATTAATGCTGAGTATCTTTCTGTACCATTCAAGTTGGTCGGTACGTAAATTTTCAGTTATGTGATAGTTATTTATAAAATTAAACTGACTGATGTTTATAAAGCAACATTATTATACAATACCCATACAATCTCAATTTTGATTGGCTAAAAAACCTACAGACAATTCTTGATGTCTTGCCACATACTAAATATCAGAAATTGTCTGTAGGTGACGTGATTATTAATGATCCGAATTTATAATTTTTACAAGCTTTCATTAGCTTAAAGGCTTCTACATTTATAATATTCGGTTTTCGTATGATATCTTGTGTTATCACAATCAGCCTTCAGCTTCGGCAGATATCACAAACTTTGGCATTGATAACACAAGATATTATTAACCTCGTCCAATAAGTGTATAATAAGATATTGTAATGCACTTTTGTCAATAATGTGTAAATTCTACCAAATAATGGTTTCTGATTGGCTAACAGGCACTGTGTACCAGAAAGTATGAACCGTGTGGGTAAAATACACTGCATGGTACATATGTCCTCTACATGGTTCACAAGTCTTGTTGGCTGACCGAGTAAGTAAACTATAACAGTAACCCATTTCCCCCCATATAGCTCTCCTTTCATGGGTAAATTTGTCTGGTGTTAGCAAGAGTAAACTTATAAAAGTCCATCTAGGCAGTGAATTAGTTAACCAATCAGTATAACTACACAGTACAGTTAAATGTTGTCTTGGGGACATTAAGACCAACATTCACAACAACTGTGTTCATTGTTTGCTGTAACATGGATGAATCCAAAGGCTTTCATAAGCAGTTCTGTATCTGGTTTCAGCTTGAAGAATTTCTTAACACTCAATATTCTTGTTTGGTTCAAAGTGAATGATTTTGTTCACTTTCTTGCAATCTATGCCCATTCCAAATGCGATGGTTGAGATCAATACTCTAGTCTAATATGACCAGGCTTTGTCTTTTGATTTCAAGTTTTTAGAAATGTGGAGTTTTACCGCTTGGGGTGATCCAGCATCGTAGATTTCTACCAAACGGGTTTTACACTTTGGCACAGCATCCTTATAAAATGAGTTGCTCAGAGCGGTTTCAAATACTCGGTACAAAATTGCACACTGTTTCCGGGTCTGGCAGTAAATAATTGTCCTTTGACATCCTCTATTATTTCTGCAAATAGCAAATCCAGTGGAATATCCTTATCTACATAATGTAAACAGTATTGTAGGTTTGATCGGTCTGGAGACTTTGACACCACTGAAGTATTATTGGTCAACTTCAGACTTTCAAAGATAACAGATCTGGCCTTTTTGGTAGCTGATGCTGTTACTATACAGTACAAGCATCATCATCAGGAACAAGAGATATATTAATTCACTAAGATTGCCATACCACGTTCGGAATGGAAGTTAACCTCTTCTAGCACCAGGCAGACCCCTTGAGAAACAGATGTAAGAGCTACATATTAAATCTAAATTGTTATTGCAGAAGATTAGGTTACCTTACAAAATCTAATTAGGTATTGATATCGACTCAAAATAACAATATTTCTATGATATTAAAGGACACTTTTTATTCTATATTAAATAAAGGCTATGGTCTGCTGAGGCAATCCCCTACAATGAAATATTGCAGATACAAAGAAAAATAACATCAATCCACACTTACCATTAACTATTGTAATGCGCTTCAACCACAGCAACGCAGACCAAAGACGCTCTAAATTGCTTGCTCGAAAATATTCTTCTCGAAAATATTCAGGGGAACCATAAAATGTAATCGACATTAATTTATATATCTCGAACAAGTTCATCGTTATGTTCATCTGTTACACAGACTGCCGATAAATTTATCTTCTTTAGGTAGCGAACTTGGTCCTCCATGAGAGCTTTTAGCGGAGAAATAACAACCACGATGCTAGTTCTCGTACTTCATCTGCAATAATTGGTGTAGCTTGAAATAAGAGGGATTTTCCGTAGCAAGTCGGAAGATATTAACAAAAACATCTCGCTTTGAAAAGAACTGACTTAATGCCTCTTTGTTCTTCATACAAAGAAGATATCCTGAACACGTTTAAGACCTGTTCAACTGCTTTATTCCAAAGAGTATTTCCTTCGCTCCTTGCATCCGCCATTTTGCGTTTTTCTCGCAGCATGTTATCGCATAATTAATTATAATTACAGATACATGGGCCAATCAAAACACCTGATATACAACGAACCAATAACAGTCTGTTATACAAATCTCCGCTAACGCCGGCAAGCAATCCGTCGATTGTTCACAGACGGGAATCCGGGAGGTTCGCGGCTGTGCACAGGCTAGCTAGTATAAGAACCAATCAGATTGCAGAACAGCTCATATACGGTGGATGACTATATTATAAATATATATATATATTTATATATATATATATATATATATATATATATATATATATATATATATATATATATATATATATATATATATATATATATATATATATATATATATATATATATATATATATATATATATATATATATATATATATATATATATATCAGGAATCCTCCTTGTCAAGTTTAAAACCATTTATAAAAACATCAGGATAAAAACTTTAAAACTTTCTTAAAGGAGCAAGCCCTTTGTCAAGATATATTATATAATATATTTATTATATGACTATTTTCGTGAGCGGTCCGGAACGTGAAATCCGGCAATTTGATTGGTTCCTGAGCGGTCCGGAATCTGCCGTTCCGGACCGCTGACAGTGAAAATTTTATAAACAAAATTAAAGTCATGTCATTAGACGCAACAAGATGGATAATAATTTCAGAACGACTCATTGTTTAAATATATCGTGCAGGTATGTTGTTAGAAATTTTATAAGCTTTCATTTGATGTATAGCTCAGGTTTCCGCGTTATGTGAAACTTTTTAAAATGTCCAAAACGTTCGTAACATTGTTCGTGATAATGTATCATTTGCTTCTCGCAGATAATGTAGAATTTCACAACCTTGAGCAATATGTCAAACAAAAGCAATGAAAAATGCTATTCGAGGTAGAAATTTTAGGAATCTAGCTAAACGGAAAGTACTTTAAAAATTGGAAAACATCTCTGCCATTTTGGTTTAGTTCGTAAGAAAGATGGTGGCGAATACGAGCCTAACACTGTAGAGTTTTCACAGAACGTTCACAACATTTGTGGTCATATAATAAACTACTTATTGACCTCGCTTGTTCGGTCTGTACTGGTGAAATATCGGACCTCCGTTTTCTGCACAGACCTCGGCTCGCTGCGCTCGCTCGGTCCGTACTAAAAACGTCGGTCTGATATTTCACTAGTACAGACCTCACGCTCGGTCAATATATAGGTAATATTTGGCATTTCACTCGATCAAACTACATGTTGAAAGGATTTATGGTGAAGGAAAATTTCGAGTGTTGGAATACATACATTTTAAGACCAAACCGGGACCAGTTGCGAAAGATGCAACTTAGCGGCCTTCCGGTAGGAATTGAACCCGCGACCCTGCGATTGCTAGTGCAGCGCTCTGACCACTGAGCTACGGAAGCCGTTGCCGAGAGCCTAGTCACGAGTTCTGTATATATATGGTGGTAATGCCGGGATAAGATTCTGGGTATATTATAGGTAATATTTGGCATTTCACTCGATCAAACTACATGTTGAAAGGATTTATGGTGAAGGAAAATTTCGAGTTGTTATATATATATATATATATATATATATATATATATGAACCTAGTGAGAAATGGAACCTTGCCGCGGCGAGATTATCACCCTCGCTTGCGAGGGGATTAGAGAATATTATATCTTTGCCTTCATGAATTGAAAACACTAAATTGTGAATAACATTTCTCCCACAACACCAAACTTCTTGATTTTAAAGGATTTCGATTGAGAATGAAAGTGACACACAAACTTCTCCGGTAAGTCATTATGCATTCTCGCTATTATTTTTGTGTTCTTATTTATTTACCTTTTAAAGATCGTTGCTAATATAACAATTTTCTTGATATTTTATATCTTTTCTCTCGCCATTTCTCGCGTTTCCTTTGGTGAAATTTCTTCAAACTTCACAGTCAGTGGTAGAAACATTTTAGTTACAAATAAATGAAGGGTTGTTCAGATGGTTTTGTTAAAATCGCCAAATTTAATGTTTTTTTTAATTAAGCGAAATTTGTCCGATAGAATTTTTTGAGATAACAGAATTAAAAAGGTATAAGCTTCATCTTCAAGTGTGCAACTTTTCAAACAATTCACCGAAGAAAACTCAAGATATTTGCGTTTTAACGGGCTTTTTAACGCGTGCTCATGTCATCAAATGTCGCGATTACAGTAAATTTCCCGCAAAATTAGCAACCCGCTCGCGCGCGCCATGGGACGTCGAGTTTGATCCCTCTGATTGGCTAACCCTAAAAAAACTGTGATGCTATCACCCTAAATAACTCTTATCCTCCTAACCCTAAACCGTAATAAAACGTGTTGTGCTGCGTAGGCAGTGTAGAAATACAAATCAAATATATCGCTTTATAAAACGTACTAACATGCATGATTGGTATTAAGTTCAGAACGTTCTGAAAACTTAACTGCTTATTTATAAACACATTTACCAAAAGCTAATAATGGCGTAATGTTGGAGCAAACAACAACACCAACAACACTCCCCAACAACCAACACGGCAGTGTCGTAACAAATCAACAGTTAGTTGTGACTCAGCTATCGCAAAACATCTCGCATTGTGCTGAATCCTATTCAGACGATAAATTTAGAATTCTTAAGAAATGTCGCTCATTGTTCCAACTAAAGGTGATGGAATCCATTTTAATTAAGTTCCTTAATACAATACTACGCAGACAAAAGGACTTTGTTTTCAGTTTGTCACTATTTTAGGTTCCCTATCGGGGTGACATCATCCTACCTCTTTCCCTATAAGTTCAGTTTATCAGCAGACGTATAGCACTTGATAAGTTGTCTGCCGAAATGCATCGTCCTCTTTTATTTTAAGCCTATTTATTTCTCAAATTTCTTTTTGCTCACCCTTTGCTCCAACAGTACGCCATTATTAGCTTTTGGTAATGTGTTTATAAATAAGCGGTTTAGTTTTCAGAACGTTCTGAACTTATTACCAATCACCATGGTTATTACGTTTTATAAAGCGATATTTAAATTTGTCTCCACGACAAAGTCACTATTTTATTATTTAAATCAAATATCTAAAAAGGTTGGTGTACTTCCAGAGAGTGAAACGTTACACTCTCTGACGAAGGGCCTTCGCTCGAGACGTAAGACTACTTACACGTTATTCCGGCAGTACACCAACCTTTTTAGATATTTGATTTGTAACCCTAAACCCCCGCCTAACCCGAGGGGTTTCTCCATCCCTATGTTCCTAAATTCTCATCTTTTAGCATCTTCCTGTACCAAAGAGACAATTAAAATACAGAGACTACGAGGTCATTTTCTCTAGATTCACAAGCTTCACATGAACAAAAATGCTAACCATAATCCAAATAAAAACTCTAACCATGAAATAAAGAAATACTAACCCTACTTCTAATCGTAGCATTTCTGTTTCGGGTACATGAGGAAGGGAGCCTATCTTTTGAAAGCTTCCTTTGTGTCAAGAGGTGTCTTAAAAACAGACCAATTATATTAAATAATATATAAACATATATATCGTCATAATATATAAACATATATATCGTCATAATTATCATAAAGCAAATAACATTACATAAATTAAACTAAATTAACCTAATCATACAAACGTTTTTAACGTTCTATAAGAACTCAATTTTACATCAGAGAAAATCTGGTAATCCAAGAATAAACGCAACAAGTTCTAGTACACACTAGATCAAACCTTTCTTGTATCAATGGTTCAACCTTGGACGTTCCTAAACTTTTCTAAATGTGTACATGTTATCAAGCAATCGCCGTATCAATTGGGACCATCAAATGGATTCATAACGATATTTTGCTCGTCATAAAAAACGTTATACTGATGCGATGACCGTTTCCGTCTGTAACATACGACAAGGATAACAACCAGTAGTAAAACAATCGTGCCGCCAACAGTAACGCCGACGATCAAAGGTGTTTGATTATTGCTTTTCGACGCAGAACCATGAACATCTAAAAAGGAGTAGAGAAAAATTAGAAATACTGGGTTAAGAATTGTCGATAAAAATCACCCTATATTTTATATAGGAGTCAAACATTGTATAACATAATCACTATTTGGTTATGGTTAAAGAGTGAGTGTCAGGGTAGTGCTTTGCGCGCTTGTGTTTTTGTTTTCATACGAATTTATTGCAGTGCATCGCATCGTTAGAACTATAATTTGCATGTGAACTCTAGATTTATTTGGAAATGTTGAAATTGGAGTCCGATCCTGACTTCGGGCCGTTATGAAGTTAATGTTCAAGACGATTTGTACAGTTGCGGTTCGCTTGTTTGTGAACCACTGCGGGCCGCGCGCAATGCCGTTTCTGACGAACAAGCTGGCCCGGATGGCTTTAGTTCCTGAATCTTTGGAAATTCAAATGAACAAAACATCAGAAGAAACAAAATATATTTCTTTACTAGTCACTCATCAAACACTTCCATTCGCAAACTTATTCGCGCTGTTTCAGCAGCATGCATAACCCGGCCTTCCGCGCTTCGGAGGCGAAGCGCTCGTAGCAGCTTCTATGTATCGAAAAGATTACTATAGTAAATGATTAATTTTACGAAAAATATCACAATAATTGATCACTCAGGTATATTTACTTCTTAGAAAACTTGAAAATGGATAATTTATAAGAAGGATTGATGAAATATCGACGGATTCGTTTGTGAACTGAAATAGGCGTCCCATAAAATGGCCGCCAAGAAGAAAACAAGCGCGCAAAGCACTACCCTGACACTCACTCTTTAAGGTAATGTCTGTCTAATCAATTAAGGTGGCTCAATGTCTAAATCATGATAAATTGCATTTTCCCCCCATAAAAAGTTTTGTAATGCAGATCTGAGCTTTATTTTGGTTCATTGCATAGCTCTAGCGGTGGTCTTGATTATCGAAACGTTTCACACTTGTAGCATTTACATATCAAGAGAAATTGTGTTTATGATAAGCGGTAGATTTTATGCAAATTAGTTTTCTGGGTTTATCGTGTTTCCAACACGATTTCTCCACTCAGGTAAACTTTGAGGGTAAAAAATTTTCAGTAAACAAGACCACCACTAGAGCTATGCAATGAACCACGATGAAGCTCAGATCTGCTTTACAAACATTTTTATGCAGAAAAATGCAATTTCTCAAGATGTAGACTATCAAAAGCCACCTTAAGGTACAGTAAGTCTACACACTACGAATAAAATCGAGTTTATTTCGTATTTTGGTGCATGTTACACAAAGGTAACAAGAGGCATTCGCGAGTAAATGCCCCAATATTATCATGAGTATAAATGCCCTACATAGCATGTACGAGAGTAAACAATCGGGTGTCTTCTTTGTGTACCCATTCATGGTTCGGGAACGGATTATTGACCTGTAAAATATTCAATATCAGGTCCACAATAAGAAAAATGATTCGACAACTGCAACCCTTCGTGGATGACAAACACATGTAAATTCTTTGAAAATTATTACGCAAATTATTCATAGGATTTTCTGGAATCTCATCTGTCACGAGGTAACTATAAATACTAATGAGAGATACAGGCATACAGGTAAACTTCAATGACAGACGATGCATCTTTACCAGAGTTGTAGCCGTCTTCTCTTTACTTTTGCCTGTCAAAAAATGCCGTACATGTCTACTGCATACAGTATGTTCGTCATGTAACGGACATACTGTAAACTACCGGACGCAAATTTCTCACTTGGTTATCGAAAGGAATGAAGTTCAAGAGAAATCTCATCTTTCATGAGGTACAGATGATTATACAGCATCATATTAGTGATTGCAAAATACATTACTCAAATTCCTCCTCTATGTATATCATTGTGAGCGACATAACCGCTTTTGACAATCAGCTGTTGTGGTCTAGTGGTTAAAGTGGCGTAGCCAGGGGGTGGCGAGGGGGGGATGGGTGCGACCGCACCCAATGGTCCTCAAGACCGTTCTCGTGAAAAGTCTAAATCCGGGAAGAAATTTGATGGGGGTAGATGTTCTGAGCATCGAGTCAAATCCAATGATCAAATTGCAAAAACATATCGATGAGCAACTCGCAGCTATAATTCGCGTGGGCTTCGGTATAGAGGGGCACCTGGCTAACTGTCAACGACATAGACACTGTCAACAAATTCAAAATGTGTTGGTCAGCGGCTAAACGTAACCAAGTATCAATGTTCTAGCGCCATGTGACTGAGTAATATTATGCAATTATGTAAAATGTCGGAAGCTCCTGCTCCTTCAAGGCTGGAAAGTCTTATGAGCAAAAGGCTTGAAAGTCTTATGCCGATGTCCGTGGAAGCTGATTTATTGGAAGCAGATTTATTCAGAAAATCTCGTTCAAGCATTTGTGGATATGGCTCCAAGAAAAATGGATTTAGTTTAGAATTAATTACCAAATGCGTGATCATTACAGCATTATTGAACATATCTATTACTATGAAGAGGGGATATTTTGTATCTTTAAATCTTTGTCTGCATGTTTGTCAAGTCCATCTTATCCTCTATGACTCACTTTGCGTTAGGAGTCACCCAAAACAAGAGAAACAAGATTTCGTTAATGGTAAATTAACTGATTAAAATATTCTGTAATTATTAAAAGGGTCTATGATTCTATGAAATGTTTCAATTTAGAGTTGTTTATCAATGAATCTCAACATATCTTGACATGTGTTGTGCCATGTTCTGATTTAGTAATAACAAAATTTTGCGATTTATGGCCTTCAGATTACTTTTAAAAATTCGCCTCAGATGCGGGAAATGGTGTTTCAGAGACCCTAGAATTTTTTTGCCCACACCCAGCCGCCCCCATCCCCAAAACCAGGACCCTGGTTTACGCACTGTGATCAATCAGGCTGATTAATCAAGTAACAAGGCACATTCATTGAAGATGTACCAATACTCTCATGCAGGGTAAATACAGAACATGCACCAGGATAAGAACTAAATTGGCCCGATTAAGGGGGGTGGGACTTTTTCATTGTTTTGGTCAATTGCTCGTGGAGGATTATTTTTTTAGTGTGTAATCCTTTGCATAATTTATTTAAAAGTCATGCTGCCCTCAGTATTTGTTACAAAAAAACATTTTCTTTGTAGATTGTTTATTGCAAGTTACCAAGTGGCCGTTTGGTGGTCATTTCATCATAATGTCATTTATAATCTATACCCCGGTTGCTACAGCCCTGAGTTTAACACATTTTGGTATCAAGAAAAATGCAACCTACCAATAACACTTGAATGTCCATTTGCTCTTTTTGTCTCAAAAGTAAGTGTCACAGTGTATAAATTATCCAAGGAAAGATCATATCAATGAAATATTTCACTGTTCAACTATTTGCCTCATATGGAATGTTTATAAATAAAATGGGGTTATAGGAACTTTAAACAATCAATATTAAAATAAGATGATAAAATTAACATTTAGAAAGACGGATTACCTTTTGTTGGAGAAGTGCTGATACTAGGAGATAGAGATGGATGACTTTTAGCAGGAGAAATTGAAGGATTTATCAACGACAACGATGTCATAGTGCGCAGAATACCAGACGCTGTAGATAATGCACTTCCAGACAGAGAGTTCGAGCGATTCGTCAAGAAAGGCGTTTGGTTGGTTGATCCAGTAGATGGAGTTTTTAATCCTGCAGATGGAGTGGTTGATCCAGTAGATGGAGTGGTGGATTGGAGTATTGAAAACGAGATATTAAGTTTATTAGTAGACGAGGTAGCCAAAGAAGTTCCAAAGGTATTGATAGATGGACTAAGATAATAGATGCTAGATGAACCTATTAGTCCAACAGATGAATACATAGACTGGGTAATCGTAGAAAATGCAGGGTTACTAAAAGAGGTTAAGTTTCTTCTTATAGGGGGAAAGGATGAACTATTGGTAGAATTTGAGGTAACAGATTGTGTAGTGGATGGAGCAGGTGACAGGGTTGGAAGTACTTTGATAGGTGAACTGGTGTAGTGGTTGGAAGATAAACTTGATTGTTTAACAGAGGAATTAATGAGCTGCATAGTAAAGGAAAAGTTGGGTTGACTGGTGGAAGTGATATTTTTTATTCTGGTTGGGACAGATTGGTTTTTAGATTGAACTATAGCTGGGCTGGCAAATGAGCTGGTGATTGGTTGAACTACAGAAAATATTACGGACGAATGTGTAGTGGCAATAATATCTTGCGTGGTCAATAAAGTGGCCGATGCTCCAACAAATGAGTCAGCAGGATTGGTTATCGATGATGAAGAAATTTCACCAGTAAATTGGACAATAGGTCGGCTACTAAGTTGTTTAGTGGACTGTTTGTTACTCTGAGTAATGTTTTCTTTACTAGATGGAGTTGACGATATGTAGGCAGATGGAACGCTAAGCTGTCGTGTGGATAACTGCGGTTCACTTATTGTATTCTTTGTAGACCTTACATTTGACGGAGTAGCTAATATTGCATCTAAAAATAAAATTATTAAACAAATAAATTATGTGTTAAAATGATATCACAGTCAAAGTTTAACAAAATCATGTGAAAATGTCTTTTGAGCCTCATTAGTACTTTGTTTGCATACAACAAATATATTTAACATATACATTCCACTTTGCAGTTTACTTCAGTTGTAGACAAAAATGACATCATTTGTGTCACTGCACTGTGATTAGAAAATAAGGCTTAACCAATCAGAGCCTTCACTCCACAACTATTATTATATAATAAGTTTATAACATAATAAATTGGTCTCAAAACAGATCATTACGCAGCCTCTCATTGGACTCTCAATGTACAAAGAAACACAAATTATGCCATTTTTATTTTGTATTAAGGACACTAGACACTTTTTTCTGATCATTTATGGGTTGAAGTTACAAGGCTCTCAACACATTCATCAAAAAAAGTTTGGTGCACATTTATTAAATTGAAGTTCGAACTCGCTTCAAATATTCGCTTGCATTGCCTTGCAACGACTATATAATATGTTGTCATTCACGTTTCGTCCACGGTTCTGCGAGTTCTTTCTTTAATCTCTCATCTGTGTTTCTCTCATCCAGTTATCCTGGAGAGAATCTTTGCATTAGTTTGCGGGTTTACAGGTCTCGTAAATGGTTTTCCGACTGCGATTCATTGACAATAAAAGGAAAGTCCGAAATCGCTTTAATTCGCCATAACGCCCACGTAATAATTACATTCTCTCGACGCAGAAAACGACGACGACGTCGACGACGACGACGAACACAGAAAAGAAGCTGGATTTAAGACTCGGCGTAATGAAGTGGCGAGACACGAAGACTACGATGCCGTGAAATACGAGTGAAATTCTCGGGGTACCAAAGAATCAATTTATTCTGGTAAGCATTTTATAAAATACAACGACATCAGAGGCTCTGATGTCGCTTTTTTTAGCCGTGTGTAAACGGTAAACTCTAACAACACCGTAGGCAATGTCAAGCATATTTTTATAAAATGCAAACAAGCGCTCTCTTCAAGTAGTAAAAGTCTCAAGCAAGAAAAAAGAACTTCAGTTTATATATATATATATATATATATATATATATATATATATATATATATATATATATATATATATATATATTTTCGCTTACCTCAAAACTGGTCTGCTACAACTTGTTTCATCTGTAAAAGAATCTTCAGTCACTGCCTGAAGATTCTTTTACAGATGAAACAAGTTGTAGCAGACCAGTTTTGAGGTAAGCGAAAATCTATTATTTGCTCTAACTATATGTTGTTGAGCACTCTTTGCATTTCGTAGACCAAAACCTACACGTATATATATATATATATATATATATATATATATTTATTTATCCATTAAGCCATATGGTGATAGCCGGTAGGGCACATTTGTATATTTTGTATACTTTCGTATATTACGCTCACCGCTCATGTGGTTTGAGCGCTCTCATGGATTGGGTGGAGAGTCTCAGTGAGACGTTAACTGTTCGCATTACGCATCGCCCACTGTTCGCAGTTTGAGCGCTTTGGTGACTCCACAATGCAATCCTACAATGTGTAGCCGTACATAGTGGGTCCCAAGTCCACAGTTACCATTAAGCCATATGGTGATAGCCGGTAGGGCACATTTGTATATTTTGTATACTTTCGTATATTACGCTCACCGCTCATGTGGTTTGAGCGCTCTCATGGATTGGGTGGAGAGTCTCAGTGAGACGTTAACTGTTCGCATTACGCATCGCCCACTGTTCGCAGTTTGAGCGCTTTGGTGACTCCACAATGCAATCCTACAATGTGTAGCCGTACATAGTGGGTCCCAAGTCCACAGTTACCATTAAGCCATATGGTGATAGCCGGTAGGGCACATTTGTATATTTTGTATACTTTCGTATATTACGCTCACCGCTCATGTGGTTTGAGCGCTCTCATGGATTGGGTGGAGAGTCTCAGTGAGACGTTAACTGTTCGCATTACGCATCGCCCACTGTTCGCAGTTTGAGCGCTTTGGTGACTCCACAATGCAATCCTACAATGTGTAGCCGTACATAGTGGGTCCCAAGTCCACAGTTACCATTAAGCCATATGGTGATAGCCGGTAGGGCACATTTGTATATTTTGTATACTTTCGTATATTACGCTCACCGCTCATGTGGTTTGAGCGCTCTCATGGATTGGGTGGAGAGTCTCAGTGAGACGTTAACTGTTCGCATTACGCATCGCCCACTGTTCGCAGTTTGAGCGCTTTGGTGACTCCACAATGCAATCCTACAATGTGTAGCCGTACATAGTGGGTCCCAAGTCCACAGTTACCATTAAGCCATATGGTGATAGCCGGTAGGGCACATTTGTATATTTTGTATACTTTCGTATATTACGCTCACCGCTCATGTGGTTTGAGCGCTCTCATGGATTGGGTGGAGAGTCTCAGTGAGACGTTAACTGTTCGCATTACGCATCGCCCACTGTTCGCAGTTTGAGCGCTTTGGTGACTCCACAATGCAATCCTACAATGTGTAGCCGTACATAGTGGGTCCCAAGTCCACAGTTACCATTAAGCCATATGGTGATAGCCGGTAGGGCACATTTGTATATTTTGTATACTTTCGTATATATATATATATATATATATATATATATATATATATATATATATATATATATATATATATATATATATATATATATACGTGTAGGTTTTGGTCTACGAAATGCAAAGAGTGCTCAACAACATATAGTTAGAGCAAATAGATTAGATTTTCGCTTACCTCAAACTGGTCTGCTACAACTTGTTTCATCTGTAAGACTGCCTGAAGATTCTTTTACAGATGAAACAAGTTGTAGCAGACCAGTTTGAGGTAAGCGAAAATCTAATATATATATATATATATATATATATATATATATATATATACGAAAGTATACAAAATATACAAATGTGCCCTACCGGCTATCACCATATGGCTTAATGGTAACTGTGGACTTGGGACCCACTATATATATATATATATATATATATATATATATATATATATATATATATATATATATATATGTATATATGGAATACATATATCTGATGAGTGCAGCACCGTGTGCACGAAACTGACCAGTAATAAAAATGCGTAAGTGAAAACCTTCGTCTCCTTTATTTTACCTTTATATATATATATATATATGGCGATCAGTGTTTATCATGTTAATAAAAAGAGGTTTGAAACTGATCTATAAAAAGTTTAAAAACATTAAAAATGCTAAAATTTTACTAAATTTTCGAACAACCGTCTGTGATCTTCTTCAGAGTATACAAGAATTAGAATATGCTATCACTATTTATTACAATTTGCCTATCTCAAGGGAATTAATTAACGGCAAATATGCCAGTGGAAATGCCTGACTTTCATTAACAGTGTTCTTATCAACAAATGTGTGTAAAGATTCAAGAAAAAGTCGTTGACGTCTATTGTCAATGTTATGTTCTAAAATGTCCACGTAGGCAGGATGAATATCGTGATCCGTTGTTTCAGCGTGTTGTTTTATCGCCGATTATATATATATATTTAAGAAATAGAAAACATTTTTCGTGTTTACATACAGTTATATAAACACGAGTGGAAGTTTGGGAGAACGAGAGATCATAGTGGGAACACGAGCCCATAGGGCGAGTGTTTCCACGCGATTTCGAGTTCTCCCTAACTTCCACGAGTGTTTATGGGAACACTGATAAAAATGTTTTCTATTTCTTTTATAAAATAACCCGTAGAAAGCGAATAAAATGTACAAATATCTTTTTTATCAACACGTAAATTCTCCTTAGTGCGTATGATGGCGCCGTGATGTCTAATTGATGGCGTATGATGGCTAATTGATGGCGTATGATGGCTAATTGATGGCGTATGACGGCGTATGATGACTAATTGATGGCGTATCACGATGGCGTAATCCATCCGTGTTATATAGCCTGATATAAACACGGTAACTGACCAATCACAGCGTGCGTAAGACACGACTTATTTTATAAATATATATATATATATATATATTCTTTTATATAATTATATTATATATTCTTTTATAAAATAACCCATAGAAAGCAAATAAAATGTACAAATATCTTTTTTATCAACACGTAAATTCTCCTTACTGCGTATGATGGTGCCGTGATGCCTAATTGATGGCGCATGATGGCTAATTGATGGCGTATGATAGCTAATTATGGCGTATGATGGCTAATTGATGGCGTAACATGGCTAATTGATGGCGTATCACGATGGCGTAATCCATTCATGTTATATAGCCTGATATAAACACGGTAACTGACCAATCACAGCGTGCGTAAGACACAATTTATTTTATAAATATATATATATATACTGGATTGGTTAAAAGTTTTCTTGCTCTTTGTCTCTCTTTGCATTAAAATCTTTAAATTAAATAATTAGACTTAAACATTTGTTGCTACTCAGAGTTTCATGCGGTTAGCAACAACTTAAACTCGGAGAAACAAACATTTTAGGAAGTGGATACAGGTCCGACAATTTTAGGGATATTTAGGGTTAGGAATAGGGATAATTAGGGTTAGGGTTGCTTACAATTTAGGGTTTTTAGGGTTATTTTGTCTCAATTGTATTTATATGTTTATATAGTGATGTTGGAACAGGAGTATTTAGCCTATGGGGTACAGTGTTGGACCTGTATCCACAGCGAACATTTTAGTCTAACTATTACTTATACCTGCTCTGCCGCTTAAGGTATTGAGCACTCTTAGATTCATTGCATGCAAGCACTAAAATAATTTGGGAATAATTTTTAGACAAATTTTCGGATAAAATGTTGGCTAAGGATAAAAGAGTGCTCAATACTGTAAATGGTAGAGCAGGTATATAGTAAACTTAAAAACTTTATTGTCGCTACTCAGAGTTTCACACTTTACACGATCATTGTGTAATGATTGTGTAAAGCGTGATTCGATGATTGTGTAAAGCGTGAAACTGAGTAGCGACAATATAATGTATATATATATATATATTTATTTATACAAGATATTATATAGATTAATACTAAACAAAGTAGTTTGAGAAGGACTCCCAGACGAGTTATTTATTAACTAAAGCTGTAGAAAATATTAAAAGCTCCCTCCCCGGAAATATGAATAAATATATAATTTCTGGCTAAAGGAAACAGCTAGGGAGGGCTGACTGTTTTACTCAAATGATTGCACTCTTTAATAAATTATATCGTGAAAAACTGTCGGATCATCTACTTCCGGTTGCCAGTATAAACAGATGCATGACAACATGTTATTAAAACTTATAATAATTGAACGGGTTTTTGAAATTTAAAATGTTACTTAATTCGCTTGAAACGCTTCCACTGGTTCACCAATACAGATACAAAAACATTTACAACAGCCATTACATTCATTATATAAAAGTTTAGAAAGAATGACATACAAGTAAAACATAACGCACTTAATAATTTGCTACAATGACGACGCAGTTCATGGCAAATAACTTAATCAATGGGGCCAGCCGGCAATGAATTTAGCCATAGTAGCCAACAGAATATGAATATCGCCTCAAAACTACAAATTACATCAAGAATTCCTTCATTTAGCCTGATGGAGTAAAGTATTAACAGTACTAAAACAGCACATGACAATGACACACATGACGATAATCAATAAACTAAACTTACCGTTTAATAGTAGAATATAAAGAGAACATAACAACAACATAAGGTGTTGCATCTTTTGTCTTGAACAGAGATAGTTCCAAACAGCGAGGTAAATAAGCCCTTATCCAAATCGGAAAATTTTGTTCACTACACGACGAAAGAGAAAGTAAAGCTGTTGTAAGCTGTTGTTGACCCACGCACCTTTGTGCCCACGCACACTTTGGGCTAAATTTCAGCGGTCATAGTAAATGGTCAACATTAATTACATCAGAATGAATAATGTCTTAATTTTTAATGTCTGGCAATTTTTATTTCCCTCATTTTTATTTCATAATTGTAAAGTATAGCCACTCACTCAAATTCAAAGAAGGGGCGATGTTATAAGTATTACGAGTAGAAATCTCAAATTTGACGGCCGCCATTAAAATTTCTAAAACGCACTCCAGCGTAACTTGAGGAGGCCCGTGACGTCATTTTCTTAACACAACAAAATCTCGTGTACAGTTAGCCTGTATGGCAGGCGGTACGTTTGGGGGCGGGCGGAATTGGATGCGGCCCCCAAACGTAACGCCTGCCACGCAGGCTAAATACAAGTAGAACTAGGAGTTCTTATCAGAAGTGAAATGCTGCCTCGGAACATACACAGGAGCAGTGGGTATATTAGAAAGGTATTCCCTTTCGTTTGTTTGATTTGAAATATGACCGCTCGACCGCCAGATAAATCGTTAAATACTCACCTGAATGGAAAATTTATAACTTCGTGAGGCTTGCTCGTTTCGAGTAAATGTTGTGGTTTAGATTGTTATCGAGTAGAACACGGCAAAAAACGACAGCGTCTTAATTAAAGGAAACATTATAACAACGGTGACATCCCACATGATTTCCGCTTGAATGGAAATTTTTTCGAGTAAATGTTGTTCGAATTAGATGTAAGGCGTTTAAATGGTCACATTCAATTTTGACATTATAAACGCGCCATAAATTACAGCTAGAAGTTCAGCACTAAAGCAGGACACGTTGCCGTTGGCGAGTTCCGAACATTTGATTCGGATACATTCCGCATCCACAAAACGTCATAAAACTGAACAAATAAATATCTCGACGGCAATTTACACAGGTCGAGATTTCAAGAGGTCTGGGCACGAGACACAGAACCCAAGTCAAGATTAGTAATAATAATAATAATAATTTATACATTTATATAGCGCCAATAGCAAAATGTTCTAAGCGCTTTACAATATATACTAAAAAAGTTGACTTAAAAATGACAGTCTATTTACAAATGCAATTAATTAAAACTAAGAGTAAGAAATCCTAAGTAAATGCGTCTTTAGTTTAGATTTAAAAAGATTAAAATCATAACTACACCTAACCTCATCAGGAAGAGCATTCCAGAGAATGGGAGCAGAAACAGAAAAAGCTCTTAAACCATAACTCTTAACATGGAATGAAAGCTGTTGTAAGCGGTTCAACGATGAGGAACGTATTATACGGTGTAATTATATCACATTAGACATTAGTGTGCTGTCTACGGCAGTATACCTATCAGTAGAATAATATAATAGTATACCTATCAGTAGAAAATACTGACTTGTTACATGTTGTTTATGAATAGGTTTGTGGTAATGGTTGTGGTTGTTCGATCACCCTGAAGTAAGAGCGGATTTAGAATGTAAGAGAATAGAATGGAGGTTTAACCGAAAGAGCACCTTGACCGGAGAGGATTTTTTGAGAAAATGGTAGGGAACGTAAAAGTATGTCTTAGGAAAGTGTTAGGTAATGCCAGATTGACGTTTGACGAGTTGTAAACTATTCTTGTATAGAAGTACTGTAGAAGCAACAAGAAACTGACCATTGACGTATGAATATAATGACCATTGACGTATATGAAAATAATGAGATAGGAGAGGAAGTGAATGTTAATACCTTCTCACTTGATTTACTCCAAAACAAGGCGCCCTAAGAGTGTTGTTGCTGCATGAAACCCAGTGACCGTAACAAAATGTTCCCGTTCGAAACTAGAACGAACCAGAGTAAGATTGCTGTTAATTTTATTTATTTTAATTTCTAACTTCGCCGGCAATTCATACTTTAATAGCTTTGGGTTTATCTGCATGATATATAATTTTGGTTGATCTGTTTACAATTTTTTACGAGTAGTATCTTACAGACAGTTGGTGCGCCTTGTTTGGGAGTTCGCTGCTAACTCAAGGCATCTTTTCCTCCGTTCGTGCTGCCACAAGGCTAATTACAACGATATTTCCTTTTGGTTTTTGGTTTGGGGGGTAGGTAACGAGAACCACTGGTGTCCAAGATATACATGTTTTTTGGAAATTTGGAATAATTTTAAACAGTTTAAATATCGCTTTGTAAAACGTACTAACCATGGTGAATGGTAATAAGTTCAGAACGTTCTGAAATCTAAACTGCTTATTTATAAACACATTTACCAAAAACTAATAATGGCGTAATGTTGGAGCAAAGGGTGAGAAAAAAGAAATGAGTTCTTAGAATAACTGTTTAAAGATTTGAGAAATAAATAGGCTTAAAATAAACAAGACGTCCGCTAGGCGTTAACTCGGGCTACTTTGGCTAGTGGCTTGTTGAAAGACATTGTATAGGCAAATTCAGCGATTCAATA
Organism: Chrysogorgia sp. JL179-B06; assembly: GCA_035772405.1. Taxonomy (NCBI): domain Eukaryota; kingdom Metazoa; phylum Cnidaria; class Anthozoa; order Scleralcyonacea; family Chrysogorgiidae; genus Chrysogorgia; species Chrysogorgia sp. JL179-B06. Next base: position 384,907 of record JAYKKM010000090.1, read on the forward strand.
TACACAAATTCAATAGTACACAAATCTATAGTTATAGGTAATGATACAGCTCTGTCAGTGCAAGGGTGGTTAAATAACTTAAATTTTGCACCAAAATGTTCAACATTGCCAAACTGCACACCTGTAACAAGCACATAACAGTGTTTGCCAACGGCTTTGATTACATGGAGGTGAGTTGGCTCAGTATTCAAGCTGGCTTACTGAGAAGTCTGGCCTGCCAAACGAGCCATCCTGCATGTTTGCTGGGCAAGCGATCCGGCCTGTGCTCATGTAATATCAATTCTTCTGGCCAGTCCGGCAAACAGGTTAGTTTGAGCAAGCATTAAATCAGTTAATATTTTTCTCAGTGTATAAGGCATAGCAGTAAATCAAACCATTTAGCTGACAGTAGCAAGGTGTCATACGCTAAACAGCTTAAAGTGGTACTACGATCAACTTTTTACCTATCGATATTTTTACGCATTTATAAAGCAGGGCTGCTAAATATTACTCGGTCGAAACCGTTTTGCGATTTGACGATAGCAAGTATTATTTTTCTGACTCCGAATCTGGAGTTGTTATGTCCGCCATTAATCGTTCATGTTGATGTTCCTGACCAGCGTAACGAAGTGACGTCGATTATCAACGCGAAGACTCCACATGGCTAATTCTTCAAGTAAATCAAGGACGTTTTTTCAAATTGTTCGTTCGAAAGGCTGAACATTTCATCTACTTCTCGAAGAAAACAAGAAAACAAGTATCTCGACTGAAATTCAGGCGTAGCATTGAGAATCTGACGTCACAAACAATATTACCTTTTGAAATCGCGGGCTCACTTGGAACACGTTTTTAGTAATGGTGGCCTAAATAACAGTGATTTCAGAGCTCAAAATACTTACTTCAAAATACCATTTTTTAGTTTTTTTTTTACATCGATGATCACTTTCGACCCTAAAATACTATTCTATGCTAAAGAAAATATAAAAGACGGGGGTGAATTTTCATCGTAGTGTCTCTTTAAAGAAGTGTAATTCAAAATCTTTATTTAAGTCAACATTTTGAGCCAGTAAACATAATTTTAGCACATTTATTATTTTAGAGGCTTTATAATGTCGCACTTGTGACTAGTCCAGTGGGCCAGCTAGCTTGATGTAATATCAAGACAGGATATACTGTCTCGGTTAGCGAGCCAACTCACTTTCCATGTAGTCAAGGCCAAAAATTAGTTCAAAAGGTATATGTGATCTCTGGCTGTACAGACCAAGTATCAGTTGGCAAATGGTGTGCTTGTGGAAATCAGCCTAGGTTGACAATGGTTAGCGTGTATAAATAAAGTTTTTCCTATCCTATCCTCCTATCCTCCTGGCAAGTGGACTAGCCTGCCTCCTGTAATATCAGGACAAATTACTGTTTTGGTTTATAGCGAGCCATGAAGGCCAAAAATCAGTTTGAAAGTACATGATGACTGAACAGACCGTGACTGACTGGTAAACAATAACAAACTCTTTACTCTTTGATCTTGATAGTTTGTATGGGTGTCAGAGATTTATAATTATATACTGTGTGTTCATTTGTAAGCATTCACATCCAGAACATTTTGGAGCCCCATTTAAGCTTGCAGGTAAAATATCAAGTGAAACAGGGTTACATGTATTCGATGGCAACATTGCATAGTCATCATAGACGATGGACGATATAAATATGAAATTATACCTACTTGGTGTTTATATATATAATTTATATATATGAAACAATAAACTGTTGAATAGCATCGACTTTATTTTGTATAGCATAACAATAAACAACACAGGCAACAAAGCTTATAAAAATATTACAGTTATACCTCAGAACAGTTACCTCATAACAGTTAACATATTTCCATACAGCATTCATATGTTGAGTCTCATATTAAATTATTAAACATAGGTTTCATCGAGTACACATCAGCATACGGAAACAGATTTGATTGCAGAGTACACATTTTCAGCATACGGTTCACGATATCGCAAACCAACCCGTTTCGAAAGCGATCGGCATGTGCGATTGTAAGGAATAAGGATTGTGAGCGTAAATAAGATCAAGATACTTGCCAGCCACATCATAATATATTTTCAGTGAAGAACACTCAAGCAAACGTGCAGTGACCATGCAGATGCAGTTTAAAATGACAATGGCGCATTGCGCATGAAGATGCAGTGGTATCGCAAAGCCTATCGGGAGACGTATTGCAGATTCTGGATATAAATAACACGAAAAGTGGTCCAAAGCCACTTTCTGCCATGGTCGGTCTGGTATCGTGTGTCCTTTCATTGTCTCTTTCTGCTGGCAGCTTCTAAAGGTTTGGCAAGTCTCGCATCGCTTATAATAAGATTGGCAATATGGTCATTCATGCCTGGCCAGTAGAGCACATCACGTGCGCATCGTTTGCATTTCTAAATGCCGAGATAATTTCCATGAATTATACTTAGCATTTCTCGTCTAAGTGACGTAGGTATTACTAGCCGTTCTCCTCGTAACAAGAATCCCTCCTGTGCGCTGATTTCGTCGCGAATGGACCAGTATTCGCGAATGCATTATCTACTTCTGACTTGTCACTTGCCAACCTACGTGTACGATGTACTGCAGTTTCTGTAGGACTGGATCGGTCTTGGTCTCGGCATGAAGCTGTGCTAATCTTTGTGGTGATACTGGCAGGTACAGGTATTAGACGGTTTTACTAAAGATGTATCATATGTAGGTGACTTCACTGGTTTGTACCTTAGACTTTTCGGGATTCAGTTTCAAATTAACGTCTGTCACAGTACCCAGCCCCATTCTGTAACTTGGGGTAAATCTTGCCATTTGATAAGTCACTGTCCCCATACATACCTTGGAGGACTAGGACCAAGTAACACCCTTAAATCATTGTAAATTTGGTTATGTATAATACAGCAAGTAAATATATCGTTCTTAAGATCGAAGTGTGTAGTTGTGTCCATTTTCAACTGAGTCTGACTTAATTTATTCTCGTTATAAGTTTAAATTGCACAAAACTCTCCAGGGGGTCTGCGACCTAGTTGGGCTGTATAAAAATAGCGTTTAGAGGCACTTTGGCGTTGGGGTCCCGACCCTATCTTTTTAAGCACCTCAAACTGTATAAGACTGCCGAGTTTCGCCGTGCTAGTATCATAAAACGCACAATTTTCCCTTATACTACCCCACTATAACTAAATATAGCTTATCCAATAATCCGCGGCCTGGCCTGGGTAGCCGTTGGAAAGAAAAATGGATTTTAAGTCATTAAGATCGCCTTCTAAAAATCTACTAGAAGATAACTTCTGAGTGCGATCAATAAGACATTTAACTAAGCCTATTTTATATTTCTGAGAAGTAAAAGAATCGAATCAAGTGTATAAACCCGTAAATGTAGATTTACGGTAGATGCTAGTGAGAAATTGGCCACCTTATTTGTGTACCAATACATCCAAAAATGCCAGCTGATTGTTACGTTTAAATTCACACGTGTATTTGAGTGAAGGTGGAGTGTATTTAGAGTATCACGAAATGAGAACGCTACGTCATGGTTGGTAAAGAGAGAAAATGTGTCATCTACATAACGCTTATACAACAATGTCAATGGCATTTCTACATGATTGCATGGATTCAAATAATTTGGATTCATAAAAACCAACAAAAATGTTTGCCAAAAACGGGCCAAGGGGAGATCCCATAGCTACACCATCAATTTGTTTAAACATAGTATCCCCAAAGCTGCAACTAACATAAGGTGTTATAATAACATATTTTGTGGCAGATAACATAAGGTCTCTAAAGGCATCTTCTGAAATTGTAGGTGGTTCTAGGTCTGAATTATAGAGTGAGTCAATACATATTTGAATTGTTTCATCCAATGGCACATTGGTGAATAAACTAACAATATCGAAAGAACACATTGTTAGATTAGAAACGTTGTTGAAGTTTAAATCTCTCAGTTCATTTCCAAAAGTGAACGGAATACTTATTTAAAACACTTACAGATTCTAAAATTAACGAAAGTTGCTTAGCAAGGCTATGTTGAGCTGATTTAATCATAGCCAGAATCGGGCGTAAATTGTGTTCCATCCTTATGAACTTTTGGTAGACCATACATTCTTGGTCTTTCTGGACCTGTGCCTGGTCGTACCAGTTTATAAAATTCTTCAGTGATTTGGTTTGATTTCTGAAGTTTGAGTAAAAGAGTTTGTATAGGTTTCTTTCTATATTGTTAGTATTATCATGATTAGGTAATTTTCCAAGTTTACAAATTAAATTTTGAGTTGTCTTCAAGTATGTGCAGCATTTTCTTCTCATAATCTTCTTTGTCTAAGATAACCCCAAACCATTATCCGGTTTCCAAATTACAATATTCTTATTTTTGCGTAAGTTAGACAGAGCAATACGATGTTCTCTAGTCAATGAAAAGTTTTTATCTTCAATCTGCGTACCACAGTAAGCATGCATGAGCAGTGTCAGAATTTAGTCTTACAAGCAGCCAATATATCACTGTTGTGTGGAGTCAAGTGTTGTAGTTGGGACCACAATATTTCAAATTTACTGAAAATTTGTTCCCGTTTTATTGTTGATGGAGGAATAGCAAACTTAAGCCCTTTAGATAACACTTCCATTTCTATGGAAGAGAGTTCGTGTGATGAGAGATTTGTGACGTGTGAAGTACAGTTGATATGGCCATAGCGACTTTTCTTTAATCGCTAAGTTCTAATCTTGCATTTGAGTTTGTACAACAGTTTTACTTAATTGTATATCACCCAAAATACGCACAAAATATGATAAAGTCAAACTTTGACAACATCTGTTTAACTTTCAACATTTGCTGAAGCCTTCCTTCTTCCTTATTTATATCATCCATCATAAACGCATAATCCGCATAACAACATCCTTATAGGAGCTACACCAGCACTCACACATTCCTTCTATAAGGAAATCCTATCCCTGCAAGAACGAACCTTCCCCGAACCTTCCCCCGCGTATATAACGTTTCTTTAAATAATAAAATAGTGACTTTGTCGTGGTGACAAATTTGAATATCGCTTTGTAAAACGTACTAACCATGGTGAATGGTAATAAGTTCAGAACGTTCTGAAATCTAAACTGCTTATTTATAAACATATTTACCAAAAACTAATAATGGCGTAATGTTGGAGCAAAGGGTGAGAAAAAAGAAATGAGTTCTTGAGAAATAAATAGGCTTAAAATAAAAGAGCACGATGCATTTCGGCAGAAAACTATATATATATATATATATATATATATAAACGACAAAGAGCAAAACCCGCCTCGGCCAATTCAACATTATAAATAACAAAATAACAGGCCATTTATTTATTAAATTGGTTATAGTTGGTTTTGGGTCGTGGCCTGTTATTTTGTTATATATATATATATATATATGTATATTATATATATATATATATATATATATATATATATATATATATATATATATATATATATATATATATATATATATATATATATATATATATATATATATATATATGTATATTATATATATATATGAATAAATAATGAGTATTTAAAGTGTCACCCTCTAAAAGTTCACTCACTCAAATTCGAAAAAGGAGGCGATATTATTACGAGTAGAAATCTCAAATTTGACGGCCGCCGTTAAAATTTCGAAAGCGCACTCCAGAGTAACATGGGAGGCCCGTGACGTCATTTTCTTAACACAACAAAATCTTGTGTAGTAGAATACAAGTAGAACTAGTATACCTATCAGTAGAAAATACTGACTTATTGCAAGTTGTTTATCAATAGGTTTGTGGTAATGGTCGTTGTTCAGGAATAGTAGTTAATTCTGGATAATTAGTAGTTGTACCAGTAAAGCTGTAAGTAACTAACTAATAATTTTGAGGTTTTTGTAAAATAAAGAAATACTTTATTAGGATATAGAGCGCGTCTGCTTTTTATGGATTTCATGTGGCAGAGCGCGCGGCACAATAGTCAAATTTGGTATATCAATCACAACCTAAGCACTATATAACGGTTCAAAAACGGAGAGGTGACAACTGTGATTCTTGACTCAGTGACTAACAACAGATGTAGAAATAACAACAGAGACGATTAGACGAAGGCAATTTAACATAATTTAATATTTGGTATATTATCACTTCAGAAATAATGTCAAAATACGAAAATAATATAAAATAACTTACCTTCGCACTCGCTTCGCACATGGTGTCAAATAGATCGAAACAAGGCTTTGTGGTTAATATCAGAGAGCATTGTGGTTAATATGAAATCTTGCTTTGCAACCTCCGGACCAACATGAATTAGAACTGCTGACTTTCTCGTTTGCTAAGTCAGCAATCATAGTTAATAGTATATTGCTAGAAGTTCTTTCATAGTTAATAGTATAATTCTAGAAGTTCTTATCAGAAATGTGCTGCCTCCGAAGGTAATGTCATTTGCATTTAAGAGATATCACTCGTGTTTATGTTTAGTCGTGTCACAATCATCGCCGCAGTATTTTTGGACTTTTGGTGGTAATTGGGCAAACGGCCGAGAGACGTTTCAGGCGGTTGCGAAGGCGTTGAACGAGTTTTTCGACCACCCTGAAGTAAGAGCGGATTTAGACTGTAAGAGAATAGAATGGAGGTTTAACCGCCGGAGAGGATTTGTTGAGAAAATGGTTGGGAACGTAAAAGTATATATGTCTTAGGAAAGTGTTAGGTAATGCTAGATTGACGTTTGACGAGTGGCAAACTGTGCTTGTAGAAGTATAAGCAACAATATAATGACCATTGACGTATGAATATAATGACCATTGACCTACGAATTGAATATAATGACCATTGAGTCATTGACGTATGAAAATAATGAGATAGGAGAGGAAGTGAATGTTAATACCTTCTCACTTGATTTACTACGTATTTACTTTTTATTTATTTTTTATTTACGTATTTACTTCTCACTTGATTTACCATTGACGTATAAATATAGCAGGATAAGATGAACACCCTGAAGTAAGAGCGGATTTAGACTGCAAGAGAATAGAATGGAGGTTTAACCGCAAGAGGACCTTGGCGGAGAGTATTTTTTGAGAAAATGGTAGGGAACGTAAAAGTATGTTTTAATAGGAAAGTGTTAGGTAATTCTAGATTGACGTTTGACAAGTTGCAAACTGTTGTTGTAGAAGTTGAATATAATCCATTGACGTACGAATTTAATGAGATAGGAGAGGAAGATAATGTTAATACCTTCTCACTTGATTTACGTATTCACTTAAATTTTATTTACTTTTGATTTACAGTACGTATCTATTTCTCACTTGATTTACCATCGACGTATAAATATAGCAGGATAATATGCCTTGAGATAGCAGTGAACTCCTAAATAAGGCGTACCAACTTGTAAAACATAGGTACGCAATGCGTACATGTGACTACTGCTATTATGGATAAAACTAGTAGACTTAAGATGCAATGCATGAAAATGTGCGAAAAGCACAGATACACAAAGAAATTGATAGTTATTATACATCATTTTATAAATGTGTTGCTAATTTGAACATGGCACATACTATACATATATTTTTATATAGGTTGTTTCCAAAATATAGCATGATCATAAACATGCCCCCAAGTTTCATTTGAAGTGAACTTGTAAAGTTCATGTAAATAAAACAAATGGGGATGGTTATACGAAGCCTGGATATTTTATCCGTTGGATAAGTCCTAGCTAGAAAACCACTCTAGTGGTGATTTGACAGGGACGGATCTAGGATTTTTCTTCCCTACGTCAAAAAATTTTCGAACAAAATTCCCGGGGGTGTGGTCAGAAAAGGCACCCCCCCCCCCCGAGAAATCACAGCTGTAAAGTATAAAAAGTTGTACGGAAACAAGAAATTTGGCTGTTTCGGCATATACCAAAACTCATCAGGCATCGGCATGCCTAGAAACACTAAGTAATAGTAATTCCGACATGGACAGCCAGACATCAACAGTAGAAGCAGGTAAAAAAGAAGAAATGTTACTGGCCAGGATTGTGAAATAGGGCGTACAAATATGGGAACATTATCAGTCAAAAGTGACGACACACTTGGAAAATATTTGAATTTTGGATAAACTGCATTTGCTGAATTTTGAGAGCACTTTTGAGCAAAATATAACGGTCTTAATATACAATGGCCGATATTTTTTCGCATTGATCAATTTATTATTTTCACTTGATTTTTTCATCATCGTTCTAAGTCGGCTAAAGAACACACATATAAAAATTTAAGCCAATTTGCTGAACTATTTCCTACATTTCTAAACACGGTGATGATTTTTGTGCACTGAAAGTATGGTGTTTATTAGTACGAGCTCTCCCGTGCGGGTGGACTGTCTGCAGAGACTCTGCTCCAGATAACCTCTTATCCCTAAACCTCTGCTTGAGGGGTGTAGGCCGGGGTGAGCAGAGAAGGGTGTTCATTTTCTCACTGACCATTTTTACTTTGTTAAACTGTTATTACATTGATTATTTTCAATTCAACATTTAATAAACTGCTTTTTCTTTCACGATTTTTCTTCGATTATTTTTAGTTTACCTGTTATTGCTTATTAACTCTTTCCTGTCCGGCTGAAAAACATCGAAAATTGAACCACCTCTTTATTCTATTGATATCTCTGGAAATAACCATAACTTTTACGAAAGCTATACATTTTCTGAAAGCTCAATCAAACGGCTTTTACTTGTGCTTTTTAATTTCCCGAACAAGGCACATTATATTAACATCAATTAGCATTAATTATCATAAATGTGGTTGTTTTTCTAGAAAAGGCACACGCGTAGCATCTTGAAAATTCAAAATGGCACTAATAGCAGAATTGTTTATGAAATCAAATCAAACTTGACGTGTGAGTAGATCTCATGTCCCTGGAGCTTGTCGAATTTCAATTTTTAATCTTGTGTTAACGTGTGCCGTGTTTTTCGATTGACGACTTCATGGGTCTTCTATGAACCATTTTGCCTGGCCGGACAGGAAAGAGTTAAATCAAATGTTTTCATCATTTTAAATAGTATATTTTTGTCCAAATATGACTATATTATCTCATATATAATGAAGCAGTAAATTAGTTATATTTCCATAAGACGCAGTGTAGATTATATTCATATATTTTCTCCTTACAAATCTTCAATGATCTTCAATGGAAGAAATTCATAATCTGTGCAGTGAATTATTAATTACAAGTTTACTTCATGTCAACATATATCTGTATAGCGTCAGACCCATTCAAGATTTTTGGCTTTGCAAGTTTGTGACGGCCGGAAATGCTGCCGTGCTTCTCTTCATGCAACTAGGACATTTTCACTCAACTAGGTATGATAATATTGAAAATTAAAGCTATTTCTGTAAATATATTTAAATAATAGTTTTCAAATATTGTATTTCACTTTGAGAATGTTGCCCGTTGGTAAAATTTCTTTAAAATTTGTTTCTTGTTTGTTCCATGTTTGTTCCGATATGGCTCTCCACATTCAAATTTTGAGCTGGGCTCTAATATTCATTTTACGTTGAAGATTTCCGCCCGGTAAATCTCTGGTAAGTATATTTTCAAATATATGTATTTATATATATATATATATATAATATATATACAATATATATATATATATATATATATATATATATATATATATATATATATATATATATATATATATATATATATATATATATATATATATATATATATATATATATATATATATATATATATATATATATATATATATATATATATATATATATATATATATATATATATATATTATATATATATATATATTATATATATATGTATATATATATATATATATAGTAATATTTCCATTTTTTTGCGCAGTTCTACGCAAGAAAGTAGAAAGTAGTTTCAACAAGAAAGTAGAAACATCATCGTACGAAGTGCCAACATGTGTCAGGTGTTCTTTTAATGGCAACAAAAGACACCGAAGAAGGTTTATAAGAGTATAAGGCTGCTCATGGGCTGCTGTAGACGAGCGTCGATGCAATAATTTGTGTAAGATTCGAATTGCGCGATTTTAAAGAACGCTGAAGAGATTTACGCTAAATTGTGGAATACCCATCCACTTTCGCTATTTGTATCTGTACAGTTAGTAAAAGGGTCAAATTCCGGAAAGTTCATCATATACAATTGCTTCGTTCTATTTTAAAACTCCATTTAATTTGATAACCATAAATAAACAAGTACACACAATATAAACCTTCGACATTATATTTAAAGAGATTTTAGAGCAACCTGGTTTGTATAAATGTGGACGCACGGTTACCGTACGAATAGCCACTGTCTTTAACGCCAAGAACTGATGCTCGAATACTGCTTGAGCTTTATAGACGGGTAATCTGGTTACTCATCAGCGGATTTAAAGGTGAAACTACTATGAGAATGGTTGTAGCTGTTGATATACCAATATCTCTAGATTGCCTATTGATCCTTCGAATTCGTAAAAAGCAACCCAGGACTGAAGATAAAAAATCAAAGACTTTCCATAACCAGTGGGAAGAATACAAAGCACATCCTTGTTACTCGGGCCTCCCCCCCTGTGGGGGGAGAGCACGAGTCTTAGAAAGGGCTCTGTTTATTACTCGGGCCTCCCCCTGTGGGGGGGAACACGAGTCTTAAAAAGGGCTCTGTTTATTTGGCAATGTCGCGAAATGGCAATTCTTGCATCATCCCACTTGGGACTGGGTACGAGATCGATCTGAAACACTGCATATATTTATGCGCCATTGTCATATTTTTAATATTCATCTGGTTACCTTTCCTCGAGTGTTCTTCACTGAAAATATTTGATGTGGCTGGCAGTATCTTGATCTCACGATGCTTACAATCGCACACGCCGATCGCCGAAGACCTACGGCTACACTAAAAGATAACGAGCGATTTAGACACGGTTAGTGCCCTCGATAACCGTACACTGAAAATGCCACCTGTACGCTGATGTGTACTCGATTAAACCTATGTTTAACAATTTAATATGAAACTCAACGTATGAATGCTTTTTGAAAATATGTTAACTGTTCTGAGGTAACTGTAATATTTTTATAAACTTTGTTGCCTGTATTGTTTATTGTTATCATGTTATGTTATACAAAATAAGGTCGCGATGCTATAGTTTATTGTTTCACATATACCAAGTACTATTATTAAAGTATGCAATGTTGCTATCGAATTTTACCCTGTTTCACTTATATTGATATTGATATTTTACCTGTAATTAGCTTAAATGGGGCTCCAAAATGTTCTGGGTTATCAGTAAGTTTGTATCGATTGTTCATATTATTATATGCGAATGCTTATACAAATGAACGTACAGACTAGAGTATATAAATCTCTGACACTCATTGTTGCCATTGAGTAACCCTGTTTCACTCGATATTTTACCTGTAAGATTAAATTCTCAATGCGCCAACTCTTACAATGACACAAATTTCCGGATATTGGCTAAGTGTCGCTCGCCTTTCAACTGAAGGTGTTGGAATCTATTTACATCAAGCTTCTGCAGACAAAAGAAATTTATTTTTAAAACCTCGTTATTTTAGGAACACTGTCATGATGCCTTTGCGTCTGTCGTGATACAAGCTAACTTATGTTTTTTCTTTAGCAGAAGTAGTCTGTCGAAATGCATCGTGCTCTTTATTTTAAAGCCTATTTATTTTCTCTATCTTTAAATAGTTCTTCTAAGAACTCATTTCTCTTTCCCATCTTTTGCTACAACATCACGCCATTAATAGATTTTGGTAAATGTGATTACATATTATACATATTGTCGTGTATAATAATTATATTTATTAGTAGTGTTTTCAAACAGTTCTTGTAAGAACTATTTTTACCATTTCACCATGGTTTCGACGTACTTTAAAGCTTTTAATTTTATGTGCGTTTATTCGATTAGACACCATTTGTAATTGCAGCTGATGAAGATTATGAACGGAATTTCTTTTAACAAAGTAGATGTGTCTCTTTTGCGCTTTTGATATTCTTTGCCAGAATAATTGTAGGGTTGAGTTAATATAATGGTATTTCCGATCGCAGCAGCGACTCCGCCTACGACGATGCTATCTTTTATGTTACGTCATTTAAAAATGCAAAGCATGCACTTGGTGAACCAACAACAGATTCATAAAAAATGATATTTTATGAGTAGGACGTACCATAGTCAATCAGGATATGGTCTGAATACTCGGCAATCTTCGAAGAGGTTAACATTTTTAAACAAATGAGCTGCGATTTATGTTGGACGGTAACTCACCGTGCACAAAAACACTTTGTTTTAGGTTTATTAATATTCAAACAGCACGGTTGAACGATTGAATCCAAACGTTGCTATTGGATGATTGCTTCATACCAAAAATACAATGTATTCACTAACCGTCGCCGTGCACAAATTTGCATGTATATCGAGTCGCTTCTATCGTGAGAGGCTTGCAGGTACTAACTTGTAGCAAACGAAATTGTCTTCTTAATGGTTGAGAATTTTCTCTTATAGCATGACATATCCTGTTTCTCATGAGCGGGTGAAATGGAATAAAATATCTATTAAAACAATCAGCATTTTCATTATAGATATGAATAAAAAACTATAAAGTCTTGACGAAGGGCCTTCGCTCCAAACGTTAAATAGACCTGCCTCCAAACTCAACTGACCATAATGCATATACATATATAAATGCGTTTGACGATAGTCAATGGAGGTATGGTCTGGATCGAAACTCAACAAAAGTCTTTGTACTACGTTGACATTTAGTGATGTATTTTTGGAGTAATGAGCAATCATCCAATAGCAGCGTTTGGGTAAGAAATCGCAGCTCATTTGATTAACAATGTTAACCGCTTTGAATATTGCCGAGTTTCCAGACTATATCTTGATTGACTATTAACAAAGAAACCATGGAAGATCAGCAAAATTATCTGACGATAACCAGATTAAAGTGTTCTTTTATTATTTTTCTCTCCTGAATATGATGCTGGTAATGCTTGCTAAAAATGTTACGCGGGCCGCTTTGTTTAACAATACTGGACATGTATTGTTTAAACAATTCATGTCACCCACTGAGAAACAGGATATTTCATATATAAGATAATGAGACAAAATAGTTATCGATCATAACTATAAGTAGCCTTCGACTTAAGAAACATTGTACCTTAGGCTTCTCAGAAAATGTCGATTTTGGTGAAGCTGTTCCTAGCCCTTCAATTGTATTTGATTATCAATGTGGCCAGTGTGAAATGTGCTTGTCCAGGTAAGGGTCATAGCGTGGGAAAAGTAAGCTTCGCAAGTTATCTTCGGATAAGTTGTTGGAACAAGATCTCAGCGAATTAAAAACCATTTTCTTAGCTAATGGCTACGCAGGTCAATTACTTGATAAAATATTCATGTCTCGTCCTAATCTAGAACGTTTTTATCGACCTAACAAATGCCCAGTTTACTTAAAATTGCCGTGGATTGGTAAAATTTCCGAACAATTTGAGAAACAACTGAAGGTTACTATAGAAAATACTTTCTTATGTAGCCAATTAAGATGCATTTTCTCAACTAGGACAATTTTGCCACGTACCCCTAAAGAAGTTTTACTTGCTTTTTCTTCAAGCTGGTTATCGCTACGTAGGAAGAATATCTCAAAGGTTAGGCGACAGAATGAAACAAAGTAGATGGTGAAATGGAATAAAATATCTATTAAAACAATCAGCATTTTCATTATAGATATGAATAAAAAACTATAAAGTCTTGACGAAGGGCCTTCGCTCCAAACGTTAAATAGACCTGCCTCCAAACTCAAACCATAATGCATATACATATATAAATGCGTTTGACCATAGTCAATAGAGGTATGGTCTGGATCGAAACTCAACAAAAGTCTTTGTACTCTATTTTTGTTCTCATTAATGCAAATTTGTGCACGTTGACGTTTAGTGATGTATTTTTGGAGTAATGAAGCAATCATCCAATAGCAACGTTTGGGTAAGAAATCGCAGCTCATTTGATTAACAATGTTAACCGCTTTGAAGATTGTAGAGTTTCCAGACTATATCTTGATTGACTATTAACAAAGTAACCATGGAGGATCAGCAAAATTATCTGACGATAACTAGATTAAAGTGTTATTTTGTTATTTTTCTCTCCTGCATATATGATGCTGGTAATGTTTGCTAAAAATGTTACGTGGGCCGCTTTGTTTTATAATACTTGACATGTATTGTTTAAACAATTCATGTCACTCACTGAGAAACAGGATATTTCATGTATAAGATAATTAGTCGAAAATAGTTTATTACCAAGAAAATCTTTATTATCAATCATAACTAAGTAGCCTTCGACTTAAGAAACATTGTACCTTAGGCTCCTCAGAAAATGTCGATTTTGGTGAAGCTGTTCCTAGCCATTCAATTGTATTTGATTATCAATGTGGCTAGTGTGAAATGTGTTTGTCCAGGTAAGGGGTTTATAGCGTGGGCAAAGTAACCTTGTTGAAAATTCTCTAGTTGCGATTTCTTATAACCTCCCTATTTTGTGTATTGATTAACGAAGAGAAATTAGAAGCGTATATATAACATTTTTGCATTGCTAATTCTGTAGCCACATATTGGACAGATTGGCTTGACCGAGACGACCCATCGGGAACACAAGATTCTGAGAGATACGATGCTTTCACAACTGTGAGTTGCTGATAGAATATGTTTGAATTGAATCTGTATAGAATATATATATCGTATGTATATGTTATAGACTTGGTACATTATTTTAGCTACAAAACTATCACTGGTTGACTAAAAGATTATGCGTTTAATTCCTCCTTCCCCTATACTCTCAAATACCTTTGGCGTATATTTTTAGTAAGAATAAATGATAAATCGTTGAATTATTAATTTTATCGTAAATGTTAGTGTGGATTGGAAAACTTTAACATAATTTTCGCTCAAATATCAAGACAATATATGGATGCGCTCCCCCCAACCCCCTCCCCACCCCGCTCCCAAACGACTTCGCAAGGACGTTTGTCTGAAAATCTTTGTCGTCTGTTGGAAAATTTGAGTGGTTGGGACTTGGGAAAGTTGTTGATTGTAACAGGATTAACGTTAACCTGTTATAAATTGAACTTAATAGTTTTGCAGTGTTGATATATAGAGCATGTGATACATCAAGATAGAATTAAAATGTCGGATCTTGTGAATTGAATCTTGTGAATCAAGTATAGAGCAACAGAACATTTTACACCAATTTTACTCTGACGACATTTCTTTGTGAAATGGTGGTGCTTGAGTACAAGAACGTGCATGCTCTTCTCAATGCGTGGGAGTTTGGAGAAGGCGAATCTGAAGATCGTTTTATTATTTTTAATGAAGTACAACTTGACGGCTCAATTTCAAAACCTTGTAACGCTTTTGAAACTCTGCCTCTCCTTACTCGTTTCATCAGCACGCGATGAGCTTAAAGCGTTTAAGACGTACTTGAGAAGAACGATGTCCGAAAAGCGACTCTCAAACCTCGGCATGCATCTCAATAAATCGAGAACTTAATCGCAGATTAAAATAACGTTTCATATGTTCTAAAACTTGACTTGTTTCCATGTTATTATGGCAATACATTTACGCCCGGAAAATCTATAGCTAAAATGGAGAATTTGTTTCATTAGTTTCTATTAGACAACTTCAAAAAACATTTTTTTAATTCGAAAACCAGAAGAATATTTCAATGACTTACGTAGACAAATTGTATCTAGGTATATTATAGGTACTGTACTACAAATAGGCAGAAAAGTACGACTAATTTCTTAATGAATGTATGAATGAAACATGTTTATGGCAACGCCTCTATTTGACAACTGTGATATGACAACATACATATGACCACGCGTATTTTTTACCACACCCATTTTCACCACGCCCATTTCCCGGGAAAATTTGGATGCCTACCCCCCGCACACAAAAAGTCCTAGGAACGCCACTGACAGGCTTGTATTTGCGTTCGACGGAAGGAGAACGCATTATAGCCTTGCATGTCATTGGCGACTGTGCTTTACAGGCAAAAGAAATTGATCAACATTTTTTGGGAAATTTACCCTTTTTGAATAAATTATACCCTTTTTGAAAAAATGATGGCATTAGTATTAAAGCGTATCCCGTATCTTCACCTGAAATCCTCCTTTCCTCGTAGCGCATTCTTAATAGCGTATTAGGTCAGTTATTCAACAATGTTCTGAAGAAAGTTCGTTCAATAATAACAATGAATAATCACTACAATGTTGTTGAGAACATAGAGATCATAAATAAAATATTTGGACCTGATTTCAGTCATCTGTGGGGAACCAATTGAAGGATGCCATCTTGGATAAATTGGGAGGAAATTTTATATTTAAATTTCATATTGAAGCAATCACTTTGATCTTTTACTCATCAGAAAGTGGTCCACGTTAGCTTTATCGCCAAATAGTGAAAAAGAAACGTTAAAATAGTAGAATTTACGATTCCTTGTTTTGGACCTCGAGGTTATGGCGGCTGGAACCAAGAATGTTTTGCCCTCCAATTTGCTTCAGTTGCCACCAATTCGCCCAGTTGCCGCTATCGATATTTAGCATTTCTGATTTGGTTCTCATTTTGCAACTTTGGTTTTTGTTGCTCATACACTTATAGCATAATATATGAATAGATTTATTAGCTTTATTATATTCATAATTCGTTATAACATAATTTTATGTTTATTAACCAATCTTCATTTGCTGGCCCACATGTGTCGAACGCACTTACATAATATTTGATTGCTCCTGGTAATATTGTAGTAGATTGTCTTATTTAGTGAGCTTATTAAAACAATCTAAAAATGCACCGTCTTTATTAAGGAGTTATTGGAGTGAATTCTTGTCTATACAATACGAGTTATATTAGAAGATGGTGCAACAGCTAGTTATATTGCAACACTAGGTGATAAATCGTTATTAAAAGTTTGATAAGCACCGAATTAAAATTGATGAAATTAAACAATTGATACAAACAGCATTCATTTGTATCGGAAAAAATTAACGAGTTATTAAGAGGCAGGTGTCCAAAATGGAAATAACTATCACTCAAATAATACAAATACCACATGTGAATAAAGTAATGAGGGAGATGATCTTCGAGTTATAGCCTTATAGCTGTTCTAAATTTGTGTATCTAGCAGCGGTTAACAACTTCTTCAATAGAAATTTTCAAACTGCGATAAAAACATTTATTGTTTTCAAAGAATTCGTATAGAATACGAATGGGCCAATAAAATGCAAGAATGGCCCATTCGATAGCCTTATTTGCAAGACAAACCACTGCGAATCATAATTAAAGTTGGGGAAATTCGGCTATCATCTTCCTCTTCTAAATACTGATTAAATATTAATTATTTTGAATTTTCTTCATGAATTATTATTAATGTTGTGAGAATAATATTTAAAGTCCATCCACCGAATAGGGACATAATTATCATAATTATAATAAATATAAATATAATATAAATAATAATATAATAATATAATAATAATAATAATAATATAATATAATATAAATATAAAAATAATAATATTCATAATTATCCTCTTAATTACTAATATGTAATCATATCTATATCTTATTATCTTTTATTCACTTATTTCATTTATATCACACAGGGCCCATTGAAAAACACTTCGGTGACATGGGCTCCCTGTTTAAATATTATTATTATTATTATTATTATTATTATTATTATTATTATTACTATTATTATAGTTATCACCGGTAACAAATTATTCAGATTTTCAACAATTTACTGGTCATGATTTTTGTTTGTTTTTTAGCCACCTTGTGATTCTGGATACAATCCAGTCGGTGCAGATTGCAGAGTTAGAGGAAGTAAAATAGCTTGGTACTTAGCCAACAAAGTGATCTCCCCTAACTACGACTGTAATTCAAATGGAATTGTATGTGTAAACAGTGATCAGCCGGAATGCCACAACAACAACGTATGTTGTCCAGATTACGAAATCAGGTTCTTATGTTATCAACGTAAGTATATATTGGAGATATTAATTCATGTAATTTTAATATTAGTTGTGTGAATGTGTGCAGTTGGTGTGAGAAATGATATAATGGATATGTGATTGATATTTACTAATACTAAAAAGTAAATACTCAATAATATACACAATATTTGTTTTTCAAAAACAAATGATTCGGTGTATAGTAAATTGGACAATGTAATGTGTAGTGCTAACTGGTACATTTACCCACGATTCTTTCGAATATCGATCTCAAAATATGTCGAAACAAGATCTCCCTGGAACGCAGCGATTTATATATATTACAAGTAATATCACTCGATTAATTAAACTGCATCAGGATTTATCGTGACCAACCCGGGACTGTAATAGTTGCGAAAAAACAACATCAAGCCCTATATGCTAGTGCATTGCTCTGACCAGTGAGTTACGGAGGCCGTTGCCGAGAGCCTATAATTGTCACGAGATATAATGGTGGTAATGCCAATATATAGAATTGGGTATATTACCAGTAACATTTAGCATTTCACTCGATTAAACTGTATGTTCTAAAGATATGTTGTTTGAAGCTTAGCATGGAGTCGCTATATCTAATTGATAATAATTTGTGAAAACATCAATGTTTTTATTTTTTATTTACTGAACTTTTGTCCCATGCGCCATTTGTCCATGTCGCCATTCGGGACATTATCCGAGCTTTACTGAACGGACGTTGCATACATGCATGATAAAAGCTCAGACGCAATAAAATCTTAGAAACATTGATGTTTATTAAGATACAGCTATTTATATTAATGAATCCGTCATATATTTTTAAACTGTTTTTATATTTTTTTGTTTTAATACAGCCTGAAGAGATGTGAAGAACGAATGCCAGACAACACATTTTTAGACGTAAAATTACGATTAGACGTAAATTTTTTTGATAAATATGGCATGTTATTTTGAAAGTTGAATAAAACACGTTGTCTTTTCTCTTGTTTCTTTGATATCTCAATTATATAATAAGAAGAACGTATAGCTTGAGTCGTAAAATTAAATGCTTGCGCAATCGACTGCTCCGCACCCAGGCCACCACCAACCTTGAGGTCCTCGAGGCATTCTACCCTAACACTCAGCTCAAATCCTGATAAGTAACCCTTCGAGACTGTGGCCGGAGTCCGAGTTACCCATGTATTTCTGCCTTTTCATGGATTAGGTTATGAGAGAATTGGAGTGCGCCCGTGCAACCGGCCTATCGGACTTCAAGTTCAAATATCGTGTTCCGATCCATGCAACCGACCGCAGAGAACGCGCTGAGCACCCCGTTGAAGGCGATCTTGAGCTCCTTGGGTTGCCTTCGCCGACGACGTGCTACTCTGTTTTGAATCGGCTGATGACCTTCGCCGCGGGCTCCTATTTCTGGTTGAACTCTTGGACGACTTCGATTTACACATTAACCAGTCCTCTGGTTCCCAGTTCCGTATAATTACTCGGACTACCTGTGGTAGCGCGAGTCTAGGTTTCGACTCTGTTTTTTTGGCAATGTCGCGAAATGGCAATTATTGCGTCGTCCCGTCAGGCTTTGCGAAACTGGGCGAGTCGTTATAGTTAAACGTATTCATAGTATATTATGCTGATCTTCACGTGTGCTTTCTCTCTGCTTCCCTGATCGTTCGATCAAGTTGTCCACAGTTATTACTCGGGCTACTGTGGTAGCCGAGTCTAGGTTTCGCCTCTGTTTATTATTTTTATTATTTTTATTATTACTTGGGCCACCTGTGGCACAAGTATTAGAATGGCGTTTTTATTTTTTTTTGCGTCGCGAGATTTTTCCGAATCACGAGATTTTCCCGCGAGATTTTTTGAGGCTAGTATTAAAACGTGCAGCTCTGAGTCTGTTTACGGTTTATATTACCTGTATAATATTACCTGAAGGAACGTGTGTTATGTACTTGAACTCCGTAATTCCAAAATCTGTTTTCAGAATTGAAATCGAGTAAATATTTACCGCGAGATAACGATAAATCAAAAATCTACGACGAAGCGATCGACTTCCGATTGTCGATCATCAACAGGTTTTTACGACGGGTATTCACGTTCGTAATATAATAGACAAGTATGTTATGTATTTGGACTCGGTAATTCCAAATCTGTTTCCACAATTGAAATCGGTTAAATATTGACCGAGATAACGTACAAAATCTACGATGAACATCCTTTTCAGAGTTGTGAACATGGCGTGCGAGGTCTGGGGACCATGTGACAACTGACAAGTGCGTTGCGTGCTTCTTTCTTTCTTTCGGCGATTCGAAGCGAAGACTGTGTTCTTACCTCCTTGCTTGGAAGTACTTGAGATCAGTTATTCAGTATACCATCTCCACAGGCAATATGCGCGCCATGTCCCAGTAAAAGTAGGCCCAAGTTAACGCCTAGCGGGCGTCTTGTTTTTATTATTATTTTGTCGGGTCGCGAAATGGCAATTATTGCATCATTGTTGACTAAATTAGTACACTAGTGAGCGAGACTATGAATGTGGGATTACTGTACATGCGCAGTTAAGTGCCCCCCACGGTAGCTAATTATTGCATCATCCCGATCAATCTCGTACCCAGGCTTTTCACCTTCGCGAAACTGAAAAATGCGCCATTGTAATTTACTTACTCATATCTGATCACCTTTCTTTGAGTTTTCTTCACTGAAAATCTTTGATGTGGCTGGCAAGTATCTTGATCTTATATACGCTCACAATCCCGATCGCTTTCGAAATGGGTTGGTCTACGATTTCGAGAAATTGAGACTCAACATATGAATGCTGTATGGAAATATGTCAACTGTTCTGAGGTATAAACAGTAATATTTTTATATGGCAAAGTGAAAAGGTGGTAAACTGCCAAGCATTTAGTGACGATATACTGACGTTTCGAGCGGAGCCCTTCAAGCTTTGTTGCCTGTATTGTTTATTGTTATGTTATACAAAATAAAATCGATGCTACAGTTTATTGTTTCATATATTATATTCGAATTTTACCCTGTTTCACTTGATGTTTTACCTGTAAGCTTAAATGGTGCTCCAAAATGTTGTTATCAGTAAGTTTGTACCGATTGTTCATATTATTATATGATATATAAATCTCTGTCACCCATACCAACTATCAAGATCAAGGAGTAAAGAGTTTGTTATTGTTTGCTGGTTATCAATTCATCTATGATGAGTGATGACTATGCAATGTTGCCATTGAATAACCTTGTTTCACTTGATATTTTACCTGTAAGCTTAAAATGAAGCTCCAAAATATTCTGGGTTATCAGTAAGTTTGTATCGATTGTTCATATTATTATATGCGAATGCTTACAAATGAACACACAGTATATAAATCTCTGATACCCATGGAAAGCGAGTTGGCTCGCTTAACCGAGACAGTAACATAGTTAACAAATGCAGTGATCTGTCTTTATATTACAATTAGCTAGCTGGCCGGCCCACTGGACTAGTCACTAGTATATAAAGCCTCTCAAATAATAAATATGCTAAAATTATGAATATGTTTACTGGTTCAAAATGTTATATAACTTAAGAAATTACATTTGTAATAGCTTATGTTTATAATAGCTTATGACACCTTGCTACTGCCAGTTAAATGGTTTGATTTACTGCTATGTCTTATACACCGAGAAAAAGATTAACTGATTTAATGCTTGCTCAAACTGAACCTGTTAGCCGGACTGACCATATGAATTGTTATTACATGAGCACAGGCCGGCTTGCTTGCCAGGCTGACCCTGTTGGCTAGAACTGGATTAGGTCAGCAAACAGGATGGCTCATTTGGTGGGCAGACTTCTCAGTTAGCCAGCTTGGATACTGAGCCAACTCACCATCATATAAAATCAAAGCCGTTGGCCAACACTATGTTATGGGTTTGCAATGATGGAAAATTTAATCACCCCTGCACTGACAGGTGTATCAGTATCATTACATGTAACATTGTACCTACAAATATAGACCTTAGTAAAAAATCGCCCCCGAATTAGTATTCTTTTATATGCATATAAATTGACCCTTATGAACTCGTTTTCATGTACAAAATTGAAAAGGATTCTTTCTTTAAAACTATACTGTAGGTCATAAGGGCCAATTTATATGCATATAAAAGAATACTAATTCGGCGGCCATTTTTGAATAAGGTCTATAGATTTGTGTATATTGAATTCAAATCGCTGAATTTGCCTACAATGTCTTTCAACAAGCCACTAACTCAAGTAGCCCGAGTTAACGCCTAGCGGGCGTCTTGTTGTATCTTAATCCTAATTGGTAAGACTTGATTGACAGATCACGTGAGAAGATACTAAGAAAGAGTACAAAATATAATAAGCCAGTATTAAAGTTATAAGCAAGATACAAAAGTGGCGACGAGGATAGTTTAAAACCCAACCGAAATGTCTACCGATGGCGATGCTGAACACGCATCAACATCATCAAACGCAGCAATAACGTCGCAAGTTCCACGCAGTGGTTTACCGCCTTTTCCTCCTTTTGACCCTCACCAAGATACAGCAACTGTGGGTCAACGTTGGACCAAATGGGTGCGTCGCTTTGAAAACCTACTTATCAGTCTTCGTGAGTTTAATACAACTGTTCGGAGAGGTTTATTGTTAACTTACGTGGGTGAGTCTACCAACGATATCTTTGATGTTCTTCCAGACACTGGCACAACTTATCAAGCTGCAGTTGATTGTCTCACACAACATTTCGCGCCGCAAGTAAACAAAGACATGGCAATATTCGATTTCAGAGAGCTTAAACAAGGATCTAATGAAACACTGAATGAGTATTACCGACGACTGAAGACAAAGGCAATGCAGTGCAACTTTCACAACGAAGAGGCCGAGATTAAAACCCAAATTATCCACAAGACCCGAGATTCGCGTTTGAGAAAGAAAGCGCTTCGTGAGGCAATGAATCTCAAAGCAATTCTCGATTACGGAAATACTTTAGAACGCACTGATGAACAGTCGAAACGGCTAGATAACGCAAGTAAAACCCAAAACGAAACAGTGAATTTCAACGATAGACAATCAAAACAAAACCAAAGGCGTCAATCAACAACTTCCGGTGACTCAAAATACAATAACAACTCGTCCAAACAATCGGATTCGCATTTCCCACGGAATAAAAATAATCGCAACGAAACCCAAGATAACAATCGCAAGTCGCAAATCTGTCGGAACTGTGGTGGTAAATTTCCGCACAAAGATGGTATGGAATCCTGCCCGGCTAGAGGAAAGTCCTGCCATAATTGTAAGAAAATGGGACATTTTGCTAAATATTGCAAATCTCAACCCAAGGTCAAGGAAAATATCAGGAACGTCGCAGTCGGCCAAGACGAAAGAGAAACCTCTTATCTTGACGACTCGGATGAAGAGTGTCTTTTTACTGTCAACACAAGTTCTGGTAAACATCCAGATACAATAATAAAGATTGAAGACACCGAAGTAAACGTCCTAATTGATTCTGGAGCCTCTGTCAACCTTCTCAACTATTCAATCTTTCGACAAATTCAGAAGAATGACAACCGTGTCAAGTTAAAGAAGACCAGCGCCAGAATTTTTGCATATGGAACGTCAACGCCACTCGAGTTAGCTGGAGAAATTCAAGCTACGATCATCTCAGCATCCGGTACATCAACGACCACTAAGTTTACATAACGCAGAATAAATCGAAATGCATTCTTGGCTATGAATCATCCTCTGCATTGGGATTCATCACTCTCAACATCAACAGCATCAAACATGATCAGCTAGACCGAGATGTACGTCAAATCATAAACAAATCATTCGAAGTTACATGTATTCCACGGGACCGGAAATTTAAAGGGGTGTGAAGTGAAGCTCGAAATTGATCGCACTGTAACTCCTGTCGCTCAACGAAGTCGCAAAATCCCGCACAGTATGAAAGCCAAAGTCAACAAGAAGCTGCAAGAGATGCGAGAAGAGGGGATAATTGAGAAAATCGAGGAGACATACGATTGGTTTTAGATATGCGTATACCCAACATGGCTTTAGTAAGACGAAGAGTGCAAATTCCTACAGTCAACGAAATACTCCAAAAGATGGAGGGAGCTAAGGTTTTTACCGAAGTCGACCTGTCACAAGGTTATCTCCAACTGACCTTGGCTGAGGAATCGCGCCACATCACAGCATTTTCCACTCCTGAAGATGGTCCGCACAGATTCAAACGGCTTATAATGGGAGAAACACCATCTGGAGAACACTTTCACGAGATTATCCACGAGCTCGTCAAAGAGGTACCCGATTGTGCCAATATCTCTGACAATATTTGGTTATGGTCAAAAGACAGAGAAACACACCTCAAGCAGTTAGAGAATCTCCTCACCATGCTAGAAAGTAAAGGCATCACTCTCAAATTACCAAAGTGTTCGTTCGCAGTACCTCAGATTAACGTGTTTGGGCATATTGTGTCTGAAAAGGGGATCCAACCAGACAGCGCCAAAGTGGAAGCCATAAAGAATGCTCCACATCCTACTACAGCGTCAGAAGTCCGATCGTTACTGGGTCTCACCAACTACTGTTCTAGATATATACCTGACTACAGCACAATAACTTTTCCACTTCGACAACTTACCAAGAATAACGTCAAGTTCCACTGGAATCACAACCACGAGAAAGCATTCCAATCACTCAAGGAAGCCATCACAACTTCACCTGTATTAGCACATTACAGCCTGACTGCAGAAACCAGAGTCATCGTAGATGCATCGCCCTGGGCAGTAGGTGCCGTACTTCTCCAGAAGCAAGCTGATGATTGTTATCGACCGATCGCGTATGGTAGCAGATCACTCACAGAAGTCGAACAGAAGTATGGTCACATAGAGAAAGAAGGGTTAGCCATCGTATTCGGATGTGAATATTTTCACATGTACCTCTACGGACGGAGTTTCGAGTTGGAGACAGATCACTGAGCTTTAGAACATATCTACAAGGCAAAGATCCAAAGCAAACTCACTTCAGCCAGACTCGAAAGATGGAGAATCCGACTCCAGGAGTATGACTTCAAAGTTGTCTACCGACCTGGCACTTCCAATTTAGCCGATCCTTTGTCCAGACTCCCAAAAGATACAAAGAGCAATGACAACCTTCCGAGCAACATGGAAGCATGTGCTGATCGATATGTGCATTACATGACGCAAGTCGAGACACCAAAAGCCATGAAGCTGGAAGAAATCCGAGAGGCAACATTAGAAGATCCAGAACTACAACAAGTCAAAGTGAATCTACAGAACAACCAACTCTTCAAACTTCCGACATCGTATAAGCTCATCGCCCACGAACTCTGCATTACAGATCAAGATATTTTACTTCGTGGTGATCGCATAGTCCTTCCTTCCCAGCTGAGACAACAAGCTGTAAACCTGGCACACGAGGATCATGCTGGTATGGTCAGATGCAAACAACGCCTCCGCTCCAAACTCTGGTGGCCGGAGATGGACAAGCACGTTGAAGAACTGATTCGATGCTGCCATCCATGTCAACTTGTCAGTAACAGTCCACGACCAGAACCAATGGAACCAACCAAGCTTCCCAAGAAACCATGGTCACAATTAGCTATCGATGTATGTGGTCCTTTTCCAACAGGCGAACAAATAGTTGTTCTCACTGACTATTATTCATGCTGGCCAGAAGTCAAAATCCTAACATCAGTCACATCCAAGAACATTCTTAACTGGTTACTATCGGTCTTCGCAACGCACGGATTTCCAGATGAAATCAAGTCCGATAATGCATCCTACTTTGTCTCTGCCGAGTTCAAGAATATGTTAGATTCCTGGGGAATAGAACAAAAGACGGTGACGGAATATTGGCCGCAAGCTAACGGGCAAGTTGAGCGATTCAATCAAGTCCTCTAGAAACACATTCTTACTGCACAGGCAGAAGGAAAGGATTGGAAACTCACCATTCCAATCATGTTACTCCACTACCGCACCACTCCTCACAGGATGACCGGAAGAACACCATCATTTTTGCTGATGACAAGATAAATCAAAACCAAACTTCCTACCATTGAACCACTACAAGCAGAAAATGAAGCTGAAACTCGAAGGAAAGATGAAGAGGAGAAAGAGAAATCGAAGAAGTATACGGACAAGAAACGAAAGGCAAGTTCAAGAAATCTTCAAGTGGGAGATAAAGTGCTCGTTACTCAGAAACACCGTAATAAGTTTTCCACAAAGTTCCACCCTGATCCAATGGAAATCACCAAAATAAACGGCACACAGATCGTATTAAAAGATAAACATGGTATACAACATCGCAGAAACTCATCGCATGTCAAGTTATACCAGGAAAAACCTGATCCTGAAGAAGAAATCCAAAGTGATCAAAAGCACGACGAAGGAATAGCAGACCAAGAAGGAAACCCTGAAGTGATTCAACCAGAGACCAACCAGAACACGGCTGAAGAGAAACAACCAGATTACCTCAAAGACTTTGAAACGTAGAACTATAGAGAAGTACAACTGTTGATATTTATCTAACTCAAAGACTATAAGATAAAAAAACAATATTAATTAACCTACTGTATCTCCAGACTATAGGTCATAGAACAATACTAAGTAAGAACTATATAGAATTATGAACTATAAAGGTTGATATTGTTTTAACTATAAACAAGGAAGGGATGTTGTATCTTAATCCTAATTGGTAAGACTTGATTGACAGATCACGCGAGAAGATACTAAGAAAGAAAGAGTACAAAATATAATAAGCCAGTATTAAAGTTATAAGCAAGATACAAAAATCCTTCATTAAATAAGTACATTCGAGGCAGATAATATACTATTTCATCGAAATTTTCCTTCACCATGGAATAAATCTATAAAACGACGCAATAGACGCATTCGATTCGACGCTCCCTTTCCCAGAATCTGGGTGCCACGTGACCAGCCGCAGCCAGGCGAGCGGAGATGAGACCCTGGGTACGAGGTTGGAACAAAGTCTGGAGCAGCGGTTGTTTATTCATAAGATGCAAATCAGTAACCATTTGCTATGAAAACCGAAAATAACTTCATACATTCGCCGCCATTTGGGTTGTACGATATTTTTAATCATTTGATTTATCATTCTACCGAGTTTTTATGACAAGCAAGGACTTGCTTCCTATAAATCATACGATGATTACAGATTATTCTCGGCTGGGTATGTGGAATCGTTGGAAACGCTGTCTTTAAAAGACAGTGGTGTTCATGTGTACGACCAAGAATGAAATCTAAGACAGACGACGCCAAGAAGTTGTACGAGTTGTGGTTTATTTAATAGAAGGTCGGGGAGCAAATAGAGGCAGTGTATTGGAAGCATTCTGTAAATGCAAAGGTGGGAGAGACGGTGGATGTAAACATATCGCTGCCGCGATGTATTCACTGGAGGATTTTCTCTACAGTCGATGGGAGGAAAGTGTGACAAGTGGCCCTTGTCAGTGGCTGAAGCTTTGTGAAGCTGCGCCGTTGTTAAAGGAGAAGAAACGACCATACAAGTGGTATCAGAATAAAGATTTTGATTTACGGCAAGAAAAGCACAAGCAAGCAAGCAACCACAAAGAAAGAGATAGCATTGTTTACCTCTACAAGAATGGCAACCTTGAATCCCATTTCACCCATTTTTCCTTTGCTAAAGAAATTGTACCACACACCACCAAACCCTCAGAGTCCTGCACCTACTGAAACACCAACATCAAACGAAACAAACGAGAAAGTAATCATGGCATGCAAGGTTACAGAATTATTACAGAAATGTCATGAGTCACTCAACCCAACGCAACTGTTCCCTAATCTAATGATGAAGTCAACAAGATAAACCAAGCAACAACTGGCCAATGAAAATGCAAAGAGTGGAACATCCACAAACAAGGGTTCCTGATTGCATCTAAATGCAAGGATTACTACACTGGGCAAAACACAATACTAATAAAAGCGACAAGTGGTTTTACTCGACTTACGTGAATACCACCTATAATGATAATGTGCCTAATGACTCAAGGCGATGGGGGCTTAAAATGGAAGAAAAAGGAAGAAAGGCATATCTGAATGAACAGAGCCATCTACACCATAAGGTCCAGTTGCTCGACTGCGGTATTTTTATATCAGCTTCAAAACCATTCATGGGAGCAAGCCTCGATAACATTCGCAGTTGTGTAGGTGTATCACTGGTTGTAATAGAGTGGTTGTAGAGTACAAATGTCCTTGGGGACATGGTGGTAGATTTGCGTTGCAACCTATAGCTGCAGATATCATTACTAGAAATACGAATTCGCAATAATCCCCTCGCCCGCCTTTTCTACCGCTAACCACCCCCCCCCCCCCCCCCCCAACCCCAACGCTAGAGTATTTTTCGCCATACATGGTCCCCCCCAGACCGCGTCTGTCGATAACAAATCCTTAAAAGCCGGTTCGTCGTATGTAGATTTTGAACGCTATCTCGGCCAATATTTAAAACAGTTTTGGAATTACGGAGTTTAAATACATAACGTACATGTCTCTTATATTACGAGAACGTGCATACCATTCGTAAAAAAGGTTTATGTACTTAGAAATTATTCGGCAATCAGCCAGCCTGGCCCAACCGCCTCGTCGTATATATCCTGCACGTTGTGCAGAAGAGCTATTGCTATACCCTCGGCGTCCGCGTCCGTGTCTGCGTCAAATTATAAGGTCAGCGTTAAGATAAGGTCAATATTATGTAAGGTTAGAGCATGGTCACTTGTGCTCTATTGGATATAGAGTCCCTCGAATTAGATAAAAGGCCTCTCGGGGCCGTTCTAACAGTCTTAGAGAATGACTGTATCCACGAAGTAATTTTAACTTTCACTATAAAATTGTTTTTTTACCTCGCACATTTACCGGAGACATTGACTTTATTGAATTCATTAGTGAACTCTATATAGAGTCCACTGCGTTATGACAAAAGAAAACAAAAGATCTTTCAATGGACTCTATAATATAGAGTTCACTAATCTGTCTAATCTTGATGAATTAAAACACTATGGAATATAGAGTAGTGAAATACTCGACGTGGATTGGCTGAGTGGTTGCAGCCATTCTCTAAGAAATGATAAGGTCAGCGTTAAGATGATCAATTTTCAATGTTTAGCATTGAACCAGACGTACATACCCCACACGATAACAAGCGTTTTCTCGAGCTTTCAGTATTTTGTAGTGGCGAAGAAGGCCATGATAACTGGTCATGATATGTAAACTCTAAGATGAATTACATATTATTATTCAAAATTCAGAAATATATTGTTTTCAAAATATGCAGATGATTATAATTTGCTAGCTCAGAGACGGAGGAGCGATTATAGAATATCTGTCAACTTTTTAACTTAAATTTACTGACATAAATCAAGAATGTGAAATCGTATTTATTAATAACTTTTAGTTAAACCTAGAGTAATGTGATTTTAAAGAACGAAGCAATTCTATTATGACAATTTTCAACAATTTGACACGGTTTAATGACCATTTAATAGTATAAGCGTTACTGGTATTCTGTTCCTACTGACCTAGCGGCTCTTAGAAATTTAGCACTGTATAGAACTGCTTCGTTCTTTAAAAAATCCAATCAAGTTTATTTTTGTCCTGGAGTTCTCCAATTTATGAATTAAACCTATTATATATAGATAAAATAAACGGGATTTTTAAAGAACGAGCCAGTTCTATACAGTGCTAACTAAAATTTTACTCATGCTAATTTCTGTGTACGGTACACGAAGTAAGATCTATCCCTTACTTGATTATAGAAGACTTAATATTATCGAATACTTCTGTAATTTCTGGCTATCCCTCTCTCTTCTTTCCATACTGGTGTGTCTTAGAATGGTTTCTATTCTCATATAGGTTTCAGGCACAATTGCTCCCTGATTCTGTTTTACTTCAGTGTTTACGTTTCTAAATATAAATCGTCGCTTGACTTGACAACTTTGCGTTTCGATCAACATTTCTAAAATTACCCACTGTTCCTTGCATTTGAAGGACTAACTGTTGTGATCAATGGCTTATAGATTTACAAGATTTGAATAGGTTATATTTGCTTTTATTTGGTATATCACTCATAAATGAATTGCAGTACAGTGTTTACAATATGGAGCAACTGGCAAGCTCGGGCCGTGCGCTCAGGAACGCTTCTGTACCCGCATATACTCATATTCTGTGCTCATATACTGTACTCGACTTTTCCTTTTGTCTTTTCTAAAATTGTTCCACGCGATATCTCACATAACAAAGGAAAATTTTATTTTCCGCCTAGTGGAGATTCGACGCTTAGGGCAGTTTTCCACTATGCAAATTTCTTGGACAACCATTCTGTAGTTGGGACAAAGAGTGTTCATTTGACTATTCTAAGACAATAGCCATGAAGTGCGTCGGATAAATCTTATTTCAATTCATAATATCAGGCTGGGAATTCAGTATAACGAATTTGCAAGTTTAAATAGAAATGCAAATGTCTATTGTGGTTTTAGCCTGATGTTATGAATTAAAATAAGTTTTATCTCGACGCAGAACTCGTCATTTTGACGCGCAGTGGACATTACGAACTGACTTATTAGATAAATTTACCACAAACCGGTGTGGCATGTGCCTTAAAATAGATGAGACATGCATATACATATAATACATACATCATAATGTTCGCTTCATAATATGTCTTACACACAGGTTAAAAGTTTAAAAGTTTAAAAACTATCAAACGTATTTTCGACTACAACGTCATCTTCAGGGTTCAAATTAACCATTAACTAACCTTCGCGACAGCTGCAAAGCTGAGTGAATAATCAAACTAAACCTTAATTGGTTAAACAACCTGTTAACAAACATCTTTTGTATGCTATAATAAAATTGTCGTATATTATGTAATAAAAGATTGGTGGTAGCATATAGGAATAACGAGACCATTGGCTGCGTTATAAAACAACCCATGGTCATAAGCAAGCTTATAAGCGACCTTTAGGGCTTTGTCACCTATCCCTCGTTTTGAACGTTATCTTGATCAATATGTAACCGTTTTCAATTATGAAAACAGATTTGGAATTAGTCAGTGTAAATACATAACACACGTACCTATTATAATATATATGTATATATACATATATCGTTAAATCGTAGAATACCCGTCCACTTTATACACAAATATCCAGCATATATCAATAGTGTATTATACATATACGCAAATTACACACAATAAACTGTATACGTTATCTCGATCAATATTTAACCAATTTCAATTCTGAAAACAGATTTGGAATTAGCGAGTCTAAATACATAACACACGTACCTGTTATTTTGAAGTTCTTCTGATCACAAATCGATAATGGCCGCTAGCATTTCTCTGCTCAAATATGGTCAGGCTCAAACGGATCACCCAAAACGACCTTTTACTTCCTTATAAGTATCGAGTTGTTCCTATACCATGTGTGGCTTATATATATATATATATATATATATATATATATATATATATATATATATATATATATATATATATATATATATATATATATATATATATATATATATATATATATATATATATATAAATATATATATATATACGCGAACTATTCGTGAGAAATGGAATGCTGCCACGGCGAGATTATCGGAGAGGTAATTCTGTTAGTAATAAATAAGATTGTCTCAACAATCTTGATAATGCAGAATATAACTCATTGCCAATGTTCATAATTTGAATCAGGTGCTCTGGGTGATTTATTGTGTAAGTTACTGACTTGTTTCTAAAATTATGTATTAAAGCACATAAACTCATAGCTACATGTACACACTGCTGTCCTGAATTTTGCCCAAATACAGCAACATTTCCTTGACTATAAGGTGTATGCAGTGTTTTACTGTGGTCAATGAAAGTATAGGACCAGGATTTTTCCAATTAATTACTTAGTACTCTGCTATTAAATGACTTTGACATAACTGGTATTATATAATGAAAGAGACAAATTAACACTGGATTGTGGAGTAAAGTGCTAATCAACGAAGTCCACATCAATCATCAATGCAGTCCACAAAGTCAACAGAGACAGAACTTCACTGGCATAATTCCCATCACTAGCATATTATGGCCATTGAAAATATCATCATGATTACGAACTCAGTGGAATTTGAAGTCACCATTCATGCAGCCAAAGAAATTACCATTATTCCAATGTCCACCAAAATAACTTTGCTTTAACCACATGCTGAATCGACGGAGTACATTGTGATTGTAACATTGCCATTATCAAATCAAGTGACTGCAGATCATGCAGCCAAAGAAATTACCGTACTTCCAATGTCCACCAGCATAACTTTGCTTTAACCACATGCTGAATCGACGGAGTACATTGTGATTGTAACATTGCCATTATCAAACCAAGCGACTGTCAACAAAGATCAAAGCTGTCAACTTGATTCACTGCATGTGTTGCCATTCGTACATCTCTCTCTTATTTTCATGTGGAGTTGTTAAAGAAGATTATAAATAGCAAAAATGGTCTGAATATATCGAACATAAACAGTGTGACTGTGTCGAACATGTTCTGTTGCCATGGCAATTACAAATAACATGAAATATCCAATGAAAAATTGTAAACACCATCAAAACAATTTTGCATCTCGAGACAAGCTTTATAAAATTAAAATTGTGAACACTACCAAAACAGTATATAAACAGCAACTGAAATTAACTAGAATATATGTACACAAAATGTCACAACACTGTGTCATGTACTTCACTAGCTTCAGTTTAATAATTGACAGTAAAATACCATATACAGTAAATGAATTATATTTTGTCCAGATCTAGGTTCTCCATACATGTATAATATTAATAAATTAATTAATTAAAAACCTTTGTATTATAAAACATGTGAGCGGGTTTTCTAACTTTTTTCTAACTGTCTAACATGCCCATTGGGCCATATTGCATACGCATCTCCACAGGCAATTTATGCGCGCCATGTACATACATACTTTATTGAAATGCTCCCAATCAGGCTTACAATTACAATCAGTAAAAATGTTAAAAACTCTATGTTAAGATCGCTATATTACAAATAATGTTATAAATTAGAATAAAAGATATCTAAAATATGTGATTTAATTTTCTTTTTAAAATTACTTAATGTAGGTATATGTTTAAATTCATCTGCAAGATTGTTCCAGATTTTCGTAGCTCTGTAATGAAACGTCCTCTGGCCTGAAGCAGTTCTATATAAAAAGGAATGTGTAAAGTGTCTTTAGCACGGATTTGAAGATCATGAAACTCAAAGCGTTTCTTGAACTTGTTACATAAATAGCCGGGCGCAAGATTGTTCATGCACTTGTATGTCATCACTGTGTCTCTAAACAATAACAATTGTTCAATGGGTAACCAATTTAGATCTCGCAAAGCTGGCGTGATGTGATCAAATTTCTTTGTTTTTGTGACGATCCTGCAAGCGAAGTTCTGTACAGCCTGGAGATTTTTCAGATTCGTAGAGGAAGTATTGGCCCAGACTGATGAGCAATATAGGAGCTTGCTGATTACAAGGGTTGTGATAACTAATGAAATGGTATCACTGTCGAAACTGTCCTTGGCGCGGTTGATTTGGCAGAGTTTATACATGCGAGACGAGACCAATTTTGTAATATAACAATCATACGTCAGGTGTGAATAAAAAATCAGGCCTAGGGATCTTTAGCTGACGTGACAGGCTTGATGGTTTTTCCCAGTAAATTTAAAGAAATGTCAGTAGGAAGAGTTCGCATAAGTTGACTCGTGCCAATAAGAAGAAATTTTGTTTTCTCTGGGTTGATCAACAAGTGGTTTGCAGAACACCATTTTACGACTCTGTTGAGATCAGACTCTAAATCGTTAATTGCTTGGCGTAAGTCTTTGATGGGAAACGATAGGAAAACTTTGGAGTCATCCACGTAGGAGTCAAGGACACAAGATCATTTGTATAAATACAAAATAATAGAGACGATAGTATTGCGCCTTGTGGTACCCCATGAGTAATAGGAAGTGAAGGAGACTTTGTTGAACCTATACGTACGAATTGTGTTCTGCCAGAAAGGTAACGTTCGAACCATTTCACTGTATGAGGGGAGGCACCGACGCAGGTTAGTTTGTGTAAAAGGATTGAATGACTGACACTGTCAAATGCCTTGGACAAATCTAATAGCACGAGAGCTGTCAGCATTGATTTTTCCATGGCTTCCAGCATGTGATCACTCACCATAATGTTGATGGTCTCGGTAGAGTGGTATTTTCTATTACCACTTTGATTGAATGTCAAACGATTCTTCTCGGATAGGTAACTGCTGAATTGGTTAAGGACGACTCTATCGCAAACTTTTGAAGCAACGGCCAGGAGTGAAAGAGGTCGATTATTCGATGCCACTTCATGATCACCTTCTTTTAGCAAGGGTATCACTTCTGCTAATATCCAGATATCGGGAAATGTGGATGATGCGAGTGAGCAGTTTATTATTTGCGTAAGAGGGTCTAAAATGACAGGAAGACAATCCTTAATTGGCTTTGTTGGAGGGCATTGACAGGATGATACGTTGGACCTCGGCGGCACAGGTGACTGACCTGAAGTTAAACAGTTCACTTGTTGAATAATAATTTACTGTGGCAAACGGGTTTGGTAGCTCGATGTTATTGACTTCGGCTAAGTCTATTGCTGCATGCAGCTGCTGTATTGCTTCCCACCGAAGTAAAATATACGTTAAAATCATCGGCAATTATCTTTGGGTCTTTGCTATATACTTGTGATTCCTTTCCCTTGCCAGAGATGAGTTTGTTTATTGTCTTCCATAGTGAACCGGGATTTTCTTATGTTTTTGAACTTCGTTGAGCGAATATGTTTTCGCTACTTCCTTAAGTTTGATCTTATAGTTATTCCAATCATTGCTATTGCGGGTCTGCAGGTAGCGGCGATGAAGTCGATTTCTATTTGCCATGAGGCTTTTAATCTCGTGCGTGACGTATGGGCATGGTCGACTGCGTAACTTCACAGATTTTACAGGCGCATGCGCGTTGAGGACAGAATTGAAAATTTCCATGAAGATTGTTAATTTCGAGTTTACATCATCTTCCAAATTAATCGATTGGAGATGATCAGTGTTCGCACTAAGATCAGCCAAAAATTATGTCGGGTTATAATGCTTAAAGCTCCGTACAGTTATGAAACTGGGTGGTTGAGATTTCAATTTTAAAACAGCGAAAACGGGCAGATGGTCACTAATCGGAATATCGAGGACGCCGCTGTCGATTACAAGTGTCGGAGACGAGGTGAGAATAACATCAATGCCAGTGAATGGCAAGTGTTGGTAATCCTGGTTGGAGTATCAATTATTTGAGTCAGGTTTAATCCCATTAATAACTCGATTAGGGCTTTCTGGTCGCCCATAATAAAGATTGGCTTGCCCAATAACAGCGCTTGCGTGTAATTGGGCTTAAAAGTATCCTCGAAACATATTATGGGGCAGTTTGGTGGACGATATACGACGCATATCAAAAAGGATTTGTATTTTTAAAGTTGAAGTTTTATCCATAGCTGGTGGAAAAAAGAGTCTGACGTTTGAGAAAGTTCTTTCATGACAGAGGCTTTTATTTCTTAACGGATATAAGCACACACGCGTGTCCCTAATTGTCCACTAATTAAGTAGCCCGAGTTAACGCCTAGCGGGCGTCTTGTTTAAAAATTACTTGGTTGTGTCAGATATACTTCAATACAAAGTATGAATAATTTTGGTAACGATTTCTTGCATTAACGACTGTTATAACGCATTTTATTGCCCAGCCTCGTTTCCATGCTGGGTCATATACAGGTACCTACGGCCGCTATGGTGGGTTTAAAAAGTGACGTGCAAGTCACAAAATTGCCGACAAAATTTTCCATGTTCCTTAGAGTTAGGGTCCCCTTAACACATCTAGACTAGTCGCTTGTTTTCATCACTACAAAATTCCCACAGGACTATATTCCGCTTGTAATTTATTCGTCTGGAATATTGGTGTACAGATGATCCAGAAGTTATCCATAATCGGTTGTAGGAAGTGCAACTTTTGCTGCTATGAGGGACCGAATAGTTTAAGTATCTGCTATTTCTGACCTTCATCTGATAATGTTGAAATCACCAAATATAATTTTTCTATACTCTTTGGAAAATTGTCTTAGAATAGTCAAATAAACACCAAAGACTTATCCTTGTCCCAACTACAGTATGGTTGTCCCAATTACGTCGTAATTCCGGGGCCTATAGTTATTCGCGGCTGATAAGCCTAATTTTGCTTGTAAATTCGCGCGAAACGACCTATTATTTTTGTCTTATGAGCTCTCAGCTGGAACTAATTAGAAATATTTTGA
This sequence comes from Chrysogorgia sp. JL179-B06, assembly GCA_035772405.1. Taxonomy (NCBI): domain Eukaryota; kingdom Metazoa; phylum Cnidaria; class Anthozoa; order Scleralcyonacea; family Chrysogorgiidae; genus Chrysogorgia; species Chrysogorgia sp. JL179-B06. The sequence continues at coordinate 421,345 of JAYKKM010000090.1, forward strand.
ATATAGAAATTCGCTTCGCGCGAATATATTTGCCCAGTGGAAAACCGCCCCTTATGTCGAATCTCCACTAGGCGCAAAATAATATTTTCCTTTGTTCTGTGATATATCGCATGGAACAATTAGAAAAGACAAAACTAAAAGTCGAGTACGGTATGAGCACAGAATATGAGTATACGGGCACAGAAGGGCAGAAGCATTCCTGAGAGCACGTCCCCGAGCTTGGCAATTGCCGCCATATTAAACACCCTACTGCAATTCATGTTTGAAGATGTGATATGCCAAATAAAAGCAAATATAACCTATTCAAATCTTGTGAAATTGTTGTAAACCCATAAGCCATTGATCACAACACTCAGTCATTCAAATTCCAGGAACAGTGGCCATGGGTGATTTTAGCCAAATGTTGATCGAAACGCAAAGTTGTCAAGTCAAGCGACGATTTATATTTAGAAATGTAAACATAGAAGTAAAACAAAATTAGGGAGCTTATGCCTGAAACTTCTAAGAATAGAAACCCTTCTAACACACACCAATATGGAAAGAAGAGAGAGAGGGAAAGCCAGAAATTGAAAAGAGAGCTAGAAGTATACTGTACTCGATAATATTAAGACTTCTGGAATCAAGTAAGAGCTGTAGATTAGTAGAAACAGAATACCAGTAACGCTTACTATTAAATGATCATTAAACCGTGTCAAATTGTTACAAATTGTCATAATAGAATTGCTTCGTTCTTTAAAATTACGTTGCCGATCGTCCTATTTAGCAAAAAGTAATTACTAAATACGATTTCACATTCTTGATTTGTGGGTCTCTGTTGAGCTATCAGTATCAGTGGCGAAGCTGGCGATTGGTCAGCTATGCTAAATTATAATCTCTGCATATTTTGAAAACATTATATTTCTGAATATTTGAATAATGATATATAATTCATTTTATATAGTTTACATACCATGGCCTCCACTGATCAGTATTACAAGGACTATTAACAGTTAACAACATGAGTTAACCAATGTACAAAATAGTGTAAGCTCGGGAAAAAGCTTGTTATCATGTGGGGTATATACGTCTGGTTCAATGCTAAACAAATTGAAAATTCAACATCTTAACGCTTTCATAATGTTGACCTTATCTTAACGCTGATCCGGAGGGTATAGCAATAGCTCTTCTGCACTAACGTGCAGGCGAGCTAATAATATACGACGAAGTGGGTGCTTGATTGTCGACATAAACCGTTCCTACGAAGGGTATGCATGTTCTCGTAATATAATAGACTCGTATGGTATTTATTTAGACTCGGTAATTCCAAATCTGATTTCAGGATTGAAATCGAGTAAATATTGGCCGAGATAACGTTCAAAATCCCGAATTGAAAACATAGTCCTAACCCCAAACCAAACCCTAACCCTACACCGAATATTAACCCTAACTCTTACGATAATGCTTTATTTTAGAAATAACAGCTGATTTTAATTTCGAATTTTATTACCGATAGTTATGTGACGTTATTTCGGGATTTATATGAAACTTCACCCGGTTATTTAATAATCAGCGAACGACTTTAAATACATTTTTATTTTGCTTTGTGTCGAGCGTGCTGTCCTAGTGTGGTTAGATTCCAGGGTTGCGATGCCGAATATGGCGAGTTCAATTCCCACAACGATATCCTTTTTGTGAGTTTTATTTTAATTTTTTTGTTTAATTTTTTTGTCTTGATTTTTAACGGTTAGGATTAGGGTTTGGCTAGGGTTAGGGTAGGATTTGGGTTATGATTATTATAATTATTGTTACGATTACCGATTAATTGCCGGTCATACGCGATCTGTGGGCCCTGGGGACCATGGGTGGGGAAATAAATTCTAGGGGGAGGAGGCGGGCGAGGGGTTATTGCGGTACACGTATTTTTAGTATGGAGCTGTCTCACGGTCGAAATTTGGGACACAATTTTAGGGCCAAAACAGCTGTACTAAAATTACTATGTAACCCTATCAATAGCTTTAAATTGATAAATAAAGTATATGTGATGCTTGCATTAATAGTGGCGCAGTCAGAGCTTTTTACGAGACGATACCAAATACTGTAACCCTATTGCTACCTTAAATTCGGGATATAACGTATAAAGAAAACGTTGTAGTAAATTACGTTGAATCATATACTCTGAGACTCAACTGGGACCAGTTGCTAAAAATGCAACTTTAAAGCCTTTCGGCTTTGCTGGATCTAGACCAGCGCTCTATCCGATTGAGCTTCAAACCCGTTACCGTGAGCTTAGCCACGAGTTCAGTATATATGGTAAAGTGGGTAATGCCGGTGATGCAATACTCAAGTGTCGGAGTATCTGATTCGGACACTTGTAATTTACTCAAACGTTTTCTTCATCTGATTCACCGAGTGTTAATGCCAAATATTAACTTTAAAGGACATTGGCAATAAAAATTAAGTTTGTCTAATATGAAAGAACTCGTAAAATGATAGAGTAGCACCTTTTACAAATTTTCCGTATTTTACTACGTTTTTGAAATATTTCAGTTTGTTTGATATGTAAATTAGATGGTCTCAGACGTCAGGTGCAGGGAGAGAATTTTCACTCATTAAAATATCAGTTACATCTTGAAGTTTGTTCCACAAATTTACTTGAAAATGTGCGTATATAGCTCCTCAAGATAATGAACGTTGTAAACTTAGCAATTACTGAGATATAAAACATGTTTTAATGAGTGAAAATTCTCTATCCTGCACATGACGTCATCTCACATTTACATATCAAATAAACTGAAATATTTCAAAAACAAAGTAAAATACCGAAAAGCTGTTACTCTATCATATTACGAGTTCTTTCATATTAGACAAACTTAATTTTTGTTACCAATGTCCTTTAATATAACCTATTGCATCACAGGCATCATCAACATTGCTATATATATTGAACTCGTGGTTTAGCTCACGACAACGGCTTAATTCTCAGCCGTAAGCTACAAGTATTGTTAAGCTTGGTATACAGTGATTATTGAATTGTGCATCCAAAATAACTCTAACCCCCACGTAAGTTATGTAACATTGTTGTAAGACGTGTTACATTTGTTATTTATTGCTCGTATTGCTTCACCAGAAGGGGTCGCCCCGTACCTATATATACTACAGTATTATACCGTACTCAAGCATTGTAATTGGTTGATTAAAACAACAATAGAATGGAGCACAAAGAGATCAATGAAATACCGCAATAACCTTTGTTCCTCGTAGCCAATCACAAAACCCGTTCATTTTAGGTACCTGTACCTACTGCGCATTTCCGGAATTTGTTTACATTTTTTTGTTGATGTTCGTTGTTCTGGTGTTCTCGAGTCACGCTAAATATATTAACCGGAAAAACCGTTCGTTTATAGTCAAGATGGTAATGTCATCAATCTTTATTTAAATACGGAATCCAACTCACAATGTTGTGCTCTTCCTTGGAGCTGTATATACAAAGTATATCAATTGCATTCCAAGCATTCCTCTGTGTGAGCCTCACAAACAAACAAACCGCGCACATGCGCGTAGGGACTATTATTCACCTTTAACGGTGTTTATACGCATTTCCTAATGCCTAATGATACTCTAATACATGCTATAGACATATATAGTAGAGACAATCTTCCGCATCACAATCATTCCAGCAGCATTTCACAACTAGCTAAACAATATTTATACAATGTGAGTGACTGTAATTCAGTGATATAAGTCTTAGACTAGTACAGGAACAAACAACGTTGTTCCCGAGGTTGAGGCCCCTATTATAAGCATCGCTTTTGTTAGATTATTTTTTCTAAAAGGGCTTTTAAAACGGGAAACTGTATAAGTTTACTATATATAGTCCCTCAAGCCCTACATTATGCAGACAATGGCGGGACATGCACGGCTCGCCTCTAACCCTCAGCTTTGTGATAACTACGTTTTCAAAATAAACTACAAACATGCTGATTTACTCGTCCTTATCCTTTCTTCTCTCCAGATTCCACCACTGCTAGTCGATGAAGTTCTACGTTGACGTTGGCATTGTTGTCCGGATGTACTGACGATGAGTTGGTGTTGGGTCGCTTTACATAAATCAATACCTGCATAAACGTAAGGAATAAAAAATTTGGTGCAAACATAAAAATACTATAGAGTTTTAAACAGAGGCATAAGTCCCTTTTACAGAGCGGCAACTACTGCGCCTCCCGCCTTTTCCAAAAAGCGGCAAAGGAGCAGACGAGCCCTTTTAATTTTGCCTTAAATCCTATCGAAAGGTAAATATTGTATATTTATGAAAAGATATCAAATGTTCTTTCAACGTACTAATTAGTTTTAAGGTATCTTAGTTTTTTCTTTATCGCACCATTTTTAAGAAATTAAAAATCTGCCTTGATTTCGTAGTCATATTTTATCCATAACTGTTTCTTTCTGAAAAGCCATCTAATATATGTCTCCCTGAACAAGCTAATTGAAAGTGCCCTCAATGCGCGGCGTACCCGCTATTCGCCATTTCGTTATAGAAGTACGGCGCAATCCTGTTCTGTCAGCAAATGTCTCCTGTTTTATAACAACTATTTACTTGTTTATTCAATGTATACCTTCCAGATTATGTCAGGAAAAGAGGTTATCACAGGGATTTAATATAACGCCGCACTGATTTGCTGTCGTGCGTGTCCATTTCTTGATGCAGCACAGGATTTTCAAACGACTAATCAAGAACCTTTTAAATTTTCGACTTCCATAAGAAGAACGTTATTTAAAATGAGCGTAATAAAGCCTGTTTTTCGCTATTTTGTGTCTTATTCTATGTTATAAAAGACTTAAAATGGAATGTTGGAAGATCACTCAAAAAGCTAAAACCTCGAGCAACTCTTACGCAATCGTCGTCCTCTCTCACCTTCCTGCGTTTATAACTGGATGGAGCATCTCAAACCATAAATCATTTCTTAACTAAAACTGATAGCAGCAGATAAATATATTTTTATATCTTTAAACACTTGCAAATGCAGGTATTATAGGTTGGTGCAAACTAGTACCCTGGATGCCGGAGTTTCTTCTGCGATTACAAAGAGGAACGGGCTAACTTGCGGGAGCGGCGACTGGGATTTCTTCTGGACTGGTGAACGTTATTTTATCGTTATGACTAGAATTTGACACCTTTTCTATAAATCAAATCGTTCTCATCACGTGTCGGGGAACGATTTAATTGGCTTTCCTCGACGAGATCTGAGAGAGCGCCCTGCACTGATTCAGAGCTCGACACTCTCACAATTTTACCCTATCCCCTTTGCGAGCTCGGAAGAAGCTCTGGCACTAGAGGCTTAGTTGAAAATTTTGATTTTGCCGTGAATCTTCTCTATTTGAAAGTTCTTCCATCGACTTTCAACAGTAAAACTGAAAGTGCTGTTGAAAACATGTGCTACATCATCCGACTGATGCTTTTATAACACAAAAGGTGAAGAAACCTCAGTATCGTGATGCAGATATAGTCTGGAGGCAGTTCTCAAAAAATAACATGTTCCATGGACATTTTGAGTAGAAGCTGGAAACAGGGTATAAAATGTTCATCTTGTGATCCTTTTCAAGAATATCGCTGTTTCCAACTCGAATTTTTCATTTTAAGGCAGCTAACGGAGGTTTTCTCCAGACCCTTGTTTTCGCAACATGGAAACGAGGCTGAACCAATGATTGTTTTTAATCGGCAGGAAAACGTTTGTCAAAGCACGTAAAAATTCGTACAATTATTTATGGCATGAATATGTTCAACATCTACACAAATAGAAGACACAGGACTATTATTTACGTTACTGGTCAGATTGATCACATGACTTTTAAAAAATTTTTAAAATTCTTATTTTTCAGCTTTCAGAAAATTATATTCACAAATGTAAAATATAAGCGGAAAGTCTATTTTAATGTAACTCAAAGTCGCCTTAAAAAATTAACGTATTAAATAACCTTATAGTTACAGTATGCCTGATGGTCCAACATTGCTTGATGGGCAAGCTACATCTACAATACTGGGATATACTTTATGCTAACAATCCATGTAGGCTCCCAACCTTAACCCATGTACTAACTAAGATTATGCCACAAAATGTAACTGAAATTTACACATTATTGTGTTTCAAGTGGCTCAGAACATTGTCTATATATTAATGTCAAATATTTTCCAGAGTGTTCCCCTTAGACATAAACGTTCTATTCTTCCAAGATTCCGTTTCTACAAAAATCGCCACATTTACAGGCTTTGCAGCACTGTAAAGAGAGGCACACACAAGTACATCTTCGTGTGACACAAGCACGCTCAGTAGAACATCTGCAGAATGCTAACTGTAAGCAAGCAGCCGAGATTTGTTCTTCAGTCGTTAGCTTGGGCTTCAGAATGCCTTCCTCGTAATGCCATCCATTCCCTTCTTGAAAGAACAGGACACGGCTCCAGTGCCCTTCTTCATACGAAAGTTTGCAGATGTGCACGCCTGATGTGTAGGTGGAGTGCATCTTGCGTGGGTGGGAGGGCATCTAAGCTTTTTGTTGCGTGTCTAAACGATGTCACTCTCTCGTGGTGTATGAGGACTTTATCTGTATCTGAGTTATAGAGGTGGCACACAAAGGCTTCGGAAAGTATACCCGCTCATTTGGGACGTTTATCTCACCAAGACGCTGCAGCAGCTCAGGATATTTCAAGGACACGGCCCACTCAGACTTCTTACCAATACCAGCGAACTGGCTCGTAGTGTCACAGCCCGTTAGAGCATGGAATGCCAACAGGGATTCTCTCTTCTCTTCTGTGATCTGGATTCGGTGTATAGGAACATAGCGCTTTCTTTTGCGGTCCCAGAAAACATCGACACAACTTGACATAGATGAAATATGTGTGCCGTGAGAAGCAGAAACATATCAGTGTCGCGAGATATCACATTTATCTGCTGACTACCTCTGATTGTGGTTTCTCTGGCATGCAGAAAAATGTGAGTGTCTGCCTCCTCGTGGTCAGATTCTAGTCTTGTCACATCTCTATAACTAGAACTCCACGCCTTCTTTGCGTCATTGAGCATTCGCTGACAATAAGTGCTCGTCCTCGGTGCATTTGGTACGTTTAACACAAATCCAGATAACGGAAGAGAAGAGACAATCCCTGTTGGCATTCCATGCTCTAACGGGCTGCGACACTACGAGCCAGTTCGCTGGTATTGGTAAGAAGTCTGCGTGGGCCGTGTTCTTGAAATATCCTGAGCTGCTGCAGCGTCGTGGTGAGGAGAACCTCCCAAAATGAGCGGGTACTTTCCGATGCCGAAGCCTTTGTGTGCCACCTCTATAACTCAGAAACAGATAAAGTCCTCATACACCACGAGAGTGGCATCGTTTAGACGCGCAACAAAAAACTTAGACGGCCTCCCACCCACGCAAGATGCACTCCACCTACACATCAGGCGTGCACATCTGCAGACTTTCGTATGGAGAAGGGTACTGAAGCCGTGCCCTGTTCTTCAAAGTCCAGAAGGAAATGGATGGTATTACGAGGAAGGCATTCTGAAGCCCAAGCTAACGACTGAAGAACAAATCTCGGCTGCTTGCTTACAGTTAGCATTCTGCAGATGTTCTACTGAGCGTGCTTGTGCCACAGGAATATGTACTTGTGTTCGCCTCTCTTTACAGTGCTCCAAAGCCTGTAAATGTGGTGATGTTTGCAGAAACAGAATCTTGGAAGAATAGAACGTTTATGTATAGGGAGAACACTCTGGAAAATTTGACGTTAATATATTGATAGTTAAATAAAGACAATTGAAACACAATTATGTGTAAATTTCAGTTGCATTTTGTGGCATAATCTTAGTTAGTAATTGGGTTAAGGGGAGCCTACATCATGGTCAATCGAGATATGGTCTGGAAACTCATCTAAAGTCTTTGTTCTATCTTTTTGTTCGACTTTATGCAATTTTGTGCACGGCGACTTTGAGTTACATTAAAATAGACTTTCCGCTTATATTTTACATTTGTGAATATCATTTTCTGAAAGCTGAAAAATAAGAATTTTAAAAAATGTTTAAAAGTCATGTGATCAATCTGACCAGTAACGTAAATAATAGTCCTGTGTCTTCTATTTGTGTAGATGTTGAACATATTCATGCCATAAATAATTGTACGAATTTTTACGTGCTTTGACAAACGTTTTCCTGCCGATTAAAAATAATCATTGGTTCAGCCTCGTTTTCATGTTGCGAAAACAAGGGTCTGGAGAAAACCTCCGTTAGCTGCCTTAAAATGAAAAATTCGAGTTGGAAACAGCGATATTCTTGAAAAGGATCACAAGATGAACATTTTATACCCTGTTTCCAGCTTCTACTCAAAATGTCCATCGAACGTGCAAAATAAGCATGCTAGCGAATAGTGCCTCCAGACTAATAATATCTCCATGATGTAATGTGTAGCTGATTATTGTCGTTGATTATTCATGAGATTAGTCTGGAACATATCTGTACGATTTTAGGTAAATTTTTAAATTATCTTTGAAAAAACTGAAAAGTAAATTTTAAATGACATACAGTACATGGAGTAAAAAATCAAAATACTCCATCTTACTTTTACAATTTAAACGAATGATATTCTTAAAAAGTATTTTTCTTTTGCCACTTCATCACACTGCATGACTTGTTACAATACAAATGATAAATAGTCTCCTCGGCTTCCATAATAGGCTTAAAACAGTTTAAAATTACTCTCATGTCAGGGTTCAAAATAAATATTTTGGATTTAGATATTTTTGTAGGCTGTTTTATATATTATGTACATTTTTTGTGCCGGCTGTTTTTGTACGTGCTGTTTGCAAATGCCTGCTACGGGAGTCCACAGAAATGCCACGAGCCCCCTGCACCCAAGAAACTTTTTAGTCATATAATGCCATTTCTAACAGAAAAATAGCTTTTAAAAGAAAAAAGTGTTTTATTATTGTACAAACTGTGCGTATTTCCTCATTTACATGACCATCAGTCCAACATAAACATCAACAAGAACAGAACATGCGCCAAATACCTGACTGCAGGCTCCGCTGAAATCGCGAATCTCGATTCTCCACATTTAATACTGTTTACAAGATAGAAGATTGGCAGCAATAATAGAAAATTAGTGCGACATTTTAGTCAATTCGGAAAGTTAATTCAGTTTTGTTGAAAAGTTTTTCGATTTAAAAGTCGCCGGCTAGCGTCGTGAAAATGCCGGCTACAGCCGACAGCCGGCTGCTATTTTGAACCCATAGTGCATGCACCAGAAGTGAGTGAACACGGTGTAGCTTGAGTCATTGTTAATAGAGGCCGGGGTAACATCACGTTAGAACCGAGATTACAGAGTGATTTAGCTATTCATTAAACTCACCAAAGTTAACACCAAAAAAAGCAGAGCTGCAGCTATTCCTGAAACTATCCCCGCTATTTCTGCTGTACTCAATCCAGAATCATTATACCTGTACGTCAGATGCGTTCCATTATTCGACGAAGAAATGGATAGATGACTGTACGCGGATGTTACTTTTATCGAAGAAGAGAAAAGTAAAGAGTCCTGACTTATTGGTGAAGACGTTGTAGAAGGAGGTTGTAATGTCACGGAACTTGAGAATTCTTGAATAATCACGGAAATCGTTCGAGAGGTTGAAATAGTAAATATATACGACGTCTTTCCTCTGGTCATCATCCCAGTTCTAGACATTCCAGTTGAGTCTACAACTGCAGGAATAACATGGATCAATAAAGGAAAAAGAACAGTAGAATATAATATCTTAAATACCATTAATTCAAAAAAAAGAAAGTTCTGCTTTGTCGGAAAGTTCTGCTCGCGTGCGTAACCAACCATGAGATTGCGTGGTAAAATTCCAAAATTATTACCACTAATAGGCGGTACCATCAACGACTTTCTGCCTTTAAAGAACATTGGCAACAAAAATTAAGTTTGTCTAATATGAAAGAACTCGTAAAATGATACAACTTTTCTGTATTAAACTTTGATATGTAAATGAGAGTCTGACGTCAGGTGCAGGGCAGAGAATTTTCACTCATTAAAATATTAATAGGACAATGATTTTGTTGTGGTGACAAATTTAAATACCGCTTTGTAAAACGTACTAACCATGGTGAATGGTAATAAGTTCAGAACGTTCTGAAATCTAAACTGCTTATTTATGAACACATTTACCAAAAACTAATAATGGCGTAATGTTGGAGCAAAGGGTGAGAAAAAGAAACGAATTCTTAGAAGAACTGTTTAAAGATTTGAGAAATAAATATGCTTAAAATAAAATAGCACGATCCATTTCGGCAGGCCACTTAATTATCAAGTGCTACGTCTGCTAACTGAAAATTAAAAACACGAGCCCTGATATAATTGAAAAACTGAATCATAATCAAATTATGTCACCCCACACGTATAGGATGACACCTCACAATAACGCCAAGTTAAAAGCGAATTCCTTTTGTCTGTAAAGATCCGGATCATTGAGTTTAATATATACGGACACCATTGAGGTATAACTATAAGTACCGAGTTAGGAATCGAGTTAGGAATCGAGTTAAGAATCGAGTTAGGAATCGAGTTAGGAATCGAGTTAGGAATCGAGTTAAGAATCGAGTTAAGAATCGAGTTACGAATCGAGTTACGAATCGAGTTACGAATTGATTTTTAAAAACAAATAAATAATAATAATAACAAACAAACAAACAAACAAACAAACAAACAAACAAACAAACAAACAAACAAACAAACAAGCAAGCAAACAAACAAACAAATAAATATGAGTACCTTCAACAATTTACTATCACGTGATCTTTTCTTTGTTGTCAACAGTGACCCAAGACATAATATTTCAACATATAACTAATAAAGACAAATTTCAACTTCATACCGTCAAAATTGACTTAAATGTAGAAACAATCTTAAGATTAAACACTTTATATTTTTATAATTTTAACTTACATTTTGCTAGAGTATAAAGTATTTGACAGTTAACCTTTTTGAAGATACAATAGACCCCTTGCAATGACTTCAAAAGCAGTCTACCTGGAGGGCAATTTGTCAAATCGAAATCTCCACCATTCAAAGTAGCGCATACCCAATACAAATTACATAGTTTAATGGGCCGATTACATGAGGCGAGTCGGAGACGAGTTTAGAGTTGGCCCGGCAAGCAACAACCGGGAAAAAGCAACAACCATAAAAAGCCTGATCGCAGGTTACCGAGAGCTTGGTTGCCATGTTATCGAAATTTTGAAACAAGAGATGATAAATATACGAAGCAGGCCAACTCGGTTAACCAGGCCAATTCGGTTAACCGGGCCAACTTGCCTCCTATCTAATCGGCCCCTATATAAAGATTTTTATTTTTATTTTTTTTTTAAGTAGAGTGCTGCGTAGATAGTGTTTGGGATATATAGCAAAGTGAAAAGGTGGTTAACTGCCAAGTTTTTAGTGACGAAATACTGACGTTTTGAGCGGAGCCCTTCCTCAGAGTAAGACGAGATTAAATAAAAAAATTATTTTATACTATATTATACAAAAACTGAAGTATTTTGGTTTGTGTTTCTTTCCTTATCCAAATAATGCAGTTTTTTCTTGTTCTAACTGTTGGACCAATAAAAATAATTTCGTGCTTTTTAAATATCAATGTCACGTAGGGGCGTTGTCATGATTAATAATGCATGTCTTATAGTTATAGGCGTAGGCCTGCATGGCACTAGTATTATTGTATATAAGAACTTAGATATATAATTTACTGACTTGAATAAAGGACTCATCTAGAATCATTACATGGTGTCAGGATGAATAAATTTCGTCCACCAGAACCGCTAGTTTTTGAAGGGAATATATGTGAGCAATGTGACAGATGGAAACAGCAGTTAGAGCTATATATTACAGCCACTGAATCCGATGAGAAACCTGACAACATCAAGACTTCGATATTCTTAACGTGCATCGGGAAGCAAGGTCTCGAAATTTACAACACATTTACATTTGCGAGTGACGGCGACAAAATGAAACTAAAACCAGTAATGGAGAAATTTGAAGCATACTGCAAACCACGAAAGAACATAACACTTATATACACCATCATTTTTTTACATATAGACAAAGCGAGAGTCTGTCATTTGATGCGTTTGTTACGGAACTAAAGAAGCGAAGCTCGCAATGTGAATTTGCTACTTTACAGCACTCCTTGATTAAAGATATGATTGTTATCGGAGTTATAAGTAACTCTTTGAGAGAGAGATTACTCCGAATGGATAATTTAAGCCTTGAAGACGCCATAAAGTTAGGCCAAGCGGCTGAAGCAACGAAATTATGCAACGAAATTATGCAGATCACAAGAAAACCAGACAATAGATGCACTCAAGTGGAACCAAAACAATACCAAGTCAAAAATACCAAAGCAGGAAAACAATGAGTACATTTTCCAACCATGCAAATACTGTGGTACGCTTCATAAACGACGAAAGTGTCCAGCATTTGGTAAAACCTGCTTAAATTGTAAAAAATTAAATCATTTTGCCTCGGTCTGTCTCTCAGGAAAAAAACGAATTGACTTCGCACAAACTCAACCACAGCACGAAAGTGACAATGACGATTTTTTCATTGGGATTGTTGAGCAGACTGGACAACATAAAGATAAATCCGAGGAAAACACGGAGTTTTCGGGAGACAATGAGCGTGACTGGTTTATTTCTTTACAGTCGAATGGATCCAAAGTCAGATATAAGATGGACACTGGAGCCCAAGCCAACGTCATGCCACTATCAATATACAATCAACTCAACATAAAGCCTATCTTAGAAGAAACAAATGTAAAATTATCAGCGTACAATGGCGGAGAAATACCAGCTATTGGAAAGTGTGAATTAAACCTTGGGAACAAGAATGAAAATTACAAAGTCACACTTATCGTTACCGAAACCACATCACCACCGCTCCTTGGTCTCCAAACCTGCCAGCAGCTCAAGATTATCAAACGAGTATGGGCTGTCAACACTTCTGAGACAGATATAATGGAGCAGTATGAAGATATATTTGGTGAAATCGGTTGTTTACAAGGAGAGCACCATATCAGCACTAATCCTGAAGTCAAACCCGTCGTACACCCGCCTAGAAAAATTCCCATCTCAATGTTGGAGAAACTTAAAGCAGAATTGGAAAGAATGAAACAACTTGATGTGATAGAGAAGATTGACGAGCCAACTGATTGGGTCAGTTCCTTGGTGATCGTCGAGAAACCTAATGGCCAAATTCGCCTTTGTCTGGATATCATCATCCCATGCCAACTGTTGACGAAATACTGGCCAAGCTTGGAGGAGCAAAGGTGTTTTCAAAATTAGACGCATCAAGTGGCTACTGGCAGATAAAGGTCGATGAAGAGAGTTCGAAATTGCTTACTTTCAACACACCATTTGGCAGACACCGATTTAAGAGGTTACCGTTCGGGATACACAGTGCGGCAGAAGTGTTCCAAAAGAAAATCTCTCACATCATTAGAGACATCGATGCCAACGATCAAGATGACATCATTGTCTTTGGTAAAGATGATGAAGAGCACGATAAAGCTCTCAAGCAAGTCCTTGATAGAATTCAAGAGTCTGGGCTGAAGTTGAACAAGAAGAAATGTTCTTTCAAAGTAACAGAAACCGTCTTCCTGGGACATCTCATCTCTGCTGATGGGATCAAGCCAGATCCTTGCAAGATTGAAGCCATCCTTAAGATGCCAACTCCAAGTAACAAGACAGAGTTACAAAGATTCCTCGGAATGATCACCTATCTCGGGAAATTCCTGCCAAATCTCTCGAAAGAAACGGCACCGTTACGTCAGCTGCTGGAGAAAGATGTCCAATGGGGCTTTGAACATCAACATGAAATGGCAGTTGAAACATTGAAGAGGATGATTACCAGTAGTCCAGTGTTAGCTTATTATGAACATAAGCTACCTACACGTGTTACAGCTGATGCGTCGAAAGCAGGCCTAGGAGCAGTTTTAGAACAGGAACACGACGGCAAATGGAAACCAATCGCATACGCCAGCAGAGCTATGACCCAATGTGAACAGCATTATGCCCAGATTGAGAAGGAGACACTTGCCATAGTGTTTAATTTGCATGTGAACGATTCCATGAGTATACCTATTCGGCAAGCGGGTCATAGTACGTTCAGATCACAAGCCACTCAAGGCAATCTTTTCCAAGCCGATCAGCAAGGCACCTCCAAGAATCCAGAGATTCCTGCTACGACTTCAAAAATATGATCTTCAAGTCGAGTTTACACCAGGACGTGAGATTCCTGTTGCTGATACACTCAGCAGAGCATATCTCACTCATCATGTCAAGCCAGAAGTTTCAGAGCAAGAAATCAGATGTCATGTCCATTCCACAATCGAAAGTTTACCAGTATCCACGACCAAGCTAGACGAGTTCAGGAGAGAAACTGCAAAGGATGAAAGTCTCTAGAAACTGAAAATTTTCATTCAACAAGGATGGCCCGACGACAAAATACCAGATGAAGTCAAGCCATACCTAACCCATCAAGACGAAATTTCTGAAGCAGAAGGCATCATGCTAAGAGGCAGTCGCATCATTGTGCCAACGTCTATGAGGAAAGAGATGAAAAGCCGGATACACGAAGGACATTTGGGTGTAGAAAGATGTAAAGTTCGTGCTCGAGAAGTTATGTACTGGCCTGGGATATCTTCCGAAATTACCGACATGATTTCACGATGCAGCACCTGTCTCGAGTCTAGAAGAAAACAGCAACGAGAACCAATGCAACCGTTGGAGCCAACAACCGAAGCCTGGGCAAGAGTTGGAACTGATTTGTTCAAAATGCAAGGCAAAGATTACCTTCTTGTTGTTGACAACCACACCAACTACCCGGAAATTAGCCTTTTGCCAGATACATCAAGCTCCACTGTAATCAAGCACACCAAATCACTATTCGCGAGGCACGGCATTCCGGAAGTAGTTATATCCGACAATGGTCCGCAATATGCGAGTAAGGAATATCAAGAATTTGCAAGAAAATGGGAATTTCAGCACATTACATCTAGTCCTTATTACCCTGAAGCGAATGGGAAAGCTGAGCGGACAGTTCAGACAATAAAATCATTATTGAAGAAGGCTTCGAAAGATGAAGAAGATCCGTATCTAGCATTGTTAAATTTTAGAGCATGCCCATGTCCAGATGGAACACCGGCACCAGCCACCATTTTAATGAATCGGGGGTTACGCACAAGGTTACCCAGAATGAAGGAAGAAACATCGCAACTGAACAAATTGGTACTGGAGAAACAGTGGAAGCAGAAACAATATTATGATATCAAGACGAAGTCCCTCCCTCCTCTTGTTGAAGGATATCCACCGTACGAATTCGCTGCGGAAAGGGCTGGGATTCACAGGCACAAGTGATAAAGAAGGCAGATACGCCCAGATCATATATCATACAGGATGATTCAGGCAGAATCTTGAGAAGAAATAGGAGAGATCTCCTGCGCACCGACGAAAGCTTTATCGTAGAAAGCCCACAAGACTCAGGGGATGACGATATGGAAGTATTGGAACCATCCACATCTGATAGTCAGTCCACTACCATTGTTGAAAGTCCTTCAACAGGTTCCTCCCTACCTCTTACAACCCAAATCTCACCATACAAGACAAGATGTGGTAGGACCATTAGACCACCTGTGCGGATGCAGGACTATGAACGCTGAAGTTTTGGAAAGAAAAACAATTGTAAATAACTATTAGAATGAACATTAGTTTCGAACTAACAATTATTAAATTTAGTGATTAAGAATTTTATATTAATTTAGTGTTTAAGAACTTTATTTTCTTTATTTTTGAAAGGGGAAGATGTCATGATTAATAATGCATGTCTTATAGTTATAGGCGTAGGCCTGGCACTAGTATTATTGTATATAAGAACTTGGTAGTTATACTTGAGATATATAATTTACTGACTTGAATAAAGGACTCATCTAGAATCATTACAGGCGTGAACGCAAGACTAACCTAAAGACAAACATACAAGTTTACTGTTCCTGCCAGGCTTGTCAGCTGTACAAAAACCTATAGAGAAGGCTTTTACTGACTTTTAATAGCGATTCCTAATACGATTCCTAACTCGATTCCTAACTCGATTCCTAACTCGATTCCTAACTCGGTGTTTAGGTATCCTCTTCGAGAGAATTCTAAAATTTGAATTAGAATAGGCATCAGCGCAAGGCTTACTAGACAGAAGGTGCTTACCGATCGCCGAGTTGCAACTACTAGGTAAATCTGAGCGACAATGTCGCAAAGGCTGTTGTCGTAATGGCACTGATTTATTTCTAATACCGCTAGGAACATGTTGCTTAATCCTGTCACTCAACCTTTGAGTTGTTCTACCTACATATCGAGAATCATAAATAACATAACTTGAGGGGAAAATTGGGTAGAGACTCTTTGTGAGTGGGAGGAAGAATAGTTTTAGATGAAAAAATACAAACTAATCTAGCAGCAAAAAATGTTTTCTCGGTAATCAATTTAAGAGATTTTTCAAACTGTTCCGACACTTGACCAATCCATGGTAGTTTTAAGTAAACCGGACATTTTCTGGGACCTATAAATTTATTCCTTCCAAAGTCTTGATTGAATATCCTATCAAGTAAACGTCCGGGGTAACCATTCGGAAGAAATATAGATTCTAACTCATCCAGATCCTTTTGAAGATGTCTTTTTTTCCGATGATATCTTGTAGGTACGATCGATACTGACATCTGACTAAAGGCTACAATCAGTGACATTATTATTGGGACACTTCACTGAATATATTCATTACTCCCCCTTGCCCCCTATTCAATGTTGGATAAAGAAAAACACATTTCTATTTCATCGTACCATTGCTGTTTGTTTCTCAACCGATTAGTACAACATTGAAAAGGGGGGAGGGGGTTCAAGGGGTAAAGTTAAAACATTTTGGTAAAAAAATCGATTCATTTGGTGTGTCCCAGGTTTTTTTGTCACTGATTGTCTGATTAAAAAACTTCATCTATTGCATACAAATTCCGTATTATTACATTACAATTGCCAATAAAAAGTAAAGTTTTTCGGTCTGGGACATTAACTAGATGTGCTAACATTATTTTAAAGCAGATTGTTTGTTGTTTTTCCCGGAACTTTGTTTCTTCAATGCAATTAAGTAGAAATATGAAACCTTCACGATGACATGTTAGTTAAAGCACGTGCGCCTGCAAAATGCGACCCAAATACAAAGTTATTCGTTTCATATGGAATGCCACATGGGCATTCGAAATGATACAATCTATTTTCTATGACAAACTGCTACAAAAAGCTATTAATAATATGGAATGTGGTTGAATTTCAGTCACGTAATATTCCTCGGGTGAACGATATGCCGTTTATGTCAATCCTTTCACAAACAGCTTGCGCATGTTATACTATCCCTTGCGTTATATTTCCTGTTGAATTTTTGATATTACAATGCTAGTGGTAATGAACAACCAGTATGAACATTCTTCATTGCACACAGAATCAGTAGAACTGCGTTTGAGAGAAACGCTCAAGGTTTATATGGCCATTTAAAGTCATTGAAATCGTTTATATAGAAAGTTCTCAATTTCCAAACTAAATGCTCGCAGGAACAATAACAGGAAATGCCCTCTGAGCGGCATATTTCTCTCGCTAGGAAAGTTCATCCCCAATTAAAGGGCTGTAAAAAAGACCAAGTAGCAAAGTAAACAATGTATGATACTGATATTGTTCTTTGGAAACGATTTTACTCAAGTAACCATATCAAAAGTTCTATATTTTAGAAGTTAGCACAAGTAACCACAAGTAACCACAAGTAACCATGGCAAATTAAAATAAATTAGATTATCATTCTATATTTTTATAATGTTCGTGGTTACTTGTGGTTACTTGTGGTTACTTGTGGTTACTTGTGCAAATTTTATCATAAATAGCTGGTTACTTGTGCGAATTAAGTATTATTTGAATTCCAGTAATCGTAAGGTATATAATTCGCAAGCAAAAAGTAACTTGCGCGAATGCAATGGCCATGTAACGTGAAACTTTATGCCCTGCAGGAAGCCTTAGTAACTTTGAAAATGCTTGACAAAAGTGTTAGTTCATGAGTGTAGTGATCTTTAATTTGTGCTACTATGCGAAGTAAGAATAGTGTTGAGCAGTTTTTCGCGTACTGTAGTTACGCACGGACGTGCGCAAGCGATAACTGGCTTGTTTACTATTCATTCCCAGAACAATACGAGAGGTTTTAAAGCCAAATTTTCGCTGTCAACCTACATTATATGTATATCGGCAATTTTTTAGTCAAAATTCCCAGTGTTTGCTCCTATAGATGTCGTAATGCCATTTTTGCCATTTAAAAACTATTTCCAAAACAAATTATAAACTGTTCCGACACTTGACCAATCCATGGTAGTTTTAAGTAAACCGGACATTTTCTGGGACCTATAAATTTATTCCTTCCAAAGTCTTGATTGAATATCCTATCAAGTAAACGTCCGGGGTAACCATTCGGAAGAAATATAGATTCTAACTCATCCAGATCCTTTTGAAGATGTCTTTTTTTCCGATGATATCTTGTAGGTACGATCGATACTGACATCTGACTAAAGGCTAGTTTCCACTCAGGAAAATCTTCCGCAGGACCGGAACGGACAGGAACGTTTTCTTTGTCCTGTGAGCTCTCGGTTGGAACTAACGACTTTAACACAAAGTAAACTTTCCTGTCCGTTCCGGTCCTGTGGAAGATTTTCCTGAGTGGAAACTAGGACTTAATAAGAGTTTTAGTCGTCCGGAACTGAGTTTCCGTTAAACACTGGTTGAAAAGCCGGCATCCTCTTTGTTAATTAATACACCGAGGAAAGCACTGTTATTTTCAGGTAGTAAAAATAACCACATACGTGTAGTAGATTTAACTATCTGGGACGTAGTAACTTTGTCTTAGTTGTTTTAACCACAATTTTGTCGTTAAAATTACTGACTGTGGTAAAAACGACTAGTTTTTCCGCATAGTTATTTTAACTACTCGAGTTTAACTTTGTCCATAGTTGTTTTAACTACAATTTCGTGGTCAAAACGATTGCGGCTGTAGTAAAAATAACTAGTTTTTTTATATAGTTATTTTAACTATTACAATTTTAACTTTGTCGTAGTCATTTTACTACAATTTCCGGTAGTTGAAACTACTATGACTGTAGACTAGTAAAAACAACTAGTGTTTTGAATAGTTATTTTAACTACACAAAGCTATATGTTTTGTCGTATTTATCTTAACTACAATTTGCTGTAGTTAAATCTACTGAGTCATACGACAAACTGGACCTGGACTTTCCGGTATACCGTTAGTTTTCATGTGACGGGCAATGGCCTCGTATGCCACAACGCATACGGGCATAGCCCGTCACATACATGCATATGTATATGATATGTATCTGAGTGAAGAGATGACCCGTAAAGTCGTATTGGCAGTCAATATGATTTATTTCGCCGTCAATAACTACAATGACCGCGATCGTCGTTTCGACGTATATCATGAGTATATTTGATTATTATATAAACTTTGATTAGCAGATTGGTCTCCACATTGGCGTTTAAATCGGGTTTCAGTCAAATAAATGTTCTCTCAGTAACACACGATCGGAACATGTAATAGGCTACCTTATACGGTACGCGAAAATACTATTTTATAAGCTAAGGTGAACATATATTTATATTTATTTTCATATTTCCTATCTTTGTGATTGACCATTTATTTCAATCGGATTTATTTATTTATTTATTCATTTATTTCAACCAATCAGGCGACAATGACGGTTTTCTTAATTTAGCAACACAAATGGAAGCACTGTCTTCGCAGAGGTCCGACTGCGGCTCTACCAATCAGAATGCACGAAATTTTGATCCGACACAGCATTGAAGCTCGAATCGCTTCTCCAGTCGCCACAATGCGACATGCGTGAATCCTTCGGCATAGCTACAGTCAACTTCGCGTTTGGATTTGAATAATTTTATTTCAGCGCAACCAACTTTGGAAATGACAGAGGTAATTACTATTAACTTAATATTATAACTATGCGATTTACTGTTCAGTAATCATGTTTTGATATTGTTTCATTACCGATATAAATTTGGTGTGCAATATTGTTGAGGTTAATTTTGTGCACATTTTAAGTCCTATTTTGTTGTCGTTGCAATATACTTGGCCTCTTAAATAATTTACTAGCGCAGCGTAAAAACTTGTTATTGTTGAAAAAGCTGAATACAGACTTGACGAGAAGGTAGCAAGCAGACTCCACAGCATAGAGACAAACTGTTGTCGTTGATCTCTATTCTGTGATAATATATTATTATCATAATATATTATTATCACAGACGAGAATAGAGATCAACAGTTGATCTCTATTCTGTGGAGTCTGCTTACTACCTTCTCAACACGTCTGTATTCAGCATTTCACAGTTTAGATAAATTGTTAAGAACTATGTGTTCGGTATATATGTTATCAGAATTATGTAACCAGTAGGCGTATAAACAGATCATTTGGTCACAATTAAAATACGCTGTGTCTACATACCCGGCAGCCGGGCATTTAGCGAGTTCCGAATTTGCGTCTAAACCTAACACTAACCCTAATCTTAACCCTAATCCTAACCCTAACCCTAATCCTAACCCTAACCCTAATCCTAACCCAAAATCCTAACCCTAAACACGGAGATTTGGAAAATCCCCGACTGCCGGGTAAATAAGCACTTGCTACTAATCTATACAAAATACTGCCGTGACACTTCGATTAAAATAGGCTGATGGCTTATTTTGTCTGCTTATACACCACATCTCATTGTCTGTTTATGTGCACATTTCGTTTAACTCTCTCTCTCCAAGACCGGCCACTTTGTTATTTTACTGTGACTAACGCCAGGTTAATTACTTTGTCTAACGCCAGACGATTTTACTCATCAAAAGAGAGCCCCTGGGAGGGAAATGGTTATGCCAGAGCTTATATTAGTCGAGGCTTATACCCCATATCAGTGGCCCAAATGTAATTGTTCTCATGTATTTCTTTTGCTAGAATGATGAATCAGTTGACACATTTTTCGAGAAGACGGTATTTCCATAATAGTCGCTTCAAGAAACCTGTCAAATTTGATGCCAGTCTATATTGCGGCCGAGGGAATGGTTTATGCTAACTGCATGCAACATGAGAATGGCAACCACACTATATTAATTTACTTGAACTTCCAGCTGGTGAAACTGAACTATTTACAAAAGCGTGGTTAAATAAATGTTGTTATTATTGCCACAAAAGTGTGGTTAAATAAATGTAGTTAAAATTGCTACAAAAGTGTGGTTAAATGAATGTAGTTAAAATTACTACAAAAGTGTGGTTAAATAAATGTAGTTAAAATTACTACAAAATTGTGGTTAAATGAATGTAGTTAAAAGTACTACAAAAGTGTGGTTAAATATATGTAGTTAAAATTACTACAAAAATTGTAGTTGTCCTGAACCTTTTTTTTTAACTACGTTTTTGTAGTTAAATTAACTACTTTCAAATAACAGTGAGGTAGTTGATTTTTGTTTTCTAATTCGCAAGTGAACTTTAGTGAAGTATGAATACCGTTTAATAATTCCAAAAACAAGTCAATTGAGAGGTGAGATCGGGAAACATGACAAAGGTGTCATCCACATAACGTTTATACCAAATTGGCAAAACTTCAGATTCAGAACAAAATAACTTTGTCTCGTAATAGCCCACAAAAACATTAGCTAGGAATGGGCCCGATGGCGAACACATTGCCACACCGTCAATTTGCTTAAACAATGCAGTGTTGCCGAAGCTAAATTCTATACCTTTAGTGGCAGTAGTCATCAGTCCAACGAACGCATCCTTAGAAATGTTTGATGGACTGATATCTGTGTGATAAAGCGTATCACAAATCTTAATTGTCTCATCAAGTGGGATATTAGTAAAAAGACTGACTACATCGAAAGAGCTAATTGCCAAATGGTTAGATTGCTAGTGTTAACATTTAGCGCTCTTAGTTCATTGACAAATGTAAACGAGTCAATAATAACACAAGACGAAAATTTATCAAGAACCGGTTTTAAAAGTTAAGAAAGTTGCCAAACTATGTTGGGCTGACTTAACCATTGAAAGAATACGTCGGAGAGGAGCGCCTTTCTTGTGTATTTTTCTTTCAAAGGTGTGTTAAATTACACACCTTTGGTTGCGAAGAAGGTGTGTAATCTAAAGGTGCGTTAACTAAAGGTGTGTCAATTAACACACCAAGGTAAGTTTTTTTAAATAATTGTCAAAAGGTGTGTTAAATTAGTTAACACACCTTGGTGTGTTTTCTAACACACCTTTTTTAGAGTGCATACATTCGGGAACGCTCGAACCAGTAGGCCGAATGTTGCTATATAGTTCATCATCAATCTGATTAGACTACTTAAGTCGTAATAACAACGATTGCAGATTCCTTTCAGTCGTACTGGTCTTATCATACAGGTATTGTGGTATTTCTCCAAGGGCAATAAATTTAGTGCATGTTATCATTAAGTAACTCAAGCATTTTGCGCTCGTAATCATTCTTATCCAAAATTACAAATCCAGAACCTTTATCTGGTTTACATATCACTATTATCTCGGTTTCTTCGCAGACCAGACAGAGCAATAAGATGTTTTCTGGTTAGCGAAAAATATTTAGTATCTATAGGAGTTCCACTATACGCCTGTGCAATGTCTGATAATTTAGTCTTACAAGCAGTCAGCAATTATGAGGTGTAAGATTCTCTAATTGTGACCATAGAGATTCAAATACACTGAATATAAATTCACGTTTAACTTTCTGCGGAGGAATGGCGAAATTCAAGCCTTTCGATAATACTTCAGTCTCAATAAGTGAAAGTTGGTAAGTTGATAAATTAGTTATACGCGACGAGCAATCAACATTACCATAACGTCTTTTTCTAAGATTGTTAACAAGCTCGATACGTTCTTTAGCTTGCTCAAGAGTTTTCTTAACGTTAATTTCGGCCATATATGAACAAAGTCTCACAAAATCGAATTTAGATAAGAAATGTTCGGTATTAGTCGTCTCCCGATTAGGATAATAAGCAGTTTATAAATAAGCAGTTTAGATTTATATCAGCAATATCGTATTTGGGATCATTATATCGATACCTAAAACAACTCAAACAATTCCAAACTCAAATTCAACGAAAGTGTTTACAGAAAATTGGTAAAAATAAAAAAAGGAAATCAAGGAGCCGCATGTGCATGCTATTGACATAATAGTACATGCGCCAATCCAGGTGCGATATACAACGTATGAGTATAACTATATACTACATAAATGCACGAATTAAGGTACGAAATCAGGGGGTCTTCTTTGTGTAACCATTTATGGTTGGGGGACGGGTTATTGACCTGATATTTCAACATCAGGTCCAAAACAAGAAGAAAAAATAGGGAGATAACTGCAGCCCTTCGTGGATGACAAAGACATCTCAATTCTTTAAAATTGCACTGTAAAAACAGACTGGTTGAAACAACCAATTTGATAGGTTGCCTCAGACTCATACCAATCTGAATGGTTGAAATAACCATATATTTTGATTAAAATGACCGTATTTTGGTTGTTTCAACCAAATAAAATTCGGTTGTCTCCATGTATATCATTGAGGATCTTAAGATCTACGACGGCAACTTTGGACGGGGACGTTGTTCAAACAAAAAATCTTTATGCGAAACAAAACGAATGAACAATTTTTATTCCCAATTGTTATCTCAACGCCGTCCTCGTTCTGTTTACAACGCCACACAGAGCATTTTCACGTCTTTTAACGACGGTAACTCGTGGAGAGATTAGCGCTGTTCCTTAAGACTGACTTAAACATAGACACTATAATCGTTTTAGAAATATTGAAGCGTTTTGTAGTTCAAAAAACAAGCTTTGAGTGTCAAATACACTAGGCAATCGAACGTGGTTTCATTCAACTGCTAAAATTTATATTTATTTCACTGCCGTCCCCGTCCTAGGTTGCCGTCGTGGATCTTAAGGTCCCTATTGTGAGCGACGCAGCCGTTTATAAAATTATACATACAATTTCATAGACAAAAGGCTGGATAGGGCGATGTTTATGCACTGCGATTAATAACGCCGATTTTGTATAGTTATTTGTTTTGATCTTTCCTTCAATAATTTATACATGTTTAAAATGCTAATGAGTATGACGTCAACCATTCATAATTTCGGATAATTAAGACGTTGAGGATTGCATCAACTTTTTCACTCAACTCCTCAACCGTTTTATCACACGGAAAGGCAAGAAAGAAAGCCGAGTTCCTGTGTTGACGTCATACTCATTAGCATTTTTAAAACATAAATTGATCATATCAAAAAAATGTTTCACTGTTCAACTATTTGCCTCATATAGAATGTTTATAAATAAAATGGGTTACAGAAACTTTAAATTAAACAACCAGTATTAAAATAAGATGATAAAATTAACATTCAGAATAACGGATTATACCTTTTGTTGGAAAAGTGCTGAAATTAGAAGATACAGAGTGACTTTTAGCAGGAGAACTTGACGGATTTATCAACGACAACGATGTTATACTGCACAGAATACCAGACGTTGTAGATAATTCACTTCCAAACAGAGAGTAGCTCGAGCGATTCGTCATAAGAGATTGAACTATAGAGTGTTTGGAAGATAAACTTGATTGTTTAACAGATGAAATTGTGAGCTGCTTAGTAAAGGAAAAGTCTGATTGACTAGTGGAAGTGATGTTTTTTATTATAGCTGGGCTGGCAAATGCGCTGGTGATTGGTTGAACTACAGAAAATGTTACGGACGAATGTGTAGTTGCAATCATATCTTGCGTGGTCAATAAAGTGGCCGATGCTCCAACAAATGAGTCAGAAGGACAGGTTGTCGATAATGAAGAAATTTCACCGTTGGTTGGATAGGTAGGTTGGATAGTAGTTCGGCTACTAAGTTCTTTAGTGGACTGTTTGTTTCTCTGAGTAATGTTTTCTTTACTAGATGGAGTTGAAGATATGTTGGCAGATGGAACACTAAGCTGTCGGGTGGATAAGATTGACTGCTCTTCACTTGTATTCTTGGTATTCTTGGTATTCTTGGTAGGTTGAATAACATTTGACTGAGTAGCTAATATTGCATCTAAAAATAAAATTATTAAATAAATTACAATCGTGTTAAAATGATATCACAGTCAAAGTTTAACAAAATCATGTAAAAATTACTTTTGAGTCTCATGCTAGTGCTAAGCAATGAACTACAATCAAATAGGTGTGACAATGTCTTCATATATTTGTTCAATCTTAATTGAAAGAGGTAGAAAAAGGTTCCAGATAATTAGACCTAAAGTTTATAACTTATGATAGCATTGTCTAAACTAAAAAAATCCTATAGTTCCTTGCATAACTCTACGATACATAAATACACAGTGAAAATGTTGGTGGCTTTAGTTTTCAAGAAAATCCCATGGCCACTAAAAATGACAAATCAGACAAAAAATTCAATTGTTACTCTGAGTAGTAATGTTCTCTTTACTAAATGGAGTTGAAAATATGTAGGCAGATGGAAAGCTAAGCTGTCGTGCGGATAAGATGTATTGTATTCTTGGTTGGTATATATAGCAACATATTCTGTTGAAATAAAATTAAACAAATAAATTCGTGTTAATCAAAGTTTAACAAAATCATGAAAGAAAGTAACTTTTGAGAATCACTAGTTCTTTGTTTGCATACAACAATATATTTATATTTAACATATACATTCCATTTCGCTGTTTTTTGTTAAATGATATACAGTAGATTAAAATTACATCACTGGTGTCTTTGTATTCTGATGAATTACACATGTCAATTTCACATGTGAAATTGGAACCCTCACATGTGATCCACATGTGAGTCACATGTGAGTGTTCATCACATGTGAGATTTTCACATGTGAGCATTCACGTGCATTCACATGCGATTCACATTTTTATTTGTAAAATAGTCACATGTAAAATAATTACAATTCAAATGGTCTTGTCACATGTGACAATATCACTAGTAATTTACTGCGATCTACAGCAGAAGTGGTTACAAGTAGAAAGTTTAATATATACAAATAATAATAATCGAGCATCTGCAGAGTAAAAAGTAATAAGCATCAGAATAAAAAGTATAAAGATTTTAACAACACGACGCTGTGCCTTCTTTCTTTGAATTATTAACGAGCAAACTCTTATCCTGAACTAAATCTTCAGTGAGGCTAGACGACTCTTTGGTAGCAATCCAGTGGTCAAATAAATATTTTAACTCGCTTATAGATAATAAAGTTTTATACGTCAAATAAAGTTTTAATGATGTATATACGAAATTTCTTCGAACGCAGAAGATGTAAAGCATTACCAGAAATTAACGACAAAATGGCCGCCGCTTGAGGATTAATTTACATATTATCCTTAGCAAATGGCGTCCATTTTACAGTGAGTTACATAGAGCGAAAATATTAAAATGAAGATGGACTTATCGAATAGATCGCGTACCGTTTGCCGACCAATTAGTATATAGCAAGAACGATTTTTAAATTATTCAGTTAGCGGTTTGATTATAGATTTGTCAAATCTACGATCCGCCAAATGATAATTTCTAGAGATAACATTCGTCAATACTAATTGTGCCTCTATTAATGACGGAAATTTTAAAATAACCATTGTCCTGTTGTCTTTACAAGTTTGGTAATTATTAAAATGTTAGTATAAAACTTTAGCCGAACTACCCAATACTCAACTTTTAACATGTAAGTTATAGGTTCTTCCATCGACTTTCGAATATTTCACCATTCCAAACGCTTTTCAAAATAGCAAACAAAATCGTATAGGCTATTTTTTTCGGCGGATCGTCGATTTAACCTTAACCGGCAACTGAATAATTTGAAAATCGTTGTTGTATATATTAAGAGGCCGGAAACGGTAGACAATCTACTGGATAAGCAGAAACTTCATTTTAATATTTTCGCTCCATGTAACTCACTGTTAAATGGGACACCATTTTCTAAGGATAATATATAAACTCAAGCAGCGGCCATTTTGTCGTTAATTTCTGGTAATGTATCTATTGCGACGCTACGAATACGAAATATTGTGCCATAACATCACGTATCACTCTGATCACTTCCTATGTTAGGGAATAAAGTTATTTCATTATTGAATGTGAAAAACGCCAAACTACATTATGCTAAATATATAAAATGTATAAAATGTATATATTCCAACACTCGAAATTTTCCTTCACCATAAATCCTTAGAATACAATATGCATGTCCTACGTTGGAAGTGAAATTTAACAAAATTTCCATGCGTGCATATAATAATAATAATAATAATAATAATGATAATAATAATAATAATAATAATAAAGACGTATTAGGAGCATTATACAATAGTCTCAATGCTCTTACAACAATATATTCTTAATGTTACTTATAAAACTAATTACAGTTTCATTATAAGATAAAGCCTATTACATATATTACCACTATAAACAAAAAACTATTAATTTAAAAAAAGAAAAGTCTTAACTGCTGACTTAAAACTACTTAAAATATCAATGCTCAAATATCAAACGACGTGTTTGAGAAAAATAAGGTGGTCGAAATTTATTCGTTGCGGTACGTAACAAGGCCACTAGTTTCTCCTCAGTATGGCGAATCCCGCGGAGAATCAACCAAACAAAAAGGATAACGGGTATTGTTCGGAGCAATATCATGGCGCGTGTGTCTACAGCGAGTACAGTTCGATGAGTTTTATTCCAAGTTAATTACTGCACGCACGCGCACAGATCAAATTGAAGCACGCGCACTGTCGTCAGCATACGAAGCGTGCTTCGTTGATAAGTGAGGCTATTGACCTGACTAGTGCGGAGAGCCGAATTCCAGCTATAGGCTAAACAGCAAGATAAACTTATTTTTAACATTTTCTTGTGTGTGAAGACCAACCGTTTTTGCGCGAGAACAAACGTTAAAAATCTCGGTATAGACAATCCGGTATTTCAATAAATATTATTTCGATGGCGAAAAGGATACTTGGAGTTTCTCAGATTCCAATAGAAGAACACTTTGCCGACCACTTTGAGAAGTATCGCGTTCAAAATCGTACAGGAAAAAATGAAATACGAAATAATTCGCTGAGCACTTCAGTGCACGTCCAAATAGTTCACGTCACGTCACCACTTGTATATATGTCGGTTATGACGATTTATCCTGTCCATTCGGCATATTTGTTCCCAGATCCCTTTAGTCACGGCCACATATAGCCAACATGGCGGATTCCTGTGGTAGTGTTGGAAAGAAACCGGTAGACGATGAAGAATTATCAAGGCCGACGTTTGTGTTATCTGCCGAAGGCTGAGGCGGATAACACAAACTGAGGCCTTGATAATAATAATAAATAATAATAATAAACAGTATTTGGGGCATCCTACAGAACTCGATGCTCTTACAATGGTAAAACCTTAAATATCGAATAAATCCTAAAAAGTCTATTTTTACAATTTTTCTAACTACATTAATTAATATGAATAAAAACATCCTATAATAAAATTAAAATATAGATCTAAACTAGTAATATATGTTAAAAAGATAGGTCTTAATAGCAGATTTAAAGTGTGTTAGAGAATTTAAACTTCTTATGCCTTTTGGTAAAGAGTTCCACAATTTAGGTGCTGCAACAGAGAAAGATTTATCACCATAGGATTTCATGTTAGACTTGGGAATTTCTAGGAAGTTATTGTCTGAAGATCGTAGACTACGAGTCGGTATGTACTGGTTTATAAGTTCAGTTATATAAGTGGGAGCCAGACCATGAAGAGCTTTAAATGTCAATAAAAGTAACTTAAAAGAAATTCTCGCTCTTATAGGTAGCCAGTGGAGTCCACCAAGTACAGGGGTAATATGTTCAGATTTTTTCGATTTAGTAACGAGTCTAGCAGCAGTGTTTTGTATCCGTTGTAGTTTGTTCAAATTGTGTATCAGGTAGGCCATAGAGTATACTGTTACACGAGTCAAGTCTTGATGTCACAAATGCATGTATTAGTCTCTCACAATCCGTTTGCGTCAGGTATTTTCTAATCTTTCCAATATTCTTGATGGCAAATGACGCCGATTTGCAGACTTTGTTCTTAATGAAGATAATTCTTCATAATGAAGATAATTCTTCATATCATGCGAAAACCGAATTCAATAATTGTTTTATTATTTATTTAAAATTAATATTAACTTTATCAACTATTTAACAACTGCATCGTTGTAAAAACGTCATAGCGTGCAATATTAGTTTTTATATTGCACCAGGTGACGTCAATCGTGCAATAATCTTTTGTCATATTGCACCATTGATGTCACAACTCCATATTTGGTAGGGCAATGAGTTGATATGACGATTTCACCGTTGGCTGTTAGCCAATCAGCGATCACGAATTCTTTTAAACAAATAATAAAATCAGATATCAGATTCAGATATCTAATAGAACAGTGATTTATTTATTTATTTACAAGATTCGCTAGACAATGAACGCATAAAAGACGAAAAGCTACAATAATCATTATGACAAACAAATGTACAGGTAGGTAGGGACTGACCACAGAGATCTCCAGTTAATAACGGGATCCAGAATAAAAGGAAAGGAAAAGTAAAACATGGAGAGAAAAAAAGAAAATTACACGGGAAATTACAAGAATTCTAATAACACGATCTCTCTGAAAAATTAAAGCTGTGAAGCGATCGGGATTATAGCATTGACGCTGGTTACTGGTACAGGAACCCTAATGGAGATATTTTTGTCCGACCTATCTTTTATACATTTGTACAGATAAACTATATGTAAATACTCATGCCAGTAGCATTGAGGGAGGATACCGATTAACCCAAACTGGCTAAAGACCTTCTATGATTTTACAATTGTGCAGTTTTATGTGTATTTTGATGATGGCTGGGATGTTGTTAAGAGTAATTGTTAAGATCTGTAATTGTTAAGATCTGGGTAATTGTTAAGATCTGTTCGGTATGTTATCAGAATTATCTAGCTTAAATAAGAAATGAGCAGGCGTATACATTGTTCACAGTTAAAATAGGCTGTGGCTTATTTTGGCCATTTGAACCCCAAATCTTATTTTAGACATAACTAATACAACACATTGTCTGCTTACACAGCACATCTCATTGTCTGTTTATGTACACATCTTGTTTAATTCTTTCTCTCCAAGACCGCCCAAAACCGGCCACTTTGACATTTTACTCTGTGTAACGCCAGGTTATTTTACTAACGCCAGACGGTTTTACTCGTCAAAGGAAAGGCCCCTTGGAGGGAAATGGTTATGCCAGAGCTTACTGTATGTTAGCCTTATAAGTTATGTTAGCCTTATGTTAGCCTTGAGGCTTATACCCATATAAGTGGCCGAAATATAATTGTTCTATGCATGTATTTTTTTGCTAGAATGATGAATCAATTGACGCATTTATGCGAAGTCGGTATTGTAGTCGCTTTAGGAAATCTGTCAAATTTGAAGCCAGTCTATACAGTATCATATTGCGGCCGAGGGGATGGTTGTATCCTAACTGTGCAACATTGGAATGGCAACCACACTATCTTTATTTGTTGCGTGTTATATATTTTTAATATAGAATATCCTTCTTGGTCAAGATACTTTCTCGAAACTATCTTATTGGATAATTGTACTAATTCAAAGAAAAGAGTGACTATAAACAAATTTTTGAAAGAACTGAATTTCGTGCAATTATAGATGTAGCTGATTTTAGGCACATTTGTTCTAGTGGAAATAAAATATGCACAAACTTACTTATGTGAGCTGTTTTGAGGTGAATTCTATCCTTCAGAAGGAATGTTATTACATTGACAGATTAGTGGTAAAATGTATAAATGGTAAAGTTAAAGATACCACAAAATTGCGGTTAAAATATATGTAATTAAAATAACCCAAAATTGTGGTTAAAATAGTGTGTAGTTGCTCTCTGCAGTTGCTCCCTCAGTTGCTCTCCTACAGTCGCTCTTTTAGTTGCTCTCTTTGTTGCTCTCCTAGCTGCTCTATACAGTTGCTCTTTTAGTTGTCCACTTTGTTGCTCTCCTAGCTGCTCTATACAGTTGCTCTTTTAGTTGCTCTCTTGTTGCTCTCCTAGTTGCTCTCTACGTTGCTCTTTTAGTTGCTCTCTTCTTGCTCTCTTGTTGTTCCTTCAGTTGCTCCTTCAGTCGCTCTTCCAGTTGCTCTTTACAGTTTCTCTTTTAGTTGCTATCCTAGTTGCTCTCTCGTTGTTCCTTCAGTTGCTCGTCCAGTTGCTCTCTTAGTCTCTCTCTTTGTTGCTCTCCTAGCTGCTCGTTTAGTTGCTCTCTTAGTTGCTCTCTCAGTTTTCGAGGGAAGGCGTCCTTTCTTGGCAGGTATAAAAAGGATTGACAGTGGTCATAGGCGTAGGAACCGCGGACTGGGGTAAGTTCCCCCTAACATTTCTGGAAAGTGCCCTTTTTAAATATATACTATTTGTCTATATATTCTTTGTTCAAAAAGGACAAAGAATATATATAGACAAATAGTATATGTTTGTGCCCCTGAAAGCTAGCTTGAGCCCCAACTTAAACTTGCTTCGAAGAATTCCTGCGCCCCTGACAATGGTGATAGGAGATTGACCAATCAGATGGACTGAGTTCCTTTCTGCAAATCTTCATTACCAGAAATTTACGATGAAATGGCCGATATTTGACGGTTAATTTGCACATGATCCTTAGAAAATGGCGTCCAATTTTACATTGAGTTACTCATGGAGCGAAAATATTAAAATGGAGATTCTCGTTATCGAGAAGCTTGTCTACCGTTTGCTGATCTCTTAATACAGTTGTATATGCAACAACGATTTTTCAAATTATTCAGTTTCCGGTTTAATTAAATTAGTCAAATCTACGATCCGCCTTCTGAGAGCGCTTATTATCTCATTTGGGTATGACAATTTCTAGAGATAACTTTCGTCAATACTTGTGCCTCTATTAATGACGGAAATTTTAAAATGTTCATTGTCCTGTTTTCATTAGAATATATTAACATTGATTATTAAAACATTAGTAAAAAAACGTCAGCCGAAATACCGAATATTCAAATATTTACATGTAAGATATAAGTCCTTCCATTGACTTTCAAATAAATACCAAACGCTTTTAAAAATACCAAACAAAATCCAACAACAATTCAATGACGCGTAGCCTATTTTATTTGTTGGCTGTTTTCAACACAAAGTTTCAAACCAGTAACTTAATAATTTGAGAACCATTGTTGCATATATTAGAAGGTCGGCAAACGACGAGCGATCTACTCGATAGCAGAATCTTCATTTTAATATTTTCGCTCTATGTATAACTCACTGTAAAATGGGATATGTACATTCGGCCGTTTTATCGTTAATTTCTGCTGTGCTTTGGAATATGCTGATCTAGGCAAGTAATTTAAAAGGTTTTTCTGTGTAGTAAATTAATATAGTTCTTGATTAAATTGACATAGTAAAATGGGAGATATCATACGCTATAAAATCGTTGTATTATTTTACATTTTCATGAAGTATTTAAGAAGTAATTCGAATTTATAGGATCGTTACGAAATATAAGTAAATAACTAATGTAATAACTCGAAGATATTTCGCTTAAAATCAACAAAAGTACAGTATGCCTGCATAAGGTCACTCTGATTAAAGACAATAAAAAATCTTTCACGGTAACTAATGCAGACAATATTATGGTAATTTAATGTCACAATACAGCTGCATCATATATGACAGGCGTATCAGTTAAATCATAGACAATCCAGAGGCATGCCTCTGGATTGTCTATGGTTAAATAAAGTTTAGGCGATATGTTTTTTGTTAAGTGGCGCGATTTAACAACCAAAGGAAGGTTTACAACTGACAGAGAGTACTAAAAGAAAGGCTTATAATGACTACATTAAAGATTGCCTAATCACCTTACATACTGAACTAAATACATAGTATATTTTTCAAAACAAATAAATTGCACGTAGCTGTCACGGACACTCACCGGGCTACAGGGGCAATATCAATAATTATAATAAGAAAGCCACGAATGCAATATGAAACACAGAGGCTAAAACTGCTAGTTGTGTTTCCTGAACGTGTTTCCCGAGAAAAGTAACAGTACCAGGCCAAATTGTAGTATATCGTAAGTCAACATTACATGTCGGTGTGTATAACAAGAGCGGATATATATACAAACTCAAATATAAACCTTCATAAAAATATCCCGAAACTCAACCGTAACCGGAATGTAGAGCAACACAGAATAATGTTTCACGACAGGACATAAATTGAAGAAGATATTCAATAGAAACACGCTCAAACTAATTTACAGCTGCCGATGCCAAACGTCAAACCGAGACAATAGACAAACACAACAAAGCCACCCTAAAGAAAGACATACAACCGCAGCACGACAACATCACAAGAATGTGCAATTGTAGAAAGAAAAACAAATACAATTTAATAGTTTAATAGTTAAATAACACTTCGCCAATCCCACACATGGCATAACAAAAAATATAGTAGCAGTGGAAACCAAATTCCCATACTAACGCCACACTCCAACAAATATATACAGATGTACTGGATTTCCTTAAATGCCTCCGTAGGAACGTATCCAGAACAAGTCACAATAAGTTTTAGCTTCGTTTAATAATGCAACCTCGTACCCAGGGTCTTATCTCCACTCCCCGCCCCCCCCCCCCCCGCACGCTGCGATAAGACCCTGGTTGCGGCTGGTCACGTGCCCCCTAAAAAGTGGGGGGTTTTTAATTAGCGTTTAGAAAATTACTTAGGGAGGAGTGGCAAAGGTGAATAGAGCACAACACTAAAAACATCAGAACAAAAACTTCCGTGAAGGTCTAAATCTAAATTTTAATTTGTATAACACTGCGTGAAGTTAAAATTCTTATAGACTATTGCAATACGCGTATGCACGTCTGTAACATAAGGAGTGATTAATATCAAATTTCGTTCCAACAAAGGTTGACATAAACAAGCGCTTCAACGTTTACTCAAGTCTTTAAAATAATATTACAACAAAGAACGTTTTAATTAGCAGTCTAAAGTTCTGATTAATACGTTGATTTAAAAAATATTTCCCAAGAAATAATCAGTGTAAAGTAAAGTTAATGCTGAAATAATAATAACATTCAATATAAGATTCATAATAATAAAATATTAACGCTTGAAACTTTCATAACTGAAACCTGCGCATAATCTCGAAATTAGTTAATATATTAATCTGAGGGAATACAAAGGTAGGACGATAAAACAAGCTGTTGAATGAGTCCAACTTCTTTCTTGATATTTCATTTTTAAATGGCTGGTTTCTTGCGACAAATAATCAAAGCCCCCGGAGTGTGTAACGATGTTTCATATCCCGTTGCTACTTGAACAACATCAAGAACTCCCAGTCTCAAAAATAATTTCTCCAGGCAAATAGTGTTAAACTATAGAACATTTCATTACACACTGGGAACGATATCGAAATGGACGAGGAAATGGAGACTTATTAACACCTACATTTTGTCGACTCGTGGCGCGCGTGATACGTTAGACTTTCTCAAAGCCCGTTTCGCTCGCCCGTCTTTAATACCAAAACTCGAAATAAACCGGTGTAAACAAACCCAAACCACTAAACTCGTTTTAACCGAACCAAGAGGCGGACTTGGAGCAAGTCTAGTGATACGTGTAAATAGTTGTGATCTTTATCCCCTCCCACGGTGTCAAAAATGTTGTGTTGACACGTGACCAGCCGCAACCAGGGTCTTATCGCAGCGTGCGGGGGGGCGGGGAGTGGAGATAAGACCCTGGGTACGAGGTTGGCTCTCACGCTGTATTCTTCTTAACTCGATTTTGATTGACATATATAAAGATTATAAACAAACCGCGCCATAATTATAATAACGTTCACTTCCGGTCGCCCAGTTCCCGCAGACACACTCCCCCCATATATACTCCTGTAGGAGATATATGTTATTTTAATGTAAACTACTAGTTTCTAAAATTACTGTTAATAGATATAAAGTTTAAATAAACTGGCAAAACCGAATGTCACATTGCATTCTGTTCGTCTCTTGCGATCTCTTGTATTCTCAATTCCGCTGCTGCTGCTGCTGCTGCTCGTTTTGGTCTGAAGATCGGGGCTACTGGGTTGAGCTTAACTTTTGGTAATATGTCACACGATAATTCCAAATGGTACAACTGCTGGATTGCTCTTTCTAAAACTCCTTTCCCCGCTCTCACTTTCGCTGCACGTACAATGTTGTCTTTCCCACTGATAAGTTCCTGCATAATCCCAAGTTTCCATTGATTACGTTCTCGCTGATCTCCTTGGACGATTACCACATCCCCGACTGACGGATGAGTTTTCTGCTCTCCTCCAGCGCGTCGATGCTGCTCGCGGAGGTTACGGACATATTCCTTAGTCCATCGGTTCCACATCACATCCTTACAATGGGCAATGTATCTTGCTCGTCTTCTTAGCTTTGTCTTTGGAATGTGATGTACTTCTTGTTCAGGAATGGCGTTAGGGTTCAGGTGTTGCATGGCATTCGGAGTAAGTACAGGTAATTGTATGTCATCTTCCAGATACTCCAGGGGTCGACATCGAGCACAATTTCTTCTAATTCTTTTCCGGTCTTCCACGTCTCGCGATGAATTTCTTTAAGCTGATCAGGAACTCTCCTGTTTCTAGCGATTGTAGAAGGTCCAAGTACACTCCTTTAGTTAAACTGCAAGCATATATATAGGGCTAGATATGCTTTACTTTCTCTGTCAGCTCTAATCTTGTACCGAATAGGGCCTGCAAAGTCAACCCCAATGATCTGAAACGGCATGTCTCCTTCGGTACGCGTAGTTGGAAGGTTCCCAGGTGGTGGTGATTCAAATGCTCTGATTTGCAACCGTTTGCACCCCCAACAGCTCTTTCTGACTTTCTTCACAAAGCGTCTTAACTAGGGGCGTAGCTTCGTCATCGTAAGTGCAACTCCCCCATGCTGTGTGGCAAGGTGGGCTTGGTGAACTAGCTTCTTCGTGTAAGGGTGGTCATCAGGAAGATAAACTGGATATATCCCTTGAATACGCCCTCTGCACTCCAGGATATGTTGCTCGTTTGGTTGTAAGTTCAGGCGTAGCTGGTCGTCGCCGAACTGCTGGTTTGCTTTGGCATCACCCTGCACCCTCTTCGTCCACCACATCGTCTGACTTTGGATGTCTTCTGTTTTTAATGGTCCTGTCTCTCGTTGCGCTGTTGGTTTTCTGCAGCTGCGAATGAACCGTTGTATCCATCCACCGATTCGTAAGACTTTTCGAGACTCGTACTTGTTTCATTCATTCATTCATCATAGGTTGAGCCGTTCGCGCGTCGACGGATCTCAGTTCCCGCCCTGTCGGTCGTGCCACCTGGTGTGGCTGATGAGGCCGATACGGTTGCCACAAACGCGGTGTGGAGTGTGATGAATGAATGGTTTAACAGTGTGATGAATGAATCATTCACAGGAATGGCGGTTGCCAACACGTCTCGTGTGATCTTGGCTTCAGCATTGCTTGTAGCACAGGGTTGAAGCGTTATGTTCGGAGGCCACTTTTCTGGGTTTGCCAACCACGGAGGTTCCATACCACCAAAGATCGGCGGCAACCACGCTCTCCCCCTCCCCCCGCCCCCACGACTTCCCAAATCGGCGGCGTTCTCCAAGGTGGGTACATGGTGCCTTGTGATACTTCCGTGTTGTCGAATCTTGCTCACTCGGTTCGATACGAACTGTTTATATTCTCCAGACCCCAGTATACAAAACTACGCTACTGTGCTGTCTAACCAACAATGTAGCTCTGCTGCGATGGTCGGTTGAATTGCTTGATGCACGTTGGAAATTAAGTTAGCAGCCATGTGGCCTGCTAGTTCTAATCTCGGAATAATTAATCCACATTTAGCCAAACGTGATTTAGCTGTTACGATACTCTGCGTCCTTCCATCTTCTTGTTCGACAACTGCATAAACCGCGGTGCTAACTCCCTTATTACTTGCGTCACCGAAGGCGTTCAAAGTGAGGTTTTGAACAGGCTGTTTATGGGCCACGATTGATCTCGGTATAGTGATGAATTTTGGCAAGGTCTCGTACCACTTGTTCCAGCATGTTCGCAATGGATCAGGTACTGCGGTGTCCCAGGCAAGCTTCTTATCACTGATATCTCGGAATATCATCTTCCCAGATAACGTTGTCGGCGAAACTAGCCCCAGGGGGTCATATACTTTGGCGAGCGTTGATAGTACACCTTCTTGATTTCTCTTTGGGAAATACTACTTTCAAGGTATCACTCTCTTTATCCCAGGGAATTAAGACCAAGCATCTTAGTTTCTGCTGATAAGGTTCCCAACGGTTGTTTGGCATACGACAGTTCATCGTGTGATTCGTGTCTTCCCAGGGTGTCGTTGTGCATCTCTAGCTCTCTTTCGTTGCTGTGCCACTTATGCAGGTTAAAAGTAGCATCTTCGAAGATTTCCTTGGACATTGACTTCTTCCTTGGAGCTTCCTCGGCAGTAGCTCCGCCTATCAGTAAATCGTCCACGTATAGACTGCGACCTAGTTCCTCTACGAACTCAGGGTACCGATCTTCCCATAACGTGAGGAGAGGAGAGGATGTTAGTCCGAATAAAACTCGGGTGAATCGATAAGTCTCTACATTTGGTTGTCCTGCATCCTTCCAGTGAAACCGTAGAGCATCGCGCTCTTCTTCTTTTATTCGGATCTGTAAGAATTCTTTCTGTAGGTCCCCGCTAATCACGACTGGATATACTCGTGCTCTCACAAGTACGCTCCATAACAGGTTTTGTAAAGGTGGTCCCGAGTGTAGCCGTCAAGAAACGGCTGCATGATCTCATGCTCTTTCTTTTGCCGAAGCATCGTAGACCACCCTCATTTTTGTACTTTCTGCTTCGTGTCTGATGATGGCTTTATGGGGAAGGTAGAACTCCTTTCCAATGACGACTGTGGGGGCCACTTCGACAACTCCTTGCTCAATCTGCTCTTGGATGACGTTGTCGTACGCTGTGTAGTTGTCGTTGCCCTCCAACTTCTTTACCAGCTGATTAAGCCTTGCCATGCTTCCTGTCTTGTTGGTGGGTAATTCTGGGTGGTTGCTCTTCCAGGGAAGGCCAGTCTCGTACCATCCCTCGGGACTACGTTTTAGCTGTTCCTTGAATTCTTGGTATACTTCTTGTTGGTCATCGGTTGGCCAATCAGCTAAACCAAGCACATCCAGGCTGCAAAGCTGTTCGTATTCGGTACTCGTAGATTTGGTAAGTAGAAGTGGAGTAGTATCTACTTCTCGGCCGGGTACGTGACATGATTGTCCACCCCAGTAGGGTCTTCTCGGCCACTGGTTGACCAGGCGATCCTACTCTTGGTGCTGTTTTTGTTTTGATCGCTGCGTATTTACTGGTACCGAGCACCATGTGAATAGCTAGATGTTGATTGACATCGACGTCATGGACCCATACTCCATCGAGATGCGAGTATTTCTTTAACAAGGTCTTGTAATCTGGGTTATCTACATGCATCAACTGTGGTTTGTCTATACCTTGGATACATTGATGTCCATGGGAAAGTCACCGTCTATTGATTTGATCTTAGCACTGTAGATTTCTACTTTCATGGTTGATGAACCAAGCATCATCTCTATTCGTTTGGTTTTTGTTTCTGTCGGCCGTTTACGAAGGGCGTTGATCAGCTTTGCAATTAAGCATAGGAGCTTCCAGCCCCTGTATCGAGTAGAGCTCTTGTCTTGACACTGTCTACCTCTAATAATACGACTGGATATATAACTTCACTATCATATAATCGTCTTGATGCGCTGATAACAACTCTCGTTTGGCTTCGGTTTCGCGTATGGTGTCTTCTAGCACAATTTCTACAGGTGGTTGTGCTGCGACATTCAGCAGCTCGATGCGACTCCCCCGTGCAGTTAAAGCATCGTTTATTTGGTGCTAGTATCTTCTTACGGTCTGTTGGCGTGCTTATAACTGAACAAGCAGTCGACTTATGCATGTTCCTTGGACTCACAGTATACACATGCGTGTGGTTTCGTTTGGTCATTCTTCTGCAGAGTGTTAAATGCCCAAAACGTCTTTTTACTTCCGTGTATAAGGAGTTGGTCCTACCATGCTCCGCTCAAATTTGTATATATATATATATATATATACAAATATATACAACTCTGAAGTTGTCCGGCTGAAGATCGTCCAACGGCGTGAAACTCCGAGTAACAACAAACATTTAAGTTTTTACAACTACATGTATATCTGCTCTATCCTCTTCCAGACGTCAATAGACCGCTCACTATATTTTACTATATTATATATATATATATATATATATATATTCAAACCTTTTGTGAGAAATCAGGATCCTGCCGCGGGACAACCTAATAATTCACGTAAATACACAAGTTATAATGCCCTTTTAAAGGAGCATACGTAATCGCGAAGGTAAGGAGTTCTAGTAATTTATATAGCGATCAAAAAAAGAAAATTTAAGGTAGTTGGTTCTAACAGCCTGAAGTCTGATTTTTGAAGCATGATTGCTACGTGCATGAGCGACGATCCGATAACATTAAAACTTGTTAAAGTCAACGTCACAATAACCAAATATAATTTTGTACATTTGCACAATGCTTAAATATTTTCTGCGAAGTTCCAAAGAGTCCCACTTGATCTCTTTCAGTCTTTCATAATATTTTATCGGGACCACATATCAAGCGTGTTGCCCTCCTCTGAATCGACAAGATAAGGATTCCACACCGGAAAACCTTATTCTAAAATTGGTCTTTATACCAACGCTTATAAGCTGCTGATATGAACCTGGGTTATTCGATCCGAATGTTCTTACCAATCCCAAAACCTTGTTTGCCTTGGCGCAAATTACTTTAATGTGATAGTCCCAAGATAACGAAGACTAAGGCCTAGGTCAAACGTCGAACTTCACACATGTGCCGAACTCAATGTAAATGAGCTTAAACAAAAGACTACTCTCATTTGCATTGAGTTCGGCACATGTGAAGTTCGACGTTTGACCTGGGCCTAACGGGAACCGACAATTTACCAGTATTTAATTGATAATGCATACTGTACATTACCAATACCATTGTAAATCAACACAAATACTTAGGGGTATTGATAATCGTATTTCTTTTTATATGCAACACTTCGCATTTCTCTTTCTTCAAAGTTATGAGCCAGAAATTGCACCATTTCGAGGCTGATGATAAATCCTGTTGAAGCTTCACGCAGTCAGAAACAGATGTGATTGGCCGGTAAAGTTCCGTATCGTCGGCGAACATTTCCGAGGCAAACTACTGTACATGCAGGTAATAGACGATGTGAGGTCATTGATATACACAAAGAACAGTAATGGACCAACTATACTGCCTTGAGCGACATTAGATGTTACATCTAACCAATCCGATGAGTGACCTTCGATGACCACTCGTTGCTTTCGCAATGTTATAGAAAATATTTAATCCAGCTGAAGACCTACCCTGTAGCTGGCCATTAACTCCATAGAGAATAAGAATCTCACATTCCGTTTCAAATTAAGGTGTTAAAGGAAAATAGATACGGTGTCGTTTTTTCAGTATCGAAAATAATTCTATCAGCTCTCTTTTGTAACTTCAATACTCTTGTGAGGCATTCAACACTACAACAATCCCATATTACAGTTCCATAAATTAATGTAGGTTTAATAACACCATTAAAGTGTGTTTCCCTTTGTCGTCCTTTAAGATATGGGTTCAGATATGTTTAAGAAGGCCTAGTTGCTTTGACAACTTCTTACATAAATAATCAATGTGTCGTGATTCAAATTTTTATCAATGATTACTCCCAGTAACTTCTGGCAAGATATACTTGATCAATCTGAGTATCATCCAATTTAATCGCCGAAGCTACGTTTTCCTGTTATCAATATGAACTTTGTTTTGTCAGTGCTTATAATAATTCTGTTCTGAGCCGACCATTCATTAATATCGTCGATCCAAAGATCGCTATTTATATCTTGCGCCATATAGATGGAATATCAGTCCAATGTGTACTGACTGATAATATTGTATCGTCAGCAAGAATGTCGATTGAGGAATGAGACAGTTGTAATGGAATATCAATCACAAATAACAGGAACAGTATATGACCTAGCACTGATCCTTGTGGTATACACTCGCGGTGACCGTGAGGTATTAGGTCTGAGTCGCCTTCTGGACGATACTTTTATTAGTACTAATGTTAGCATTAGAAGGGTTAGAAAACCCATTAGGCGTGGGTTATAGGGTTAGGATCTAAGTTGTTTTGGGGTTCGCAGTTCCATGATGTGTTTCATCATACAGGCATGTCCGATCGTAGCAATCTTATTTCGTCCAACCTCTCGCGGATACTAAAAAAGATCGTCCAGAAGACGACTCAGACCTATAGCATCTAGCCACGACCTTTTTTTGGCAAATAGTCCAATACTGCTTACCAACAATGTTAACAAACTGAGATCTGTCAAACTGAGATCTGAATCACCAACTCTATGCAATCGTAACTTTAAAAAAGTTGATGATCCACCATATAGAAAGCCTTCCGGAAATCGATGAAGGCCATTCCAGTGACCTTGTCCTGATCCATATATTAAATAATATTTAGTCCGTAAGCTTAATCAACGCAGTGATTCGGTAGAATGTCCCGCACGAAAAGCTCACTGCAATAAGTAGTAATTGATTACTTACAGGATACCCATAAGGGATTTGGCAACATGCTTCTCAAATATTTTAGATAATTCTGATAATACAGGATATATAGATCTATCATTATTTCTAAGATCGTGTGAGCCAGCCTTAAGTTGGGTTACTCGTGCTATTTTCTATTTACTGGGGAAGATCCCCTTAGCTATATAGAAAGTTTAGAAGCTTGGTTAAAGGGTGGCAGAAAACCGGAGAGATCAGTTTAAGTATTTGCACACTGCTGGCATCTGGTCCAGTAGCTTGATAACCTATCAATCAGTTCGACAATCTCCTGAACTGTTATAGGAGGAATATTGTACTGTGCGACAAATGTTTCAATCTTCGAAGAAACAAACTCATCGAGTTTTCTTTCGTTGTTTGACTTTGTTGTTTTCGTTGGTGATTTTAACGCCTTCCAAATTCCCTTGGGATTTGCCTTGTTGTTATCAATTTTCTCCTGAAAATATATACGCTTTGACTTTTTAATCAGCCTCGTGACAAAACATTTCGTGCGTTTATAATTTTCCCAGTCACATATGATGCGTTTTATTTCCACGCTCTCCTAAGTTCTTGATCACGTTTATTAATTGCGGCAGTTATGTTATCATTTATCCACGCAGATTGATTAAGCTTCTTTACTTGTCCGTTTGCCTTAAAGAGTGAGTGTCAGGGTAGTGCTTTGCGCGCTTGTTTTCTTCTTGGCGGCCATTTTATGGGACGCCTATTTCAGTTCACAAACGAATCCGTCGATATTTGATCAATCCTTCTTATAAATTATCCATTTTCAAGTTTTCTAAGAAGTAAATATACCTGAGTGATCAATTATTGTGATATTTTTCGTAAAATTGATCATTTACTATAGTAATCTTTTCGATACAGAGAAGCTGCTACGAGCGCTTCGCCTCCGAAGCGTGAAAGGCCGGGTTATGCTGCTGAAACAGCGCGAATAAGTTTGAGAATGGAAGTGCTTGATGAGTGACTAGTAAAGAAATATATTTTGTTTCTTCTGATGTTTTGTTCATTTGAATTTGCAAATATTCAGGAAAATCCCTGCCAGCTTGTTCGTCAGTGGTTCACAAACAAGCGAACTCCGCAACTGTTCAAGTCGTCTTGAACATTAACTTCATAACGCCCCGAAGTCAGGATCGGACTCCAATTTCAACATTTCCAAATAAATCTAGAGTTCACATGCAAATTATAGTTCTAACGATGCGATGCACTGCAATCAATTCGTATCCCTGACACTCACTCTTTAATGAAACTGTGGTCTTTCAATGCCTGATTTAATAGCGATTAGAGCACTTGAAGTATAAATCGTCAACTTCATCAAACACAAACGCTACCTCCCAGGGGAAATTCTAAAATCTGCCAGTAAACTATATATAGTCATAATAATTTATTACCAGTTTTGACATGAATCCTTAATAGCTACTTGCGGCAGATAAACACTGGGAGAAGATCTGCGAGACCAATATTCGGCACTGTAATATTTAAAATAAAGTAATATACACATGATCCAAACAGGTGTTACCGATTGGCCTTGTCTCTACAGAGACTATAGTTGAGTCATATTCATACTGTTTAGGAACTTAATAAGTGCAGTAGGTGTTTGGAGTAGGATGTTTTTTACAAGCTATTTATATATCGCCTACCAAAATCGTTTCCAATTTTTTTTAAATAATATAATGTCCTTTTTAAAATGATTGATACTAAATAAAAATGATTCAATACAAAGATTGAACGGCGCACAGCGAAATATTCAACAAAATGTGAATTGATTGATAATAAATAGAAATGGGCTAGGATAAAATGAAACGACTCAGCGTCCGTGACATACACGGTCTACTTTGTAAACGAATGATCAATCCCATTCGAAATGATTCAACAATAGCGCGAATGATCTAGGCAAAGGTGAGATCACGCAGCTTGCGCTAAAACGATGCGATGTGGGAGATCGCGCTCTGCGTTGTCCTGT
The DNA here is from genome assembly GCA_035772405.1 of Chrysogorgia sp. JL179-B06. Lineage (NCBI taxonomy): Eukaryota > Metazoa > Cnidaria > Anthozoa > Scleralcyonacea > Chrysogorgiidae > Chrysogorgia > Chrysogorgia sp. JL179-B06. Next base: position 465,216 of record JAYKKM010000090.1, read on the forward strand.
CTAGCCAGTTCTGTCATCAATACGCGTCGACAGTCTGCATCGCTGCGCTCTAGTAGTTGAAACATGGTCTCCAGTCATTGTGCATTGAACTTTTCTCGTGGGTTGGAATCGATTGAAATGCGCGTTTCCAGTCATTATATTCCTGCTTCCCAACCACTGAAACATCTGTCATTAGTTTACAGGCAAACAGTACTTCATGTATGCCTAAAGCGGGTTACTTCATCTAACCAAAATTTTGTGTCGGGACACAAAAATCGGCATACATGAAGTAGTCCCCCAGGTGCGAGAATGTTGCTGTTAACAGGGTTTCCTGGTACTGGCGATTGTATTTGTCATGCGCTAAAATCTAAATCCAGATTTTGGCACTGCTTCCTTTCGCTTCCCAGTATTTTCTCATACTATCCGAAACACGATGAATTGGAAAGATCGCCAGAAGCGGCAGGCATGTCAGGTGGCTCAGGTACAGAATCATGCTCTGCCTCGGTTGCCGCACTCGTGCTCGACTAACCACTAGCAGGCGTCATGTTACTGAGGTGGAACGACGACGTCGCTACATCAACCACAGCAGTACCGCTATCATTATCACTATTAATGCTGCTCTTAGTCTTGGCAAAATAAACAGATGAGATATTTTCGGTATTTCTCTCAACCTTTTTGTTTCCCGTGCGACTGGTTCTATAATAATATAATCTTTAATTGTCAAGGGTAAATTATTGATACACTTTTACTATAAAACAGTATTCTTCCAAGAGCCCCTTTGTAGGCATTATATCAACATCACAAAGAAAGATATTACAAACTATGATAGGAAGATACAAAATAATTCAACATGATCAATTTTGTAATCCAATTGAAGGAAAAATTGGGGTGAAGTTTCATATACTAATCCCGAAATGACGTCACAAGTCTATAGGTAGTAAAATTCGAAATTAAAATCAACTATTATTTCTAAAAGAAAACATTATTGTAAGAGTTAGGGTCAGTATTAGGTTCAGGGTTAGGGTTAGGATTAAGGTTAGGTTTGGGGTTAGGACTATGTTTTAAATTCGGGATACTTATATGAAACGTCAGCCAAAAATTGTTTAAGGTGAGAAGAGAGACTGTAATTCAGTTGGAAGCGAGTTGAAAAGTGCTACGCCGCTATAAAACAATTTAGGGGCTGTTTACATGAATCAGGGTTGAGTTTTATTCTGGATTGAACTCACACCTGATTAAAACCTTTAGAAGTTACACGAATCCGGAATGAGATGTAACTCAATCCGAATTGAGTTTCATTCCGGATTGAGTTTCATTGAAATTTCATTCTGGTGTCATATAAGGCAGTGCGAGATTTCATTTCGGAATGAAAAATACGACCTAGAGGACTGAAACGAACAACACATGCATGCGTGCTTTTAACATTTATAGACGAAAATTTGCAGGACGTCATATTGTTCAATATAAATAGCTCTAGCTTTGTCGACGACGTTATAAATTAAAGGTGAATTAAATGCTTGTTTACTTGCGACCGCATCGATTATCGTTGCTAGTCATGCTTCTTCGCCAAATTATCAATTTAGGGCTCATATTGAAGTGTACAAGCGTAGAAATCACTGAAAGAAACATACCCGCTATAATGTTATTCATCGCCATCTTGAAATTTAAGATTTCGCACGATCTTCGATCCTGGGATAGAATTCCTATGTAAACGCGGTATGAATTCACGTTCAATCCGGAATGAAACTGAATTTACGTTTAGAGTAAACTTTCAACATTTCGTTTTCATATGGTCGAGAATCATCTTGAGATAGGTACTTGCCCACTCTGGGGTGTAATACGAAGATCTTTGTTTATATTGACAGATAGAATTTACATCATATCTGCGCGGTAAATAAGTACCTAAAATGAACAGGTTTTGTGATTGGCTACATGGAACAAAAGTGGTTAGGACATTGGTTACTTTTTGGTTTATTCTATTGTTTTATTGTTTTAATCAACAATCACAAAGTTGATAGTATAGGTAGGTGGCGACCCTATCTGCGGGTTAGTAAAGTTGAATCGTCAGCAAACAAGATTGGATCACAATTCTCTTTCGATAACGGTAGATCATTAATAAAAAGCAAGAACATTAATGGTTCCAAGGATAGATCTTTGGTGGACATCCGATTTAATAGGAAGAGGATCTAAAAGGAAATGATTGATCAAAGCTTGTTGCGTTCGATATATCCGCAAGATACGAAGTAAACCAATCAAAGGCTTGTTTCGAAATCAGACCATATGCGAACTTAGTTTATTAAGAAAACTGAATGATTGACAAGTCAAAGGTTTTTGAGATATCAATTAAAAGTAATATACCTGTATAACTGTTATTGGATATTGTTGTTGACGCTCACTAGATAGAACGGGCTCAACATTATCGTGTACTTTGAAATCAAACGTTATCACATTATCAATTCATATCAGAAGCAAACATCTGCAATAAACTTCTACCGTGAAATATTTTGCCACCATTTTACAACCCAACATTTTACAGTACAATTGCGAGCAGTGCAGTGTGGCTTACTATATATTATATCTAATATACATCTATAGCCTATACGGATGTATCTATGTCCGTCTGTGAAGCTCCAGAGATCGGGTTTACAATCATCACATGTCTCGAATCACTTTCTGAGGCTGCGCGATTTCTGGACCTCGTGCATTTTGGAGCCCGCGCTTTCTGTGGCACCCCGCGATTTCTGGGGACCTCGTATGTGCATTTTTAGGCCCCGCGATTTCTGCCACTTCGCGATCATTTTTGGACCCACGCTTTCTAAAAAATTAGCATCTTTGAATTAATGATCCAAAATTATTCACGTACTGTAAACCATAAAAGCGCGCATTATAAATATATTATGTCAAAGTAGTATCTTACCTTTTGTGTGGTAGCTATATACATGTAGCTGTTATTGCAGGCTCTGGATGTTTCGTCGTTGGACCAAGTTTGTCAGTAAATTGAAGGCTGTATATATATATATATATATATATATATATATATATATATATATATATATATATATATATATATAATATATAAAATAAAAACAGTGAACCTTCTTCCACCAAAGTTAAAAAACATGTACAAATTGATCAAGATAACTTTTATATATATATATATATATATATATATATATATATATATATATATATATATATATATATATATATATATATATATATAGCTGGTTAACATGCTTTCGTACAGTCACACTGCTACCACGACAGCATTGCCCTATCCAAGTTTCCCTACGTTTTGTAATTTTTTGAATAGTGGAAAACTGTGGAATTTAATAGCAATACCGCCTTCCGTCTCAAATCTTTTAACCATTTCGACTTTATAATGAGGTTATGAAATAACCAAGGTTCAAAGGAGAGCGCGATGGTGCGGTAATCGGAAACTCTAGTGGCACGAACTGCAGATGTATATGTGTGTGTTCATTACAACCTATATATGAGCCGGCAATTGGCAAAGACGAGGGCTGATCAAGTAGCAAGAAATGAGATATAACATGACCTTGAAACAAAGAGGGACACAGCTCGCAATACCGATCGAATAACGAAAATATGACCTATGACATGTATTCTCAGTATCCTAACTACGTTTCGTTTGTTTCTCCGAAAAGTTGCTATTTTTAGAATATGTACTCCTGGAACGCAGTGTGAAAAAGCTGGATTATATCGTGACAAACTGTCACCAGCTGTCACCTACGGGAGTAAACAGATGACAACTTCCATGTTATTAAAACTTATTATTCAATGATGCGCGGACGAAGCTCTGGCACACAGCTGCGTAATTATTCAACGGTTTTTTTTTAAATTTAAAATGTACTTAAATCACTTGAAGCGCTTCCACTAGTTCACCAATACAGTTGGAAAACAATTACAACAACAATCACATTCACATTCACGAATATAAAAGTTTAGAAAGAATGATATACAACTAGACAGTAAATTAACGCAGAAATGACGTTGCAGTTCGTGACATATAACTTGAGGCTAGCCAACCGAATTTGAACATCCCCTCAAACAACAAATTACATCAAGAAATCCTTCGTTTTGCCTGATTGGAGCAAGCCATATTGCCATCATGTCCATAATCCATGTCCGTAGTCCAGTGTTAGCAATAGTAGTAACAGTGTAACAGTAAACAGTGCACAATAGTGACACGAATGATGACAATCAATAAACTGAACTTACCGTTTAATAGTAGAATATAAAGGGAACATAACAACAACATAAGGTGTTGCATCTCTTATCTTGAACAGAAATAGTTTCAAACAGCGAGGTAAATAAGCCCTTGTCCAAATCGGAAAATTGTGTTCACTACACGACGAGAAGAGGAAGAGAAAGTGTAGCTGCTGACCCACGCGCACGTACTTTGCGCGACATTTTAACGGATATAGTAAATAGTCTGTCAATTGTCTGTCATTTCCTGTTATGTATATATATATAGAATAAAAAGTGAAAGTAATGTTAAGCCTTATAAGGATAATAGGCATAGGACGCGTTTGACCCTCAAACACAATTAGGCAGTTTGGGCTGCTACACCTACATGTATGTAACTGCTAACCGCAGTGGCGCTAGTCTCCATCGCAGCCGTTATTAGTGAGTGCAGGCGCCAGCAAGATTGCCAATTTGCGGATGGCGAAAATTTCCTTCATTTTAAAAGCAACTTAGTTTACGTATGACCTAAGTTTCGGAGTACGAAAAATGGCGATATTAAACACGGAAAAAATATTCTCCATTTTCTTTAGGAACTTTAAGATGACTAAATGGTCAATGCAGTCCTAGATAACAACCTATGAATAGTTTCTTCAAAATAAAACTTTCTATTTTGCCAACATTAATGATCCCCCTACATGTTTCCCATCGAATTTCGTACCAACTCAAAAAATTTCCCTCCATTGTCGGCGACGCTGAGGCACTGACTAACCTTAATAGTAAATATTTAATTTTATTTGACGCTATATAACGCATATTATTGTCTGAGCTCGTTTCTAGGTCTGTACGCCAAATAACGCACGCCTATTGGTTACTCAGAGGTCTGGACTCTGGATCTATACGCCTTTTCGCGATCGGTAGGTTTTGGCGGAAAATTTTCTGAGCTGATTTGAATGAAAATAAAAGAGAGCTAGGCATTTTCATTGAAAATATCGAGCAATAAAATGTGCTGGAACATCATTATTGCTTTTCATGAAAGTTTTCAATCATCCAGATCTAAAATTAGCACGGAAAAGAAATACCTAACTGATGGAAAATGAAGCGAAACATACTAGTGAAGAGGTAAGGTAAACGGCAGCTTCTGAAGAAGTTAAAGACGAAAACAGCGTAATTAAAATAGAGAAGAAAATTAAGGAAAATCCATATAATAAATACTTTATTAACTTCGTTTGCTCGGTCTGTACTGAAAAGTATTTGCCTTCCGTTTCATCGCACAAACCTCGCTCATTCGTCGCTCTGTCTGACAGACCTCACACTCGGTTAATAAGTCTTTATTATATAAGCCAACAAAGTCGGAACTAATATCCTGCAATATGTCAATACGCAGCAGCTAAAATTTATAACCTATAAAACGTAAACAAACTACAAGTGCACAGCATATTTTATGCAAAACATATACTTTAATCGTGCTCTATATAATATCTAGAGAATGGCACTAATAAATTCAATAATAATATTTTTCTCTCTGAACTAGAACCCAAGCATAAGTTACATACCAGCTTAGTTAAAATTCTAATTAGGTATACATCCAAGCTTCATTATTAGTTGTTCCATGCACATTAAGATTATTGTCAAGACAGTATTTTTTTTACTCTATGGCGCCAAATATAATTTGACCCAATAATGGCTGAAATTGAACAATCGCCTATAACGCCTTTCAAAACATCCTTGTCTCTAAAAAATGTTTTTAAGGTCGACCATACATCTTGGTGAACTGTTCCAAGTGAACCAAAACATAGCACAAACAATTTCGTATGGTAACCATTTCGCTTCAAACACTCCACCAACGGGTCATATCGAACCATTTTAGAATCTCTATATAATATCTAGAGAATGGCACTAATAAATTCAATAATAATAATAATAATAATAATAATAATAATAATAATAATAATAATAATAGTAATAAAGACGTATTAGGAGCCGATTACACAATAGTCTCAAAGCTTTTACAACAATATATTTTTAATGTTACTTATAAAACTAATTACAGTTTCATTGTAATATAAAGCCTACTACATATATTACCACTAAGAACAAAAAACTATTAATTTACAAAAATAAAAGTCCTAAGTGCTGACTTAAAACTAGCTGGTAATTTCCTGTGGTAATGAATTCCACAGTTTTGGTGCGGCAACTGAGAATGTTCTGTCTCCATGCACGAGTCACCGTTTTGGATTTTTGCTCGAGTAGCAGATTTCGGTTAGATGATCTTAAAGTACGAGTAGGTTTATATTTAGTTAGTGAATCAGTAATATAACTATAGGTGCCTGGCCATATAAAGCTTTGAAAGTAATTATCAGTATCTTAAAAACAATCCTTGCTGGCAACCAGTGAAGATTACGAAGGGGAGATATGTTCTGATTTTTTAACCCTTGCAACAAGTCTATATCAGCTGTATTTTGAATTCGCTGTAACTTGCTCAATTTAGCTTCTGGTAAGCCATAAAGGATCCTATTGCAGCTGTAAATTTTTGATGTTATAAATGCATGCACCAACTTCTCATAGTCCTTTTTACTCAAATATTTCCTGATCTTGCCGGTATTTCTGATAGCAAAAGTGGCCGATTTACAAATGTAAATCACTATTAAGTCAATGTCCCCGGTAAATGTGCGAGGCAAAAAAATTATTTTATAGTAAACGTTAAAGGTGGTCTACAGTCGCATCTGCGCATGTGCCAAGTGGGCAGTACTGGGCTCATGTTACTTAGACGAAGCTTCACGCATGAAGATTTGGAAATCAGACAAGTAGAACAGTTCGCTGCATTGCCTAACATAGATAACATTACAACGTGCAAATGTCGTGATCACTGTCTTCGAGGAAAGGGCAGAAATTTCTGTCCATGTAGAAGTCTGAATAACTTTTGTTAGTGCGTGGCATGGCGAAGACTTCAGTCATTATGTATGAACAACCATGGAACAACAGACGAGTTCAAGACAGCGCCGTAATATGGCGGTAAGTTTATTATTTTTTATTGTATCCAACTATATGTAATTTATATCTGAGCAGCGGACTAAAATCGGGACTGGAATCTTTGTAGCGTGTGACGCTTTATTTTCTTACTATTATATATATTTTATACGCGTCTTTGGGCTTCATCCCCCAAAGTTGAAATTATATTCTGTATTTGTTGGTCGATTTTGTCTTTCAATTTCCTTTAAAACATTCTGTATATTTAATATAGTATATGATTCTGAATCCATCATTAGTTATTTCTTCAGCAGCTTCAGCTAGTAGCATAATATTCCGCAACTCCTTGTTATTCGTTATATTATTTTCTCCCTAATTTACCGTTTTCCATCTCTCAAAAGCGTCGAGTAAGTAAACTTTAGTCTAGAAGCATCTGTAGTACTCTTTTCTTTCGACCTGATGGTTCTACTTGAGGGCCAGTACTTGAGATATTAGGATTCCAAAGTCGAAGATACTGTCACAAAGGAAATTGAACGACAAAAAGTACAGAATATAATTTCAACTTTGCGCGGATACAGCCCAAAGACGTATAAAATATATATAATAGAAAAGTAAGAAAAGTAGCGTCACACGCTACATGGATTCCAGTCCCGATTTTAGTCCGTTGCTCAGAAATAAATTACATATAGTTGGATACAATAAAAAATAATAAACTTTATACCGCTATATATCGCTGTCATAAACTCCTCTGTTGTTCATACATAATGACCTAAGTCTTCGCCTTGCTATACGCGCTTGAAGAAAAGTTATTCAGACTTCTACATGGACAGAAATTTCTGCCCATTCCTCGAAGATAGTGATCGCGACATTTGCACGTAGTTATGTTATCTATGTTAGGCAATACAGCGAACTGTTCTATACTTGACTGATTTCCAAATCTTCAAGCGTGAAGCTTTCTCCCACCCCTTCGTCTAAGTAACATGAGTATGAGGTGTGGATGCGGACAAAAATACGATTGGAACGTACAGCATGTAAATGAGTCGGGCATCAAGCGATTGAATCGGGCTCAATGAGTCGAGCATCAAGCTATTGAATCGGGCTCAATGAGTCGGGCATCAAGCAATTGAATCGGGCTAGTCGATTATATATATATATATATTATCCCCTCGCCCGGCCAAAGGCCTGAGGGCGAGGGTGCTAATATCGACCGGCGTTTAGTCCCTTATCACGAGATGCTAGCGTATCGATCTCGGATCGAGTTTATTTGTATATATATATATATATATATATATATATATATATATATATATATATATATATATATATATATATATATATATATATATATATATATATATATATATATATATATATGCGTCAACAGCCGTCCGCGCGACATCGGAAAATTTGGTCCTGGTAACTAGATACTCAGCATTTGAATTAATATCTAAATTGAACCGTCACATGATTCAAAGGTTTTTTTTCAAAAAGAGACATAGTTTTTTGAGGAAATACAAGTCCAAGTATGTATTTTGACTCGCTAATTCCAAATCTGTTTTCAGAATTGAAAACGGTTATATATTGATCGAGATATTCATCCTATCTTATCTTACTTTATTTACTCTCATGTTGTTGCAATATATATTAGAGAATCCATACCGTTTAGACACGATCAGACCTATTCACGGAATAATACAACTGTATATATATGCATGCGACGTGATATTGCCAAGAACCGAAAATATATCTTCAAGATTCTTTAAGGGCATTTTCGCTTTTTTCTATGATCCGTCGTTTCTTGTTCGGTGGAAAGATCTCTGTTGAGTCGGCAATATCGCTTATTGATAAACGCGGTTTCATAGTTGGACTTTGCGCGGGAACATTCGATTTGTTGACAGTATTATTACGGCGAGCTTCATTTCGAAATGTTTTTAATTACCGCCTCTTCTTCGTTCTTCCTCTCTTCTCGCAATTTCATGTGCGCTGCCATACGAAAATTTTCCGTTGCATCGCTTTTACGGGGAATTTTCATCGTTGGATCAAGTACGTTGCCGCCAATTTGTTTTGAGGAAACTGCGTTCACAGCCGATTTCATCTGCCGAAATGCGTCACTATCAACTGAAGCAATTCGTTGTGGATGTTACGCTGCATCAAGGCCAAAGCTAAGGATACCGAACGATGAGATGGCGTACACTTCCGCACTCGTTCTTGAACCAGAGTTTCGTATATGAGCAAGTTTCGTATTTATACATACATACAACCAGAGTTTCGTAAGAGTACATACTACTGTATTTATATATATCAATTACATTACAAGCATTATTTTGTGTGAGCCTCACAAACAAACAAACTCCGCGCATGTGCAGTAGGAAAACCACAAACTGAATTACAAAGGACTTTAAACTCCGCAAGCCAACATAGTTATTTTCTTTTGAAAAATAAAATAGTTGGTCAACATGTTTTTCGTAAAATTAGATTTCATAACCATGTTAATTCTATGATCAATTAGGTTTAAATTGATACAATAATGATATGTGGTGATCGCATTAATAGGGGCGCAATGCGAGCTTTTTTACCACGCAATACCGGATAACCTTATTGCTACCTTAACGGTGTTTATACGCATTTCCTAATGCCTAATGATACACTATTGCTATAGAGAGATAGCAGAGGCAATCTTCCCGTCACGCCCAGCATCACACGACGACTAGCTAAACAGTGTTTATACAATGCGAGTGAGGAATTCAGTAATATAAGTCTAAGACTACAATTTTGGACAAAACCTGTTGTTACACTGCCCTCAAAAATCATCCACATTTGAATTAGATATTTTTACCACTTTAGCAAGAAAAATCCCCCCTGTGCAATGTTGTTCCTAATTGCAAGAAACCACTCACTTTTGGTTCAATTTTCTGTGTAGAAATCAACATTGAAAAGGGGGAGGGGAGTAAACAAAAAACACTTTGTCTACATTTAACAAACTGATGCGATTTCTTTTTGTTAAGTGTAACAACCGTTTTCTCCAAGATTGTAGCTATAGTCTACATAAGTAAAAACCTTGGACTAAAAAACGTTGTTACCGAGGTTGAGGCCGCTATATGAGAATCGTTTTAGTTAGATTATTTTTTTCTAAAAGGGCATTTAAAAACTGGAAACTGTATAAGTTTACTATACAGCACAAACCGGCATAAAATTTATTAACATTCCTTACAGTATTGTACGAGTTTGAAAGCCCTAGACACCTCTGAGCTAATACTAATTAATTTTATGCGTGTATATAAAAAAAACTGAACCTGCATAAAATTAATTAACATTCCTTTCAAAAACACTATTGTCACTTTGCCACCTCGGAGCCACGGTTTTACAGAGCTCTAACAGCAGCAATATTTCACAATATTTCCCGTGTAGTTCTTCGCCTACCAGAATTGCACTGGCTTGTTACGGTTAAGGTTAGTTCCTGTATTCGGATATTTGCTAACGTTGCACAAAACTGTATTTTTGGCAGGAGGATTCCGACCGGGAAACGTTACTCGAAAAGCGTTTTGCACTGCAGCGGCTATACTTTGAGTCTGGGTATAAGTTACTACAATAAACACTCGTTGCTCGAGTGGTTATAGTTGAACCATTTTTAATCAAACTGATATGAATATATTTAACATGTTTCTTTGCAGTTATGCTCCTTCATACGATTAGGTGAGTTATCTTAATTTCCCAGGTGTATAAGACCGTGTTTTTAATTTCCCAGGAGTACAAGACCGTTTTCTTAAGCCCGGTTTCCATATGATCGCAATGATCGCAAGGATCGCAACGAGTCGACGATCGCTGCGATCGTTGCGATCATATGGAAACCGGGCTTAAGGGTTCAGTTTTTTTTATACACACTGTATATAATCCCCCAAGCCGTACATTATGCATAAAATGGCGGGACACGTGTGCACGGCACAGCTCGCCCATAACCTGAGGCCTTGTGATAACTACGTTTTCAAAATAAACTGCAAAACATGCTATTAGAAAACAAGATCTCTAAGGCCTTATTGACAACAATAACTAATGCTGCAATCTTTGTATTTTATAATTTTACACTTTGTATTCTTGACTTGCAAACAATCCCTTGAGACTCCGAAGACAAAGGTTTGGTGGCCATGTTGGTGCCACAAACAAAAGAAGTTAATGATATTCTTTTGTTTAAGTTCCATCACTGAACATGGCTGTCGTGACGTAACGTGCAAGTCATCAAAGTATAGAAGTATAGAACAGTTTTTACCTGCATGCATTAAATAATTAAGTATCTTAAATAGTGTCCCCAATTAGTCTGTTAAGGCTAAATATAGACACTTTAATAAAGTTGTTTTTTTTTGTTTTTTTATTTTTTTATTTTTTTTTTTACCACTGTCATTGAAAGTCAGTGCCTTTAATAACATGGCACTTCCAAAAATCCTTCATCATTTTTATAACACTCGGTTATCAGAAAAACAGATTTTAGAATTGGATTGTCGGGTTACGGATACGGTACGAAACCTGTATGGATTGTACAAATCAACAACACAGCTCATCATCTATCTTCCGCGAGAACATGGTGGGATTGGTATCAAGCGCGTCTCAAACGTCTACAGAACAACAAGGTTGGCATTTCCTGTTAAAATGCTCAATCATGAAGTTGAACAGTTTCGAAATATTGCTAGAGAGTCAGTCAAACTGGATATGAGAAAGAGAGGTGTTGAACTATCTGATGATGCGGTGAATTTTCTTGGTTACGGTTTAAAGAGGGATGGATATCTGAACACCAACAACACGTTTGGATGCCAGTCAGATTGGCCTGACATGTTAAGACATGCAAGAAAACTAGGTGTGAGTATTGTATACCAGAATGGAAAAGCGAAAGTAATGGTGGATGGTGAGGCTGTCGACGAATCATGTTCATTGCAAAAGTTTCTGTTCAACCTATCAGTTAAACGTGATATTGCTGACGCGAAAAAGTTAAGTCTGCAAGGACCTTTTCTTGGAATGAAAGATATCGTGGTAAAAGCATCGCATTCAGTTTTGTATAACTGGTCGATCAGTGATGATCTTGTAAAATTCATTGTGAAAGCGAGGCTTAGTTTGCTGCCGACGAACTTTACAACGCATATCTGGAACAGATCTAATGATCCAATATGTCCCTTCTGCCGTCGACATACAGAAAGTACCGCCCACCTCTTTAACGGCTGTCACGAGTTTCGAAATTTTTACAACAGGCGCCATGATCGCATTGTAAATAAAGTGCTTGATGAAATTTCTGTCAGCAACCGGAGACTAACAAGCTGTTTGAGTCAATCCTGCCTGAGCTTCGTGATGACCTGAAAGAAATCCCAGCCCGAAAACCAGACATCGTCATTGTGAATGTAATCGCGCGGGACGGCGGGAGATTATAATTGTTGAAGTAACTGTGTGTTTTGATATGTACCTTGAACTGGCGTTTAATTCTAAACTGCGTCATTACAAGCGGCTATGTGACTATTTAAGTTCTCAGAATTGGACAGTGAGTCTAGTGATACTTTGTTTCGGTACATTAGGTTGTATCCAACAAAGTGTGTATTTGGACTTGAGGAGATTGAATATTAAGAAAGATGCGATAAAACTATTGCTTAGATGGTGCTCGATTTCAAATGTAATAATGGTCAACCATATCTGGAGACATAGGGTCAAAAAGTTGTTATGATAAGTTGAGTGTTAGTATAGGCTAACAAACTACTATGTATTTTTAAACTTGGCAGTAGCTATTGCGATATGCCAAGGTTCATAGGAAGTGATAAAAAAAATTATTATTATTATTATTATTATTATTATTATCTGTTGAAATGGGGAATATCACCGACATCCGACTGCTCTTTCTGCTGGGAACCCGAAACGTCGTCGCTGGATGCAAGACATACCTAAACGAAGGACGTTTTACGTGGCGACACGATCCGTTCTTAATTTCATTGCAACCTCTCTTAAATCCGTACAACACTCTATTAACCTTTATGCTGACCTACCTGGCTTCATCAGTCCATCTGTTATCACCGGAGATAGCTGGTTGCGCCCTGATCTTCTGGTAACAATCGAAAACAAATACATCTACAGTGTACATACTCGAACTGACTGTTGGTTTTGAATCTAATCTTCTTATTAATGCAACCCGTAAGAGACAAGAACTTATTAACGAACAGCACAAAAATTATGAAAAAGTGAAATTTATAAATTTATCTATCAGTTCGCTTGGAGTTTTTAATCAGTCATCCGTAGACTTTATTGAAATGCTGAAAGACCTGAAATTTGACGAACGATGTAGAAAGTACTATACTCAGAAAATTATGAACACTTGCATAAGGACATCTTACTATATATTTTGTAAACGTAACAAAGAATGGGATGACCCGACTTTAATGTCATACTAATATTTTTATACCATTATAGTGTTAGTTCAAGTTGACATTGGTAAACTACCTGTAAAAGAGAGGTTTATCACTGTAGTATACGTTAATCATAAATGAATAAAGTTGCCATTATTATTACTCGTCCTTATCATTTTTTCTATCCAGATTCCACCGCTGCCACTCGATGAAGTTCTATGTTGACGTTGTCATTGTTGTCTGGATATACTGATGAGCAGGTGTTGAGTCGCTTTACATAAACCAATACCTGCATAAACGTAAGGAATAAAAAAGTTATTGGAAACATAAAAGTACTATAGAGTTTTAAAGAGAGGCAACTCCCTTTTACAGAGAGGCATGTGCGCCTTCCGCCTTTTTCAAAAAGCGGAAAAGGAACAGACGAGCCCTTTTAATTTGCCTTAAATCCTATCGAGATGTAAATATTGTATATTTGTGTAAAGATATCAAATGTTCTTTCAACGCATTTACTTCAGGGTATCTTAGTTTTCTCTTTTTATCGCAACATTTTTAAGAACTAAAAAATCTGCCTTGATTTCGTAGTCATATTTTATCCATCTAATTATAACTATTTCTTTCTGAAAAGCCATCTAATATGTCTCCCTGAACAAGCTAATTGAAAGTGCCCTCGATGCTCGGCCGGCGTACCTGCTATTCGCCATTTCGAAGTTGCGTTATAGAGACCTTCGGTATTATGGGACTGTTCTGGGGGACAGGTCTTTTGTTTGCCGCTTCTAAAACAGCCCCATTATGCAATGGCGTCGCTAGTACGACGCATTCGTGTTCTGTTAGCAAATGTCGCCTGTTTTATAACAACTACATGTATTTACTTGTTTATTCAATGAATACCTTCCAGATGACGTCAAGAAAAGAGGTTATCACATAGATTTAATATAACGCACTGATTGGCTGTCGTGCGTGTTCATTTCTCGATGCAGCACAGAATTTTCAAACGACCAATCAGAAACCTTTTAATTTTTCGACTTCCATAAGAAGAACGTTATTTGACTATTCACTATTCACTAGTTTGTGTCTAAAAAGACATAGTTCATGGTTTGGCGTGCTCATCAAGTTATGTATGTACTTGGAATGTTGGGAGATCACTCAAAAAGCTAAAGGCTCGAGCAACTCTTAACTAATAAAACTGATAGCAGCAGAGAAATACATTTCTGTATCTTTAAACACTTGTAAATGCAGGTATTAGGTTGAAACGTGTTCGATTCTAAACGATTAGTATTATTCTAAACGATTCTAGTATTATTTCTATTACTATTATTTAGTAGTATTATTTTTATTGGAAGACAAATGTATTATATCAGGGGCGTCGAAGGGATGGTTTAAGAGGAACCCTTAACAGCAACATTGAGGACATTGAGGGGGAAGTGACCTATTATATATTATTTGATTTATCTGATTATAATCATACAATCGATTGCTTAGGTTAATAATCAATTATCAAATCTTATCTACAATTTTGCTAATTTTATATTTTGTGCAAATGACTAGTGAGCAGTTCTGGTCTTTGGACTGAGAAAAAATGAAGCCAAACATAGCGGACATGAAGGATCGCCACGTACCTATACGAACAAGTTTAGTAATTTTGATAAAAACAATAAAACAATAAAAACTCACCAAAATTAGCACGAAAAAAAGCAGAGAAGCAGTTACTCCTGAAGCTATTGCCGCTATTTCGGCTGTACTCAATCCAGAATTATTATTCGTCAGATACGTTGCCTTATTCGACGTATAAATGGATGGATAACTGTGCGTGGGTATCGAAGAGAAAAGTAAATTGTAGATTGCAGAGTCCTGACTTATTGGTGAAGACGTTTCGGAAGGAGGTTGTGATATCATGAGCTTTGAGGATTCTTCACCAATAGCGGAAATCGTGCGAGAGATTGATATTCCAGTATTAGATAGTGTTACAGCTGTGCTAGATATTCCAGTAGAAGTAGGTTGTAATGTCATGAAACTGAAGGATTCTTGATTAATCGTGGCAATCGTGCGAGAGGTTGATATTTCAATTCGAGATAGTGTTACAGTGATAGATATTCCAGTAGAAGGGGGTTCTGATGTTATGAAACTCGAGGATTCTTGACCAATCGGGAAAATCGTGAGAGAAGTTGATATTCCAGTGTTAGATAGTGTTACAGTGCTAGATATTCCAGTAGAAGGAGGTTGTGATGTCATGAAACTTGGGGATTCTTGAATAATTGTGGAAATCGTTCGAGAGCTTGATATTCCAGTGTTAGATAGTTTTACAGCAGTGTTTAATTTTACAGTTGAAGGATATTGTGATGTCATGAAACTTGAGGATACTTGACCAATCGTGGAAATCGTGCGAGAGGTTGATATTCCATTGTTAGATAGTGTTACAGTGCTAGATATTCCAGTAGATGGAGTTTGTGATGTAATTAAACTTGAGGATTTTTGATCATCAATAGTGGAAATCGTGTGAGAGATTGATATTGAATTGTTAGATAGTGATACAGTGCTATATATTGCAGTGGAAGCAGTTTGTGGTGCAATGAAACTTGAGGATTCTTCACCAATAGTAAAAATCATTCGAGAGGTTGATATTCCAGTATTAGATAGTGTTACAGCAGTGATAGATTTTCCAGTAGAAGGGTGTTGTGATGTCATGAAACTGGAGGATTCTTCACCAATCGTGCGAGAGATTGATATTCCAGTGTTAGACAGTGTTACATTGCTAGATTTTCCAGTATAATGGGTTTTTGATGTCATGAAACTTGACGATTCTTGAACAATCTTGGAAATTGTTCGAGGGGTTGATATTCCAGTGTCAGGTAATCTTACAGTACTATATATTCCAGTAGAAGGAGGTTGTGATGTCATGAAACTTGAGGATTCTTGACCAATCATGGAAATCGTTCGAGAGGTTGATATTCTAATGTCAGATAGTGTTACAGAAGGGATAGATATTCCAGTAGAAGGAGGTTGTGATGTCATAAAACTTGAGGATTCTTGACCAATCGTGGAAATCGTGCGAGAGGTTGATATTGCAGTGTTAGATAGTGTTACAGAAGCGCTACATATTCCAGTAGAAGGAGGTTGTGATGTCACGAAAATTGAGGATTCTTGGCCAATCATGGAAATCCTTCGAGAGGTTGATATTCCAGTGTTAGATAGTGTTACCATGCTAGATTTTCCAGTAGAAGGAGGTTGTGATGTATTGAAAATTGAGGATTCTTGAACAATCGAGGAAATCGTGCGAGAGGTTGATATTCCAGTGTTAGATAGTGTTACAGTGTTAGATATTACAGTAGAAGGAGCTTGTGATGTCATGAAACTTGAGGATTCTTGACTAATCATGGAAATCGTTCTAGAGCTTGATATTCCATAGTTAGATAGTGTTACGGAAGTGCTATATATTCCAGTGGAAGGAGGTTTTAATGTCATGAAACTTGAGGATTCTTGACCAATCATGGAAATCGTTCGAGAGGTTGATATTCCAGTGTTAGATAGTGTTAAAGTGTTAGATATTCCAGTAGAAGGAGGTTGTAATGACATGAAACTTAAGGATTCTTGACCACTGATGGAAATCGTTCGAGAGGTTGATATTCCAGTGTTAGTTAGTGTTACAGAAGGGTTAGATATTCCAGTAGATGGAGGTTTTGATGTCATAAAACTTGAGGATTCTTCACCAATCGAGGAAATCGTGCGAGAGGTTGATATTCCATTGTTAGATAATGTTGCCATGCCATATTTTCTAGTAGAAGGAAGTAGTGATGTCATTAAACTTGAGGATTCTTGACCAATTGAGGAAATCGTGCAAGAGGTTGAAATTCCAGTGTTAGATAGCGTTACAGTGTTAGATATTCCAGTAGAAGGAGCTTGTGATGTCATGAAACTTGAGGATTCTTGACCAATCGTGGAAATCGTTCGAGATGTTGATATTCCATTGTTAGATAATGTTACAGTGTTATATATTCCAGTAGAAGGGGTTTGTGATCTCATGAAACTTGACGATTCTTGAACAATCATGAAAATCGTGCGAGAGGTTGATATTCCAGTGTTAGATAGTGCTACAGAAGTGCTATATATTCCAGTAGAATGAGTTTGTGACGTCATTAATCTTGAGGATTCTTGAATAATTGTGGAAATCGTTCCAGAGGTTGATATTCCATTGTTAGATAATGTTGCCATGCTAGATTTTCCAGTAGAAGGAGGTTGTGATGTCACGAAACTTGAGAATTCGTGATCAATAGTTGAAATCGTTCGAGACGTTGATATTCCATTTTTAGATAGTGTTACCGAAGTGCTAGATATTCCAGTAGAAGGAGGTTTTAATGTCATAAAACTTGAGGATTCTTGACCAATCATGGAAATGGTTCGAGAGGTTGATATTCCAGTGTTAGATAGTGTTAAAGTGTTAGATATTCCAGTAGAAGGAGGTTGTGATGTCATGAAACTTGAGTATTCTTGACCAATCGAGGAAATCGTGCGCGGGGTTGATATTCCATTGTTAGATAGTGTTGCAGTGTTATATATTCCAGTAGAAGGGGTTTGTGATGTCATGAAACTTGACGATTCTTGAACAATCTTGGAAATCGTTCCAGCGGTTGATATTCCATTGTTAGGTAGCGTTACAATGATAGATATTCCAGTAGAAGGAGGTTGTAATGTCGTGAAACTTGAGGATTCTTGACCAATCATAGAAATCGTTCGATAGGTTGATATTCCATTGTTAGATAGTGTTACCATGCTAGATTTTCCAGTAGAAGGAGGTTGTGATGTAATAAAACTTGAGGATTCTTGACCAATCATTGAAATCGTTCGAGGGGTTGATATTCCAGTGTTAGATAGAGTTACAGAGCTATATATTCCAGTAGAAGGGGGTTGTGATGTCATGAAACCTGAGGATTCTTGACCAATCGTGGAATTCGTGCCAGAGGTTGGAATCATCATGCTAGTGCTAGATATTCCAGTTGAATCTACAACTACAGGAAAAACATTGATCAATAAAAGAAAAAAGAACTGTAGAATATATCTTAAATACAGTACCATAAAATCCCAGTTTCATGCCCTGCGTTCATACAACATCGTAATGAGTTTTGAGTGGACTTATAACTGGCGGTGTATATAATGAAAGGCACAAAAGCTACAAAACTAGATTAATGTTAGTATTGTTAATGTTTATTATGGATTGTATATTGTGCGCACTAAAATGATATCAGCTAGTATATACGCCAGAAAACTATAATGGTAAAGGCCATAAGGGTTCGCTGCCTCACACTGTCGCTGCTGATCTTAGAATCTTGGCTACTCTTCCTCTTACTTGTTGTGAATGTGAACGTTCTATTTTAGCTTTACGTAGATTGAAAAATTACAATCGGAGTACTATGGTGGAAGACAAAAAATATTATTTAATCAACCTCTCATGTCAACCTCTCATGTCGGATCTCTCATTTTTGGAGGTTCTAAGTTTAAAACTTGATATTTCCATTTAGGTATAAAACTTTCTCGTGGTACCACAGGCTTCCCAAGCTTGCGACACATTTATTATTATTGACTCTTTATTTACGATCTATTTTAATGGACTTGCAACGGGAATTCATTCGACTTCGTTAAATCTGTGTAATTTAGTGTGAAATCTGGCGCAGTTGAGGCATTTACAGCGACGGTTGCGGCACTTTTATTATTATGATATTTGAGTACTTTATGTACGATCTATTTTAATGGACTTGCAACGGGAATCATTCGATTTCGTTAAAATGCTAGAATATTGCCATAAATTAAGAAATAAAGTTCACTTTATTTCTTATGAAGTCGTAGTTGTCGTTTCTGTGTAATTTGGTGTGAAATCTGGCGCAATTGAGGCATTGACAGCGAGTTCGGTATCTGGCCATGTTGTTCCTCACTATAAAATAGGGAAGGCAGGAGACTGCTGCTCACGAAGCCCACGTATCGACAACACAAATCGTTCTCTAGGAGCCGCTTTACGCGCCCAATCGCGAAGAAAACAACAAATCAATAAAGTACAGTAAATTTCCAATCAGATACTTTGTCCTCAGCAATCGATACACAGATTTAGTAAGATAAAATTCCAATATAATTCAGTTGTTTGACGATCTGCCATCCGTGACCACAGGAACTGCAATACGGTCGTTGAACCCTCGCGAGTTCAAATATCAAGCTCAATTCTCATTGGTCAATTCGGATGATTAATTAATCGATTGCTGAGGACAAAGTATCTGATTGGAAATTTACTGTACTTTATTGATTTGTTGTTTTCTTCGCGATTGGGCGCGTAAAGCCGCGGCTCCTAGAGAACGATTTGTGTTGTCGATACGTGGGCTTCGTGAGCGGCAGTCTCCTGCCTTCCCTATTTTATAGTGAGGAACAACATGGCCAGATACCGAACTCGCTGTCAATGCCTTAATTGCGCCAGAATATTTCACACCAAATTACACAGAAACGACAACTACGACTTCATAAGAAATAAAGTGAACTTTATTTCTTAATTTATGGCAATATTCTAGCATTTTAACGAAATCGAATGATTCCCGTTGCAAGTCCATTAAAATAGATCGTACATAAAGTACTCAAATATCATAATAATAAAAGTTTAAGTGCCGCAACCGATCGCTGTAAATGCCTCAACTGCGCCAGATTTCACACTAAATTACACAGATTTAACGAAGTCGAATGAATTCCCGTTGCAAGTCCATTAAAATAGATCGTAAATAAAGAGTCAATAATAATAAATGTGTCGCAAGCTTGGGAAGCCTGTGGTGGTACAAGTCAAAATAAAATCATTTATCCTTCTTATCTTCAAAATTTTCGATCCTAAAATATATTTCCTGCCCTCTTTTATCCTTTGTTTCATCACATAAACACCAGAACTGAGACAACATTCCCCGTTCCCCAATTACATGAGGCGAACAACCATTTTAAATTAAATGTTATACAACTTAACAATTATGTTTATATACATGTCGAAAACAATATTTAATTTAAGCACATTGCATTTGTATTGTATTAGCAATGTTAATTTAAATCCATAAACAGTCGGCAACACAGTAGCTCTAGCCTGGTTTGACAGGTATATGCCGACATCTTTATAGTTGTCATGGTCGGCGCTAGATTATGGTCGAGATATGTATAAATGTGCGACTGCTAGCTTACAGTAAAGCGGACAACTTTGGCAGGACGATCGTGAGTCGTGCATGCGTATAACAGTCAATTACTATCCCACATGCCAGAGCCCACATGCTTAGTATCTCTCACTATAGTCTATTAATCTAGCACCTCACGGGGAAAATACTTCCGAGGGGTTATGGTTAGAAAACCCACTAGGCAGGGGGTAATTATATAGTTAGGATCTTTGTTGTGTTTATTGGGTTCTAACATTGGATTAACGATTATCCTTAATTCAGAGCGATTTTAAAATTAAGGATAATAGTGAATCTCAGGTGAGAGGACAACCTGGGAATTGTTAAAACATTGTAAGCAGTAAATTATTGGATTGTAATCAACCCCAAAAACAACAAAGATCCTAACCCTAACCCCCTAATAATTTACTGCTTATACAATGTTTTAGCAATTCCAGTAGTTTGTGGCTTACAACGTGAGGAACGGGTGTTCGAAGAAAGATAGATATGTTATGTATTACCTCGTTCTTTTAAAAAGTCCGCTTACCTTTCTGAATAAAAACTGGAATTTAAAGCGTTTTTTTTTAAAGAACGGAGGTAATACATAACATATTTATTTCGAAGGCACCTACCAAAGTTGTCCGCTGTACTGTAAGCTAGCAGCCGCATATTTGTACATCTAGTGCCGACCGGTTGGCATGCATGTTCCGGATAACATAAAACAATGGCCGAGTATTGACACTTGCTGATGCTCGCACATCAAACAAATGTTATAAAATAGGAAACAGTATCGAGAAGAAAAGAAATAGAGTTTAACCAGAGAACAGAACAGAAGTTGGAGTTGTTAAAGTTAAAGCTAACCTTATTCGTATTGTTATTATTACTCGAGCTAATCTTCCCTCAGCGACCAAGATCCCGCTAAATCGTAGCCCTAGAAAAGTCGCTGTAACATTGGTGGAGGATGCAAGCAAAACAGACGAGAACGCTTCGACATTTGGTGGCACACGTAGCCGTGCTTCGGCATTAACGAAGCATATGATGGTTTAGTCCTGGTAGTACTGGCTCGTCAAAGTTCTCCTGGTAACGTATGCATGGTGTCAACGCTTGGTTTCTACACAGGTTGAGGTGTACATGATTGTTACTTTTCTTCTGTTGGGTTACGAAATCGGTAATGCACATCTGTCGTATCAGTTATCTAGTCATTTTTTTTTCTCTCGTTGTATTGCTGTAACTTGTTGCATGTGTACTTCCTCAGTGAGCACATTTTATTTCCTTTCCTTTTTCTTAATTAGCTTTCGTTATTCTAGTTTACAGTTAGCTTGTTGTTTAGAATTCGACGTATTCATATATACTGTACTTCGTGAGTTCGTTTGACATTTTTTTGTGTCACCGTGTCATTTTCGGCGGC
Organism: Chrysogorgia sp. JL179-B06; assembly: GCA_035772405.1. Lineage (NCBI taxonomy): Eukaryota > Metazoa > Cnidaria > Anthozoa > Scleralcyonacea > Chrysogorgiidae > Chrysogorgia > Chrysogorgia sp. JL179-B06. Next base: position 487,298 of record JAYKKM010000090.1, read on the forward strand.
CCTCACTCGCAGCCGTTTCAGCTCGCGAATTTTGCACCAAAGTTAGATAAGTCGACGCACCCGTTGACTGTTTATCCATGAGTTTAACAGTGACCAAATTACCATGACCGACAAATTGTCAGAATTGTTAGAGGCCGTGCATATTGCAATAAAAAATGGTCAAGACAAATTTCTTGAGAGTGCTGAGGTTGGTCATAACAATTTTAACAAACTCGTCCAGTTACAAACTCGACAACACTCACAACTGGCCGCGATGAACCAAACAGTGACTCAAGGTAACTTATATGCGGGTTCTACCTTATTGCATCCCAAACCGTTCTACGGGAAGCCTTACGACGACTTGACTACCTTTTTAAGTTATTTTGAACGCTACGCAAATTTTTGTGAGTGGGATGGTAAACAACGCCTCCGCGCCCTACCTCTTTATCTTCAGGGTAACGCTATTTCTTGGTACGGAAGTTTCGATCCTGTCGTTTTTAAAAATTATGACGAAAGCAAGTCGAAACAGAAGCTCTTTGAGATTACGCGTCGGACATTAGACCACAGAATAAGTATTGAGCAGAAGGTCCACTCGGTGGTGCGTCGCCCCGCCATGTTGAAAGCAAGTGAACTCCAGCCGCAGCGTCTCACCAAGGAACAACATGGCGAAAAACGAAGTTGGGTCAATAAAACGGCTCTAGCTGGAAAACTATTACGGCGATTTTCATTTTACTCTGATATATTATAAATGAAGGGTAATAGATTAATTTACTTGTGTGTGGTTAGAAGGTACATACACAATTTGTTTTGTGGAATTTAGCTAGTTTCTGAGTGACGATTTCGGTCATGACACAATCTACGGTATGTCAATTGTCAAGTCGAGATAAACTTTTCTCAATAACAGTTTTATTCATTAGTATTTGTGCATGTCAGTTATAATCCTAATGTCATGACTGTACTGTGTGTAGATTTTCCTTATTTTCAGAAATTATACTTGTTCACTTTCAAGATATGGTCGTTCAACACTTCAAAAATTCAGTTCAATTTCAGTCAGTATAAATAATACCAGATACCTACGATTTCATCCTTCTTCTCTGTTTTACGTTTGCCGAGTTCTTATATAGCGTTTTTACTCTTATGCCTATAAATATATATAATGCCTGTAAATACATATTTGTGTATGGACAAGGCTTTTTACTGTCTTGTTTGCCTACCTTGCCATATTTTTTAAAGTTTTAGATCATAATATATGCGTTTTTATTCTTCATTTTAGTTGATGTTATGTTTGAACTTTATCTGGATTGACAGCTCATTGAATTGAAAGCAAGCTTCCATTCTTCAGGAGACAAGTTGATGGGAATTTTAATGAAACACTATCTCAAATGCTCCAAATTCAGACCATTAAGTTTCACTAAAATTACACATAATGGACTATATTTGTCTGCTGTATGTATACTGACATATTTGACTGAATTGTTGTTCCTGGATTTCAACTCACTATAAGAAACTGACCAAACTGTTCAAGGCATTTATTGTGATTTAGTGCATGTTTTGACAAATGATAAAGATAATAATTATATGTTGCTGCAGATTATTTTAAATATCAATGAAGCATTATTTTCGTATGTCTCTAAAGTTTAATACAAGATTGAAAATAAAAAGTGAGGTGTTTTAGAAGAGTTAATTAAAAGGGAGAGTCTGTCATTTGGGTTTAAAAAAGGCATGATATCATATAACAGAGATGGGAACTCATTAGGGGGTTAAAAAGTAGGACTTCAAAGAAAGACTGCTTATTACAACTTGGTATCAAAAGAGGGGAGTGATCAGCCACAAACGTTTTATACAACAGGGAGGGAACAATGATAACCCAACAGCAGTAAAATTCACTCGGACATTCAAGAAATTGTTTTTCAGTTCTTTTCTACAGCTGGGAATTGTGCAGACGACTTGGATGACCTTCTTGCCCAGTTTACACAAACACTATAAAACAAAGCATACCTGTATTCCAAAAAATAATGACATCCTGAAAACCCAAGATTTGAGTCAATAACAAGACAAGACTAATGTGTAATTGTAATATTTCAACTTTATTTCAAAGTCATCTTTAGACAAAGTGATTACAAAAAAATGTCTAGGTCTCTATACAGTGGGATGTAGAAACATCAAATGCAACAACACTGGTTTCCATATCTCCTCAAACCTTGGATATTGGGTAAATTGATTATTTATAGGGAGACAAATGTCAAACATCAAAGAAAATGCCATTCGGTATATGTTTCTGGTTACTTGCTCCATAAATGTATGAAGATACACTGTTGCTCAACTTGCAAAGAAGCCCTGAAGTCAGACAATCTAGACTATATGTCATTCAGCTGGAAGATATTTTTGTAAACACTTCTCCATTTTCACCAAGAGCTCCTGTGTTGGAGGCAATATCCTGGAGCTATTGAAGAATGTATAAATATTCCAGTGCTATGAAGAATTCCCTCTCGAAGTTGTTTTTGAAAATGCGAATTTATTATTGTTTGAAATTTGCAAACCGTGACCTTTCTTCTGCTAAAAGGACAGAAAGTATGAGGTGGCACATCTTTAAAATAATTACTATAAATCAACAAAGGAAATGGGAACAACACTGTCAAATACTGTAGAGAAGCCTGACAACCAGTGATATTATAAAGCTGATAAATAGGGACGTTTCAACTTTCAAGCGTGTGCTCTTGAAATATCTGTCATCTGACTTCAATTACATTTAAATTTAAATTTATAAATGCCGAACAGAAAAACTTTGGTTTGGTCTAATATCGAATATATCAAATGTAAATAAATAAGCAATGTACGCTAACTCCACTAAGTAGTATAAAAACAAGTAACAATACAAGCAAATATGGATTTGTAAAGATAAGGCTACAGACAATTTGACAAACTCGAGGACAGACCGAGTTGTCAATAAAATCAAGAAAATTACCCGTTTAACATTTGTTAAATTGCCTTCTAACCACAATAAAACTGATCACCTACCTTTGCTTTACAAAGCAAAAAATGAAATTCTTGTTTTAAGTAAGGTCAATTTTGAATTATATATACAGTAGTAAGTTTACACTAAACATCATGGCCTGGCCATGGTGACAACTTGGCCAAAAATATTAAAAATCCCAAAGCTTAAAACAGACAAAATCTATTGTTCATTGTACTCATCTAACTCCTTCAGTGCTTTGGAAATATCCTCGATCTTGGCAGTTTGGGTGAAACATGTTATCTGCAAAACAATCGTTTGTAACAAAGACAAGGAGATCAGCCAGTTTGCAGGGTAGTCAAAATCCATTAAGTAAAGGTTTCGAGAAAGGAACACAAAATTGTTTCGTGCTGTGGTGAGTTGCTCGGATGACACAAAAGGTCAACATCTGTGGGGTGGATTTACAGCACAGTGAAGGTTGTTTGGGCTCTTTAGAAATTAAGCAGAGGGAAATCAGCGTGACCATGCAAAAGCAAAGCAAATTCAAAGGTTTTATCATGACATCTTACCTCGTCTTCCTTGACATCGGCATGACAGATTCAAACAGCTCATTACAAAATATCTTAACTAAAAATGAAAACACATGTTAATACAATAATCTATACAAATACAAAGCCAGGCGTATTACAGAATGCTATATCTACTGAACCCTAGAACTAACGTAATTACCGTTGATATAGAATCCATCTTCTGTTTATTGGTAAATAAACTCGCCAAAACGTCGAATAATTCTTTAACAAACCAAACAACTCATCTGTTAAACCAACGTCAAGTCAAACACTCGCGCCTTCGCCTTGTAATGCAAATTGCAACCTCGTACCCAGGTCTTAGGGGGGCGGTCGGGGCTCTGAGTAAGAGGTTGCTCTCCAAGTAGAACAAATGACAAATTATTTTTCTCGTTTTAATAACTAAAATAATAATTTCTTGTTTTGAGAAAGAAATGTAATATACTTCAATGACTATTTTAATCTGGAATTTTTTAAGAAATTTTTTTTTATTTTAAGAAAAGATCTTCTATATAAGAATATTTCTTATAGAAACAAGGCAAAAAACCTCCTTGTTTGGATCAAAACATCACCTATCGTAAAAATACATAACAATCCTTATCCAAGGGGATTTAGAACTATGTCTCAATTTGACCTTGAACTTAGCCAAAACAGCACTAAAAATGGCGCCAGAATAGCTTGTGATGTAACAAAACAGCTCTAGTGTTCTGTTTTTGCCCCTGTTTCTGTTTTTGTTTCTGTTTTTGTTTCTGTTTCTGTTTCTGTTTTTGCCCCATGGGAACAAAACAGTCCACATTTGAAAAAGGTGACTCCTAGAGTATTACCCCTTTTTCCAGTAAATATATTTACTCTTAAATAAAGATTTACAATTGCGAAACAAGATTTCATTCAAAAAGAAATCTGTAGTAAATAAAAACAAGATTTCATTTAAAAAGGCTAGAAATATAATCTTAAAACTAGAAAACTATTACAACTTGTTTCCAATAAAGATAATTGTTCTTGAATTAAGATTTAAAATATCTATTGTAGGATCTGGTTTTCCTAAAAGAAAAAATCGTGAAACAAGAAAATTTGTCCTGATTTCTTCTTTCCTAATCAAGATCTTTTTTCTTGAAACAAGAAATAAAATCTTGAAATTAGATATAAAATCTTAAAACAAGAAAATCGGTCATTTCTTAATTTCTAATCAAGATCTTTTTTCTTGACACAAGAAATAAAATCTTGAACCTAGATATAAAATCTTAAAACAAGAAAATTGGCCATTTCTTGATTTCTAATAAAGATCTTTTTTCTTGAAACAAGAAATAAAATCTTGAATCAAGATATAAAATCTTGAATCAAGATATAAAATCTTAAAATAAGAATAAATATTTTGCCTAGTTTTTCATTTTTTGCAGTGTAGACGTACTAGCCGTGGAAAGAAAATCGACGTGCAAAATTTTGAGATATAGCCGTTCAAATTATCCAAACCCGTTTTTCGCCATATAATTACTGTTCACCTGGCTGGAGTTTACTTGCTTTCAATATGGCGGCCGGTATGCGCGGAGCGACATGCGCGAGGACAAAAACTTAAAAGGTTCCGACGCGAGTGGACCTTCTGCTCAATACTTATTCTGTGATTAGACATTTATATAAACGTTTACGGTTAAATGACATTGAAGGCATGCATTATTTTATTCAAGGACTAATCGATTTGCACCGTCTTCGGGAAACTAATCGCAGCTTCATTATGTCGAGACGATAAGGAAGCGAATTTTGTAATGGCATCTCCAACGCCTAGAAGTCTCAAACTATCATATATCCAAATTAATACTAATCTTGAACACAAACCCGATATAAGTAACAAAATAACAACCGGAACCTTGGTCAATATGGACGCGGAGCAGTATGATTTACCTAATAGTCAAGTTACTCATTTTTCTAACCAATTGATTTGATTATGTTTAGCCGACAAATCCAAAACTACATCGTGTGACGAGATCACTCATGCTTACGAAAATTTCGCGATAGATTTCGGTTTATTTTCGACATATGTAACCCCCCCCCCCCGCCCCCCCCCCCCCCCCCTTGAATGAGGACCGTTCAGAGGTGACCGCGACATAGACCGCGGTTATATTACGGTGGTCCATATATGCAATGCGCATATAATAGTTTCAGTCGACAAATATATTTTGTCGGTCGACAAATATATTTTGTCAGTCAAATATATTTTGACCTTTGTTGCGATTGATATTTCGAAATCTCGAATAACGTCGTTTGCCTTTTGGAAAGTATCTACATATACGTTGTGACCGTCGATCACAAACTCGAATTTACTGTTCCAGGATAGACAGTTTGCCATGCATAATTTATTCTGCATGAACGCTCTTCTCCTGGCTGTAGTGTATACCAAATACTAAATATTTACATATTTTGAATTTCACGACCAACATGTCACCGCACCAAACAATTAAGTATCACGGGAACCTTGGGAACACGAGGAATTTCACTCCGCTTACCCAACATTCTACGAGAGCTGGGATGGTAACGACCCTTCGGGATGGGAAAATTGCGACCGCGTCACCGTCGACGAAAACGCTATGCCGAAAGTTTCGTTTGCACAAGCTAGCACAGTTGATATTCCAGTCTGTGATAATTTAGTAGATTTGTCCGCAAACAATTCTGAAGAAAAACCAGCACAAACCTTGCCAAATGTTTTGCACCCGGATTTAAAAGATATTGACATAACTGCTCCTGATCGGATTAACTACACCGACATTCATTTACGTGCATGTCAACAGGAATGTTGAAATTAACCGCGCCTGTGACCGTGTTATTAGCAGCGTTATCGATTGATAATCATGACGAGGAAATAGATGCGAACGTTGTTAATGCTCGTAAAATGTTGTTAAGCCTAAAGTCTATAGTCAAATTTGAAATAAAGAATAACTGTCCATTAATCCCAGGAAAAATTGGTGTGCTCTCTCTTTCGTTCCTTTGCGATACCGGTGCTGCTGTTACGACGATAAGTTCCGCCTTGTGGAAACGGTTGCCAAATTTAACAAAACATCCACCTGAGCAACTACTTACCAATTTTATTAAAACAGTCAGTGGCGAAGGTATACCCATCGTTGGGATAGCCTTAATTCCATTTCAAATAGGAATATTTACTTACTCTTTTTACGCTTACATTAACGATGAACTAACGTACGACGCAATCCTTGGCGCAGATTTTCTAACGCACTATCAGTCTATAATTAATCTAGATTATGCTATCCTTCAGCTCCCCACCCACTGATCGACCACCCCCTCCCCTCAGATATATGGCCCCGAACACAACTCGTGCGTTAAACAGACTGACTTGGTCGACGTTAACCAAAACTACGCAGGCCATGACAGTAATACGGAAGTTTGTCTGATTATTTTAAAACACTTTTTTAAAGTTGTTTTTTTTCTCCATTTTCAGTCACATTTATGGTAAGCATCAGCGACAGTGTCTGTCTGCGCTGTTTAACTTTCGGTGCACGACCCCCTCCCTTGGGAACAATTCTGCGGTCGTCTTACCACGCACATTTATGTCTACGTAGAAAAACAAACAAAAAACGAAAGAACGAATGAACGAAAGCACGGAAGAGAAAAATGAACGTCTGCAAGAAAGAACGAATGATCGAATGAAATATAAAAAAATAATAAGATATTTTAGTCATTTTTTTACCTACTTAACTAGTATACTTCTGTGCTTAGGTTCTACGTTAGTATCTTTCTCTCTCTTTCCCTGATACGACATTACTCACGCTTAGTTTCAGTTCATGCCGATATATCGTACATCTATGCAGTAGAATTAGTAATTGTTTGTTCCAAAACATTTTGTGGAATCTTGAGGCGACACTGTTGCCAACACGACTTCAATACTTCATCCAAGCAGAACACATACAAGAATCGACTACTAACTTCACACAAATTTGTCTCCAGCTTAACTATATACCTCTTACAGTCCCGTGGACCGAGCTCCGCCTTTTGCATACCTCGTATCGTCCATCCAGTTATAGTGGTAATGCAAGATCAACACTTCGTCTACCGACACCAACACGACTCAAGAGCACTGAACAAACTGAAAAAAACCTTGACCACTGGAAACATTCTTGTACATTAACTTGTGGTGTATATATGAATAGCATTTAAGCTCCCTATATGGAACTATCGAAAACCGTATGAAAGACAGCATTGCTTTATTACTTAAACACTACAGTACTTATATACAAACGGGAAAACCGGGAGGTTTTCAACTAAAGGAGTGAGATATGTTATACTACAACTATTTGACAATTATGTTTATATACATGTCGAAAACAATATTTAATTTAAACACATTGCATTTGTAATTGTATTAGCAATGTTAATGTAAATCCATCAAAAGTTGGCAACACAGTATCTCTAGCCTGGTTTGACATGTAATTGCCGACACCTTATACAGTAGACTAGTTGTCATGCATGTTCCGGATAACGTAAAACAATGGCCGAGTGTTGACTCAGCACGCATCAAACAAATATTATAAAATAGGAAACGGTATCGAGAAAAAAAGAAATAGAGTTTAGCCAGAGAACAGAACAGAAGTTGGACTTGTTAATAAAGAAGTTAAAGCTAACCTTATTCGTATTGTTATTATTACTCGAGCTAATCTTCCCTCAGCGTCCAAGATCCCGCTAAATCGTAGCCCTAGAAAAGTCGCTGTAACATAAAGAACAAACGACGTTTAAACGTTTCTTCGTCTGTCATAGGCTTGTGCCAGAACGCTTTCTTAGCCCATCATGATGGCCAAACCGTCATGAGGTAGAACAAATATCCATTCAACATTTTTGGCATTGTGTCTTCTCTTCTCAAATATTTACCTTGTTCCCAAATCGGATATCTTCGCATTTTGTACGGGTCGCACCGACTCGTCAATTTGGCAAATCTTACCAGTCGCCGCCAATTGACCTTTTCATGTATATACCTACACCACATGAAGTCTACGTATCCCCACTTCTACGGGTCGTATCGACTCATCAAATTGGGCAAATCGTACGAGCCGTAGGTTTTAAGAGCGCTCAATTCCATTGTAGGTGGAGCGGAATCATATAATTGAGGTCGAATGCCGTTGCTACTCTGAGTTTCACGCGATATGCGATCTATAAGTTGCCTGAAGATCTCATATAGCATGAAACTCAGAGTAGCAACAGCATTCTACATCAACGAATTTTGCGATTCGTACGACCCGTTACTATTTGACAGTATTGGACAACCCTCTGTTGCAAACACTATATAAAGCGCCAATGACCCATAAATTCTTCTTCCGTGAAATATTTTGCCACCATTTTACAACCCTGAAAAAACAAAAACAGTGTAATTGCGATTCGTACGCGTGTGCCTATACTGCGGTATCTATGTGTGGCGTGGAGCTCCAGAGAGCTGGGCAACATGTCTAGAGTCACGTTCTAGGGACTGCGATTTCTGAGCCTCGTTCATTTTGGGCCCGCGCTTTCTTTGGCCCCCATGTGTATTTTCTGGGACCCCGCGATTTATGGGGCTCTCGCATATTTTGGGGGCCTTGTGATAATTTTTGGGCCCGCGCTTTCAAAAAATTAGCAACCTTTGAATTAATGACCCAAAATTATTAACGTAAACCATAAAAGCGCCAATTATAAATATATTATATCAAAGTAGTATCTTACCTTTTGTGTGGTAGCTGTATAGCTGTTATATAGATGTTTCCGCGTCGTTGGACCACGTATGTCAGTAAATCGAAGGCTAGCTGGCTAACATGCTTTCGTACAGTCAAACCGCCACCACCAACAGCATTGCCCTATCCAAGTTTCCCTACGTTTTGTAATTTTTTGTGTAGTGGAAAACTGTGGAATTTGATAGTAGTACCACCTTGACTTGCATACCGAGAATCAACATCTTTTAGCCATTTCGATTTCATGTATCCTCGGTGTCCGAAATTATTATACATTTCGTTTGTTTCTCCGAAAAGTTGCTATTTTTAGAATATGTGCCCCCTGGGACGCAGTGTGAAAAAGCTGGATTATATCGTGACAAACTGTCACCAGCTGTCACCTACGGGTGTAAACAGATAACAACTTCCATGTTATTAAAACTTATTATTCAATCCTGCTCATCCGCCCCATTCTCCTCACGAGCGCGGACGAAGCTTTGGCACACAGCTGTGTATTCAACGGTTTTTGGTTTAAAAGATTAAAATGTACTTAAATCGCTTGACGCGCTTCCACTAGTTCACCAATACAGTTGGAAAACAATTACTACAACAATTACATTTACGAAAATAAAAGTTTAGTAAGAATGATATACAAGTAAAAAGTAAATTAACGCAGAAATGACGCCGCAGTTCGTGATATATAACTTGGGGCTAGCCAACCGAATTTGAACATCCCCTCAAACAACAAATTACATCAAGAAATCCTTCGTTTTGCCTGATAGGAGCAAGCCACATTGCCATCATGTTAGCAATGGTAGTAACAGTCTAACAGTAAACAGCACACGACATGACACGAATGATAACATGAATCAACAAACTGAACTTACCGTTTAATAGTAGAATATAAAGAGAACATAACAACAACATAAGGTGTTGCATCTCTTCTCTTGAACAGAAATAGTTTCAAACAGCGAGGTAAATTATAAGCCCTTGTCCAAATCGGAAAATTTTGTCAGTCACTTCACGACGAGAAGAGAAAGTGAATGTGTAGCTGCTGACCCACGCACGTATGCTTTGCGCAACATTTTAAGGGCTATGATAATAGTCTGTCAATTGCCTGTCATTTTCTGTCATATATATATATATATATATTGAGAATAAAAAGTGAAAGTAAGTTAATTCTTTCCTGTCTGGCCCAGTCAAAATGGTTCATAGAAGACCCATGAAGTCGTGAATCGAAAAACACGACGCGCACGGTAACGCAAGATTAAGAATTGAAACTCGACAAGCTCCAGGCACATGAGGCACTTGATTTCGTAAAAAAAACTCTACGTGTGGTGGCATTTTGAATTTTGATACTTAATGTTAATTTATATTAACATGTGTCTTTTTGGGAAATTTAAAAGCATTGGTAACAGCCGGTTTATTGGGATTTCAGAAAATGTATAGCTTTCGCAACAATTATTGTTATAACAAAGTGGTGGTTCAATTTTGGATGTGTTTCAGCCCGTCAGGAAAGAGTTATAATAAGCAATAACAGGTGAATTAAAAATAATCGAAGAAAAAGCGTCGAAGGAAAAGCAGTTTATTAAATGTTGAATTGAAAATAATCAATGTAAAATTAACAGTTTAACAAAGAAAAAATTGTCAATGAGCAAAAATGAACTCCCTTCAATTCTTTGCTCCACCTACCTCCTCAAGTAGAGGTTAAGGTTAAGCAGAGTCACTGCAGAGATCCCACTGCACCAGTCAACCCGCACGGCAGCTCATAATAAACAGATTGCACAAGCTATATCTATACACCACAAACACTATATTTTCTACGCATTTTGGTTATGATTGTGGCAGCCAGTGAACCAAAATCACAGTGTTTAGAAAAGTAGGAAATATTTAACCATATTGGCATAAATTTTGATACGTGCGTGACCTTTTCTAGAAAAATGAAAGTTTTTCAACCTGATCATATATGCTACTTGATGATAATTTATATTAACATAATATGTCTTGTTTTGGAAATTTAAAAGCATTGGTAACAGCCGGTTTTAATTGGGCTTTCAGAAAATATATATAGCTTTCGCAACAGTTGTTATTCCAGAGGAGAATAGAAGAGAAAGTGTAGCTGCTGACGCACGTCAAAATGGTTCATAGAAGACCCGTGAAGTCGTGAATCGAAAAACATGGCGCATGATAACGTAAAAATTGAAACTCGAGAACGCCAGGTACATGAGGCACTTGATTTCATAAAAAACTTTGCGATTTTTGGCAGTTTTAACTTTGATATTTAATGCTAAGGGTTTATTGCGCTTTCAGAAAATGTATAGATTTCGCAACAGTTATCGTTATTTCCAGAGGAGTAGAGAAGAGAAAGTGTAGCTGCTGACCCACGCAATTACTTTGCGCGACATTTTAATAGGTGGTCGGTTGCTATGAAGTTTTCTCCCGCTCGTGTTTGTGACACGTGACTAGTGCTTAGTTTCCTAGTGCACAGATCACACGCGGTTTACGGCAGTCAACTTTAGTGATGTATATCTCTGCTAAATTATTACCTAATCTTGCAAGCTTAAGATGAAATATGCGGGCAGGCAACTCATTTTCGCTAAGAACAAAAAAAATCGCCGTAACATTAGAAGAAGTTGAGAAATATGTACCTAAATGGACCCTGCTTTTCTGTGGGTTTCCGAATTTTCACCAGTACGGAGAAGACCAAATTTAACTTTTGGTGGTACCCTGAGTAAGAGATTTGTCATATAAACATTTCCCGTTTCACAACCTCCTTAATTTTGTACGTCGGCGAAGAAATCGGGATCAAATGCCCAAAATTTCACGATTTTCGTGGATTTTGGCAAAATGTCCTTATTAAAACTAACCTTCATAAAAAAAGTCAAAACGTTTAATGAAGTTTCACCTATAAATTACATACCTGAATGGCCAGCAGTTCATAACAAGGTTAGAGAGTGCGCTGTAAATTCGAAACTCACTTGCGTTTAACTGCTGCCTTTGTGTTGTGCCATTTTGTTTGCTCGACCCCTGTTGTGTATTTTTAATTTCAGCTCGCCTACACTTTGTAAAAACAAAAATAGCGGCACGAATACATCTCATATTGGGCTTAGTAGTTGTCAGACAGGGAAGAGTATTCTGGGAGAATTCCAGCAATACAAAAACGCTGGTACGCTTCAAAAGCGAAGCACAGCAAACAACAACAACAGTCTGTGATCCCGGAAATTGAAACCCGAGAGCTAAGTGGCACTCACTGAAAGTGCGCTCACCGCAGGGGAAATTTAACTAAAATCTATATCAAAACATGCTGAATAAATAACTTAAACATCAAATAAGTAGGAGTACTTGTCTATTTCATTTGTTTTGAAGTGCCAGTCCCAGCGCATGTGTATTACTAAATAGCTAAATAGTATATATATATTGCTCTAAATGGATTATATCAATTTTTTAATGATAAATACAGGCAATATATGGGTATAGTTCGGTATATTGTGTTCAATTTCTGTTTATCCATCCCAAACTAGTACGCTTGATGGTTGTTGAGCATGGCCAACTAAGGCCCGGGTCAAACGTCGAACTTTTCATGAGTCGAACTCAATGTAAATTAGGAAACTCTTTTGTTTATGTTCATTTGCATTGAGTTCGACTCATGAAATGTTCGACGTTTGACCTGGGCCTAAGTTAATACCTTTGGAACGACCCTATCTATTGTTGTTTAATCCCCGGCACTGTTGAACCTAAATATGAAATCTAAATATGGCCCTAAATATGAAACCTCAGGCTGTCGATATATATTACAATGTATCTTGTCGGATAATATATATGCTTACAATTGCACGAACACCGGTCATGCTTAATATTTTGGAGTTAGAGCCACCAGTATAGGCAGTAAACAAATTGTTACCATGAACGCTTGAATGAAGATAATACTTGACAAGCCACCAAAGGAGTTTTATGTGCTGAACGAAGAATATCCAATTAAAAATGTATCACGATTATAGAAAGATATAGTACGTGTGAATTATATTCATCGTGTGGCTGTTACTGCTTACCAAGTTTACGGGGTTTTAACATAAATTATGTTTACATATTACATATAAGATATATACATATCGATGAAATTAAATTGCATGTCGTTTGTCGTATTTCTTGCCGTCAAAATTCAATGAAACACGACGCAAATTTGAGTTAATGACGAATTGGACTATATCTCTCAATATTTATTGAAACCTCAACGCCTAAAATTCCAAACTTTAGTGAAACAAAACAGTTCTTTCATTCAGGCTAAATTATCGGTAATACGAATCGCCATATTTATTAGCTAAACTGTTGCGCTACGGCGAAACCGCTGGAAAATAGAAGCCAGCGCTTCCGGGAGTAAAGCCTTAGCAACCGACCACCGTATATCTGTCAATTGCCTGTCATTTCCTGTCATATATAAGTGAAAATAGGTTAACCATTATAAGTATAATAGGCATAGGAGGCGGGAGTCAAGGGTCCTTTGACCTCCAAACACAAGTGGGCTGCTACAGTTATGTTGTCCACATAGTAACCGCAGTGGCGCCAGCAGGATTCATGCCAATTTTCGGATGGCGAAAATTTTCTTCATTTTAGGTGCAACTTATTTTACGATTGACCTACAGTAATAAGTTTTGGAGTAGAAAAATGGCGAGATTAAACACAGAAAAATTATATTCTATTTTCTTTAGGAACTCTTAGAAACGCGACAAATATTTTAAAATAATTACTAATAGTTCATAACTAAGATGGTTACGTCCTAGATAACAAGTAACAACCTACGAATTATTTCTTTAAAATAAAACTTTCCATTCCCCAACATTAATAACCCCCCTACATGTTTCTATATAATGTATATTGTTATCTTAGCTCGTTTTCAAGTCTGTACGCCAAATGACGCACAATATATTGACCTCCCAGCGTATAGGCCTTTTCCGAATCCCTAAGTTTTGGCGGGAGCATTTCTGAGTTGATTTGAATAAAAATAAAAGAGAGCCAGGCATCCTCATTGAAAATATCCAGCAATAAAATGTGCTGGAACAATAGTGATACCCCATATGGCGGCGGAAGTAATTAGTATGCAAACTATCCTAAACCCTATATTCATTTCGAACTTCGAGATTACGTCATTAAACCTTCAGGATCCCTAACCCTAGCTCGTGTACCAGAAGGACTTGTCATTATCCCCCGTGTACAGGTCATTCCGATTCCATTACGTCATTTTGGTATGATGTCATTCCCGATTATCGGTCGACTCCTTCCGATGTTGGCTATACGTCATTATCAAAAGGTCGATCTTTAGATCTTTTATTAGTATAAGAAACACCTTCGTGTTTATACACTTGATGTCCATGAGGTCAGACTCATTGTGGGACAGTGGGCAACCCGAAAGCAACGCATGCGCCATGGATATGATATGGGAAGAGTTGACGAGAAATAACGTAGACATCGATAAAGATACGCTATCGTTCTATCAATAAATGTCTTAATGAACATAGAGACTTGTACGACTTAGCGTTCAACTTAATCCAGAATCTTTTCATCTTAATTGTTTACGAAGAAATGCATGTGAAATAAAACTTTATCAAAATTGCTTATCTAGATACAATCGAAATAAAACTTTAACACGGTTGCTAAGGTTTATTTGGTCAGACCATTCGAGAAGCTTTGAGAAGAGTGATTAGGGATCTTAAAAGTAAAGCCTCGAGATATAAACGAAATAAAACGCGATTCCTAAGAAATAGTCCGAGAAGTCGTAAAAAGAACGATCGCGAAGATTTCAGACACAGAAAAAATATATAAAAAACTATATATCTGATACATAAGACTGATACATTTGAATAATTTTGACTAAGAGCACCTGTTACAGACAAAGGAAACGGTCAATGTCACAACTCATAATTCTTTGGAATATTTTATGAAACAAACTAGAGAGGGCCAAACTAAATAAAATATATTGTTACGCCTTGCCGTGGAGTTCAACCTCACTGTTTATGAACCGTACGTGAGCATGAAGATTTGTAAGTCCGTAAGAATCGGCGAGATCGAAAAATATATAAGACTATATACATATATATCGACTTATTCGACTGACTCAGCTTATTTTCAAAAGTGACGCAAGCTATGATGAAATATGGATCATTCTTGTGCATGATCGGATAACTTAGCACTAACCGCAATCTCATTGGTCAGTTCTCATGTCGGACCTCTGCGAAGACATCCCCTTTTGGCGCGTTTGGATTGACATAAAGAAAATAGCGTCGCTTTGTGTTTCATTCGATCACTGTTTCTCATCGAGAAAGGTTCGTGAAGTTCTTTGGCGTGTGTTTGGAAAGTGTTTTTTTTATTTATTCTCTTGTTTCGACGAAGTTTAAAATGTCTCAAACGGTAAGTTAATTGAAAGTGCTTTTTAAACATTTGTTTCAACACCAGACGGTGTTGTAAGCGAAATGATGGAGAACTGGTCTGAGGGCGAACGCCTCCAATTCAACGAGGAATGGAACAATGATGAGTTCCTATGCCCAGACGAAGAAGCCGAACAACCCGATATTCCTGAACCGATGGAGAACCAAGTGGGAGAAGGTGACAAACGTAAGCGTGACAACGACGCCGAATCCCCCATCAAACGTCAAAAACCCGAAGAGTTCTTCACCGTCAAGTCGGTCAAGCAGGTCAACGTCAGGAAGTTCAAGACAACAGGTACTGATTACACTGTTCAATTTCATGATCTTAATGTTCACGGGGTTTTGAATATTGTACCTGTACTCAACCGTGATTTTAAGCATTAGTTTGATCGGCTGATCATCGATATGTCTCCTCATGATCAAGTCCGTTTGATCATGAACTCACACCAGTTAGACCGTCCCCATTTCCTTGCCTTTCCTCCCACGAGACCGTCGGACCCCCGAGAGATTCTTGGCCGCAGTGGAACGTGTTTTCCATTCCAATGACCAGTTCACATTGGATGATTCCATCAACGTGAAACCAGACCCCGAAACTGGACCTGTTCTGCTTCAGATCTCGCGTATTGTCCAGGGTTTCGCAAAATAATACAGCCATCGACTTCTTAGCTCAGGCGAATTGAAAATGAACCTAAAAATGGTCGCTATCCATTTGTCGTATCCGGTGGTGGATATACGAACAATAAAAAACGGGGTCGAAATGCCTCATGGTGGTGTAGGAAAACGGCGGGGATGTCGTCAACCTACAAATAGCTACCTCAACAAGAAACGGTGTCTTATTCAAATTAAAAACAAAGATGAACTTTGTTGTGCCCGAGCCATCGTCGTTGCTAAAGCAAAATTGGACCAGTAATGATGCTAAGTATACGAGTATCGTTAACCATCGAAGAGCCATGCAAGCCCACGAACTCCACGAGACTGCCAGTGTTCCCCTGGATTCCTGTGAGATCGAGGAGATCAAAAAGTTCTAAAATGTTCTCCCTGGTTACCAGATCAACATTATTTCCAAAGAACACTTAAATTCCATGATTTATTCTGGTCCCGAAGCCGACAAATGCCTGTACCTCTATCATGTCATCACCAGCATGCCAGCCTTCCTCGCCCGTAAAAAGTACAGTGACAAACGCGAAAAAGGCTACGACAAGATCACCGACCACCCGTGTGGAGACTTATGCAAGTTGTGTCATACACAGAACTGCCCGATAGTCAAGTTGACCTAGTTATCAACTACATAAGACGATGGTCATATCCCGAATCTCTGTGTCGTACAGAACGGAGTGGCGACGAGATGGTATTTTCTGGTGCCAAAAACCAAAGACGAGTTCTACGAGTGGCTCTTCAGGCGAGAAAATGCCAACACGACATTCATCGCCCACAATTTTCAAGCGTACGATACTTCATCTGGCAATATCTGTACAAGAATGGTATCGATCCCGAAGTGATTACCCGCGGCGCTAAAATCCTTTCCCTCACCGTTCCACAGTTAAACATTAAATTTATAGACTCGCTGTGTTTTATACCGATGCGGCTGGCTACTTTCCCCAAAACATTTGGAATAACGGAATTGGAAAAGGGTTACTTTGCGCATTTCTTCAACACTGCCGAGAACCAGAGTTATGTGGGTCCCCTCCCAGATGCCCGATTCTACGACCCCGATGGTATGAGTCCTGGTGATCGAGAGAAATTTCACGCATGGTACAACGACCTTCAGAATCGTAACTACGTTTTCGACTTTCAAGAAGAAATCCTGAGTTACTGCCAGTCTGATATGTTAGACATTCTGTGCCGCTGTTGTCTTGAGTTCCGCGAACTGTTCCGTGAAGTCACCGATATCGATCCCTTCGCCCACATGATGTCTCACCATATAGCATCAGCCTGTAATTTGGTCTTCCGCAAGACTTTCCTCAATAAAAACACTATAGCCGTTATTCCACCCTGTGGATACACTCCCGAAAACAAACAGTCCGTAATCTCACTCAAGCTGTTGCCCTACATCGCCCAGCGAGACAACATTGCCATTCGACATGCCAGAAATTACGAAGAACAGCGTATTGGAAAATATCTCGTAGATGGATACAACGCCGAAACCAATACGGTGTGGAAAATTCAAGGTTGTCTATGGCATGGATGTCCTCGGTGTTATGCGATAGACACGTTCAACCAGGTCAACGGTATGACTATGCAAGACCTCCACCAACGAACCTTGGAAAATGTGCAGCTCCTTAAAGACAACGGCTATAATGTCGTAGAGATTTGGACCTGCGACATCGAGCGCCAGCTCGCAGAAAACACCGAGATGAAGTCGTTCTTCAACAACTTCGAGATCTCCGAACCTTTGGAACAACGCCACGGTTTCTTTGGTGGTCGAACCAAACCAACGCTACTCGTCTCTTATACCAAGCACAACACAACGAGAAGGTCCACCACGTGGATTTCTGTCGCCTGTACCCGTGGTGCGACAAATATGGAGAATATATCCACTTGGTCATCCACAGATCATCACGGAGAACTTTGCATCGATCGATCAATACTTTGGCGTAGTCAAGTGTACTGTCCTTCCTCCACATCGTCTATATCATCCTGTCCTTCCATACCGTAACCAAGGAAAATTTATTTATTTATTTATTTATTTATTTAATGTTATTTATACACGGTAGGCTTATCAGCTATATTATAATAAAATATTTAAAAATTAAAAAGCTGTTTTTCAAAGGGCCGTGTATCTAATTAACTAACAGTTACTAACTAATTCACTTCACCAACTAACTAACTAACTAACTAACTAACTATATTACTTACAATTCAATAGGTTAAAATAATAAAACCATGCAACAATACAAATATAGAACTCTTGCTAAAAAAACTAACTATATACAAGTTAAGATAATTTTAATGAAAATGAATTTAATTTACTGAATTCCAGATCATGGCACCTCGATAACTAAAACTTTTTTTCATAGCATTAGTATTCGGTTTGGGTAAGGACAGCTTCTTATTATTACTTCTCAAATCATAACAGTCCCGGTTTACCAACTCAAATAAATTACTTAAATTTGATTTTCCACTGATGCATTTATCAACTAGGGACAATAATTGCTCATCCCTGCGACACTGCAATGTTTTCCATCCTAATTTGGACAAAGTAACAGTGGCTGATGAGTAATAGCTGTCACCAGTAATAATGCGAGCTGCTCTATTCTGTAACTTTTGTAATTTATCTTTTAATTCACCTGAGCAGTTGTCCCAAACAAGGGAACATGCAGTAATCAAAGTGAGGTAGGACTAGAGCTTGATATAATTTCTTTAGACTATCCTTACTGACTACATCTTTAGCTCTTCGTAGGATTCCTATTCCTTTTGATATTTTTTGGATACATGATCAACATGGGTTCTCCATGTTATTTTTTCATCTATAAAAACACCCAGAGTTTTTGTGGTAGTCACACGATTAATATTTTGATCGTCAATCAAAACATTAGGGTCTATTTCAATTCGTGATAATCTCTGTCGAGACCCGATGATCATGTATTCCGTTTTGCTGATATTTAGAGATAATTTATTCGCTAGTAGCCAGTGATGTAAGCTATTTAGTTCTATGTTTAGTTTTCTCTCAATATCTTCACCCGAAACACCGGTTACAGTTATATTAGTATCATCAGCAAATATCGCAGGAATGGAATCGTTTAAACAGTTAGGAAGATCATTTATGTAAATCAAAAATAATAGTGGACCCAGATTCGATCCCTGCGGTACTCCAGTTTTTATATAATTCATGGATGATAATGATCTTCCCACCTTACAAACTTGATTGCGATTGCTTAAATAAGAAATGAACCATCGCAACATAATTCCCATGTAATTCTAATTTTTTTATTCCCTCGCCCGGCGCGAAGCGCCGGCCGAAGGCCTGAGGGCGAGGGTGCTAATATCGACCGGCGTTTAGTCCCTCATCACGGGATTCCAGGCGTTTGTAGAGTCACTTTCAATTTATTAATTATATTCAGCATCAACGTCGTCGATCATACGCGGCATCGGAAAATTTGGCCCTGGTAACTAGATATTGTAAATATCTGCATTTGAATCAATCTCGTTCCCAGAGCCTCTGGGATAATCCATCGCCAGAGGGCCGGAAAACAGGGCGTCGATTGAAAAGAGCATGTGCAACCGAGCGTAGTTTCTGGGACGTGAGAACTATCTGTGCTAATATCGAGTTCTTCGGCAAGAATCTTCCCTAGACACGTTTATAATAACTCTCGAGGATCTCTTCAGAGGTGAAATTGTTGTCTGGCAATTGGGATTAACGGCAATGTAGCTCGCGGCAATGAGTCGATAAACACTGCATTGTGTATTTATTAATAGGTGTTGAATGATTGTTAAAACTTCAAACAACAAAAGACTTGACAGCGCAAAAATTAACGGTAACATCTTTTTATAAACGATCAAGACACACCTGATTCTATATACAAGTTTACGCGTTCGTGAGGCGTGGGAAAATCTTTGAGAAATCTTTGTTTTGATTCTCGATGGCTTGTGTTCTAGTTTCTGTGCTGCAATATAAACACTACGTCCGATGATTTAGTTGGAGAAATCAAGATACTTTTTGGTCGCATTTCCTGAGCCAAGAATAACTGAGGCAATTTTTGCACCATGGATGGATAACTCTCTGGATATATTAAATGCGACTCATAATGCGACTTGAGAGTCTTCTTTAACTTAATAGACCAGGCGCTCTTTCTTGCATTTCGCGTAGAATGTCAATCCATTTAAACGTGGACAAGTTTTTTTGAGCTTTTCTGGAAACACGACTAAAAGTTTGTCCGAAGATAACTTTTTGGGTGTAAACTCTGCCATAAGAACGAAGTACAATACCGTTTGAATTTGAACGAAACACTCGCGACTCGTGTAAATATTAAGAGTTAATCTAATTAAAAGCAATCTTTAGTTAACCAATCAAAACACTTCCGGTGATGGATTATCCCATTTATCCGCGTGGCGCGGCGGAGGCTCTGGGAACGAGATTGCATTTGAAAAGTCGGTGAATGAAGATTTGTGTTCAAAAAGATCGTGAAAAGGCAGTGAAAATGCAATATATCGTCGTCGGAAGATGTCAAGTTCGTAAATCAAGTTTTATACGTGGCGTCATGCCGTCAAACTAAAGGTAAACCCGTTTTCGGTTTTTTATCCTGTTAATCAGTTACAAAGATCGTTTTGCAAACATGTTCGAGTATGTTATTCAGGCTTTTATTTGATATATAGCATGATTTTCTAGAGTTAGTAGTTCAAAAGATATGGTCGTCTGAATATCTAAAATATTTACTCGGAGTTTGTCAAATCCAATCCAAGCGTCGTCGCTTTTTTCAAGCTGTTAGCTATCAGTTACAAAAATATTTTTGTAGGTATGTCAGAGGCTGTTAATCAAGCTTTCATTAGATATGTAGAATGAGTTCTTAGAGTTAGTACTTCAAAAGATATTGTGGTCGGAACATTTCACTTTTGGCATGGCGTCATGGCGACTAAAAACAAAACAAACGTGAGCCTGTCAATCAGACATCACGAAATCACTCTTTGAAGGGCTTTCGCTCGAAATTGAATAGTCCTTACACACGATATACCAATAAATTATGTGCTTTATTATAATATTGCAGAATAACAAATGTTAATACAAATTTTGAGTGGCAGATTTTATACTTTTATTTAAATTAGCCATCACCATTGTTTCACTCGGTCACTTTTTGCAACCTCACCTCAATGGAATAATTGCAATACTTGATAATTAGCCTATATAGTGAGTACCAGTACTGGTGGTCTGATGTAAAAAAGTACAGATTATAGCTGTGTTTATACTGCAAGTCTATAGGACTATAACCAGGACCAACCTGGCTGGACGCCAGCTAGCTTGGGCCTGGCTTACATTTTACTGACTATGCACCACACTGGTTATAACAATCAGTGTTTATATGCTCATATGATGGCACGCTGATCTGGCCAATGGCTTAGTGTGTTTGTGTAAACACCTTTGTCCTGTATTAGTCCTAGTCTTGCAATGTATATACTTACACAGCTTTTGTAGGATATATACTGTTATAGATACTGTATAATTGGGTAGGTTAACACTCACTGTGTCAGGGGAACACATTAGGGATTAAACAACTGGTATCATCTCACTGACAACAAGCAGCTGAAGGGAATTTCATCTTGAATTAATGATATATTGGTGAAATAATTAGATTAAGCAATGTTCTTTGTTGCATATTATGGACTTCTATCATTTCATCTTTTTGAAATGTGTTACCAGTACTTGAATACCATTGAAATACTGGTACATGTATGCATAATTATATAATATAATTTATAAGATTATATATTAATAAAAGCAATTAACAGGTCGTCTTCTAACAGAATAAAAGGTTTATCGAGCTTATCAATATACAGTCAGATGTCTTGTAGACTTGTAGTAAGGATGTAAACAATTACAGACTTTAGCTGTGTTTATATTGCAAGTCTATAGGACCAACCTGGCCAGCCACGACCTGGGCCTGGCTTACATTTTATTGACTTTAATAGTGTAAACATACACCATACTGGCTATATAACAATCAGCATTTACGCTCATCTGATATTATGGCATATGCCCTTCTGGCCAATGGCTTAGTGTGTCTGTTTAAATTCACCTTTGTCCTGGATAGTAGGCTTGGACAGTGCCAGTCCTAGGCTTTCAATGTATATTTTTACACAGCTTTTGAAGGAGAAATACTGTATAATGTATAATTGGGTAGGTTAACACTCACTGTGTCAGGGGAACATGTTAGGGATTAAACAAGTGGTATCACCTCACTGACAAGAAGCAGCTGAAAGGAATTTCATCCTGAATTAATATATATTATATTGGTGAAATAATTAGATTAAGCAATATCATTCTTTGTTGTATATATTATGGGCTTTTGTCATTTCATTTTTTGAAATTGTGTTACCGGTACTTGATTACCATTGAAATACTGGTACATGTATTTGCATAATTATATAATATTAATAAAAGTTAAAAAACAGAAGTCTTCTAAAAGAATAAAAGGTTTATCAGGCTTATCAATTTGGTTTAGGATAAATTTAGGTATTGAATCTTTTGGTATCTGCTTATACTAACAATTAGACAATAAGGAACATGCAGATTACATTATTACAGTAGGGTACATGTAACATGCAGATTACATTATTACAGTAGGGTACATGTATGTGCAAGGTTATGCAGTCTCGTGAATACAATTGTACTTTGAGTAAAATGATGAGTATGCCACTGTTACTGCAAACATGCATGTTGAAATTTATTATTAAAACCATAACTGACATAACTAACTTTAATTATGTAATATATAATTAATAAAATTATTATTTAAATTAATAATTATTAAAATTAATTATTAATTTCAATAATCAAGAGTTACACAATTGGTTTCTAACCCTGCCTGCGAGACAATTTAGTGTTTGCAGACTTTCCCACTTGGGTTCTGTTCAGTACACTACCCACAAATTGCACCCAAAAAATAAGCAGTTTGAAAATCTGTTCAGTTTGGCAATATTAAAGCCTCAAACAGTAAGCGGGCGAGGGGTTGTTGCTTACACGTATTTCTAGTTAGTATGTTATGATCAACGGTATCGAATGCTTTTTTGAGGTCTAGAAACATAACCCCGTTAATAAAACCTCGATCAATGTTAATAAGCCAAGTATCGGTGGTACTCAATAAAGACGTGGTACTGTAGTAGAGTGGCTGGCCTCTACGAAATCCTGATTAATAATGTGTAAAAACCTTATTTCGAATTAAATATGTATTCAATTGCTCAAAAACTAGTTTTTCAAATAACTTAGAAACAACTGATAACACAGAGATTGTGTTTTTTTATTGTGATTGATGTTTCCGTTATGCCGCACGTGTGCCGACAATCTCCAACAGGAACCTTGCCACCATATCGATGCTGATCGAGCTCTTCGTGGCACTTGGGTTACGTTAGAACTCCAGAAAACACTGGAAAAGGGTTACCATCTGTCATGCATTTGTCGGAGTCTGGCATTTCCCGGAGCACACCGATGGTCTCTTCAAGGATTATGTGGACACGTTCCTAAAGATCAAGCAAGAGGCGAGTGGTTTTCCGGCAGACTGCGATACCGAGGAGAAGAAAGCGCAATACATCACTGAATACGCTGCAAAAGAAGGAATTCTCTTGGATCCGACTCATGTCGTAAAAAATCCTGGTCTGAGGGCGCTATCCAAGCTCATGCTGAATTCATTTTGGGGTAAGTTTTATCATGTTATACTCTTAAGGTTAGAGAACTCAACGATTATTCCGTTTTAGGGTTAGTATATCACACACAAATGTACATTAAGTATTTTTCCCCCTTTCTGTGTTCTAGGTAAATTCCCACAACGTCCGAATATGACCCAGGTAAAGATTATCTCGGATGCAGCCGAATACTTTGACCTTCTGTCCTGTGACAAAGTGACCGTCACTGACGCAAATGTCATCAATGACAAATTGATTGAGGTCCACTATGAGAACGTCGATGAGTTTGTTGTGGCCAAGACGAATGTGGTCATTGCAGCCTTCACCACCGCTCATGCCCGACTCAAGCTCTATGGTGTCCTGGAACTACTGGACCGCCGTGTTTTGTACTTCTACACAGATTCCATCATCTATACGTATCAAAGAAGACGATTGGGAACCACCTACTGGTTCCTATACCTAGGTGAGTTGACGGACGAACTTGACGGGGGTCATGTTACTACCTTCGTGTCTGGTGGCCCAAAGAATTACGCTTACCAGATGAACAATGGTAAAACAGTGTGCAAGGTTCGACGAATTACCTTAAATTATAGAACTCAGCATGAAGTTAATTTACGTTTAATGAGTAACATGGTCAGAGGAATAGGTCCAGAAACCGTAACTGTCAATATTCCTTTTAAGATCGTACGGGATACAAAGAATAAGAGTGTTTTAACTCGGAGCGAAACCAAAGATTATAGGATTGTATATAATAAACGTGTGATTGTAAATAGTTATGATACTTTACCGTATGGGTTTTAAATAATATACTTTTAACTTGATGGGTTTTAACTTTTGGTGTTTGTAAATATTAGTGGTTCGTAGGGCTTTTTAACTTTTGTGTGTGATTTAGGACTTTGTGTGTAAATAGGAAACTGAATAATATATACTTCATTACCTTATTACTATAAATACGTGTACGCAACAACCCCTCGCCCGCCGTAATAGCGTAGTCCTTAGTTATTTTACCTAACATTTCCCTAACATTTCCCCCTAACACAGTGAGATGTATACATCAACATACCAATCATAAAATACCGTACAATCACGCTTATAAGCCCCCTAGTTATTGGCCTCCTGTTTGTTAACAGAAAATACCTTCTGATTTAATATAAGGTAATTAAGCCCACACAGATATAAGCCCAGTATTGCTTTCCCATTAGCACCTTTCCTAACAAAAATAACAAAAAATCAGAGAATAAAAGTAAATAATAATAGATAAAACGTTATGGCAGCATTCTGTATCTCACTACTGACAATCATTTTGAGGCTGCTACATAACGTGTGTTCATTTTTCACATTATTATAAATTCTAGTTAATATTTGTTACTGTTACCAACAGTTTGCCTGTTATGCATTTTGAAACATTTTTCTATACCGTTTATAATCTCTCCAACTCAAAACCCCTTTCGAAGTAAGTTGTATAATCCCAAGGCATATAAACAGATTCTACGGCATATATATCTTCTTCTGTTCAGGTTTATAAACATTATATACCGCACCTTCAAAAAAAACTCTGAACACATTTGCTTAGTTTTTAATGTATCGGGACACTGCTCCTTTATCAAAACGACACATTAGTCACAAAAGTAAAGCCTTATTTATAACAGATTACAAGATAATGATATTCAAAAAAGTCTCTCAGGTTCAGTTCCATGGGAATAAAGCTGTTTAATTTTATATGTCCAGAATCATATTTTATTGTCCCAATTTAAAAAAATGCACATATAAATGCTCTCATGGTGCATGCCCAATTAGTGTGTTGCCACATTTGTTGATGAAGGTGTAGGGACAAACTTAGAACCTGGCCAGCGGACGGGTGAGACATAAAAACTTGATGTTAGAACAATATAGTACGTTGTATTCTCGTGTTACAAAACGAAAGTATCATGTTAAATGGATTGGTAAATAAAGATATTATATACATAATTGAGTGATTCCTACATTGGTGACCCCGTATTTACTTCAAGATTATGGAGACCTCTTCTTCGTCGAGTGCCTCGAATGAAAATTCGTCACCTACGGCCGCTACGAACGTCGTAGCTGCGAACGCCGTGGTAGTCAAAATTCCGCCATTTTGGCCCTCCGACCCCGAACTGTGGTTTGCACAGGTAGAAGCTCAATTTACGCTGAAAAAGATCACATCACAAGGTACAAAATTCGCTCATATTGTCGCTGCCTTATCGCCTGAAGCAGCCACGGAAGTTCGTGATCTAATTCTTACACCTCCAGCCACAAATCCGTTCGACGTACTGAAAGAGACACTCACCAAGCGAGTTTCCGTTTCCAAGCGTCGAAAAATCCAACAACTATTGCATACGGAAGAATTGGGAGATCGGAAGTCATCTCAACTGCTCCGACGCCTACAACAGCTACATGGTAACTCCGAAAACGAACTTTTACGTGAGCTTTTTCTACAACGACTACCTTCCAACGTCCAGATCGGACTGCTATCCCCACCCCGACAAACCCCTCGCCGCCTTAGCCTTGATCGCAGATGGAATG
The DNA here is from genome assembly GCA_035772405.1 of Chrysogorgia sp. JL179-B06. Taxonomy (NCBI): domain Eukaryota; kingdom Metazoa; phylum Cnidaria; class Anthozoa; order Scleralcyonacea; family Chrysogorgiidae; genus Chrysogorgia; species Chrysogorgia sp. JL179-B06. The sequence continues at coordinate 513,765 of JAYKKM010000090.1, forward strand.
ATGCATGAGTTAACCGAAGCACACCCATCAGTGACCCAAATTGAAACACCCGAATCTGCTGCTGAGATCTCATCGATCAGAGCTGACCTCAATAAAGTACTCAAGCGGCCAAGAAACTGCCAAGAGCGATATTTGTTGGTATCACACCCGATTTGGTGTCCAGGCTTCCAAATGTCGTCCACCCTGCGCCTTTCAGGGAAACGACAAGCCCGGCCACAAGTAGAGGCGCACGTGGCTGGGGGTCCTTCAAGCCGCCTGTTATATGTCACCGATAAACAATCGAAAAACCGCTTTTTGGTTGATACTGGTGCAGAGGTCAGTGTTTACCCAGCTACTCCACGGGACAAACGATACCGAAGAAAAGGTATTTCTCTTACGGCGGCTAACAATTCAACTATTCATACCTATGGCAAGCGTGAACTTTGCCTGGACTTCGGTCTCCACCGGCAGCTCAAGTGGTCTTTTCTCAATGCGGACGTGAATCAACCTATTTTAGGCGCTGATTTCTTGAGACATTTTCGGATCCTGGTTGATCTTTCCAATTCGTGTCTCGTCGATGCAGCAACATCCGTAACCGTTCCTGCACAGATCTCTTCAGTCCGACCACTTTCCCTAAGTCGCATATCCCTAGTCAAACCCACCAATGAGTTCGATAGTATTTTTGCTGAGTTTCCCTCGTCTGCAAACCATGCATTACTGATCCAGAGGTCAAGCACAATGTTCAGCACCATATTATCACAACCGGTCCACCAACTTTTGCGAAAGCCCGACGACTTTCTCCTGAAAAGTTTGCGGCTTCCAAAACAGAGTTTGATCAGATGCTGTCCTCTCACACCGTGTGCAAATCGTCAAGCAACTGGGCATCCCCACTTCATATGGTCCCAAAGTCTAACGGTGACTGGTGCCCACGTGGTGACTATCGAGCCCTTAATGCAGCAACCAAACCAGACCGATACCCGGTGCCTCATGTGCAGGACTTTTCCGCTCGCCTCGCAGGTTGTAAAATATTCTCGAAAATTGACCTTGTCCGGGCGTATCACCAAATTCCAGTTGCTCCCGAGGATGTCCCTAAAACAGCCGTCGTCACACCATTCGGCCTTTTCGAATTCAACCGTATGCCATATGGACTACGTAATGCCGCACAGACATTCCAACGATTCATGGATGAAGTCTGTCGTCATCTCGATTTCGTGTTTGTATTCATCGACGACATCCTGGTTTTTAGCACCACTCCCGACCGCCAACATCTGCACCAGCTTTTTCAGCGATTAGAAGGTTATGGTTTGGTCATTAACCCTAAGAAATGTGAGCTAGGACGTTCACAGCTATCATTCTTAGGTCACCACATCAGTGCCCAAGGAATTTCTCCGCTTTCGTCCCGCATCCAAGCAGTTCATGATTTTCCCCAACCAGTTGACAAGAAGAGGTTACGCGAGTTCCTCAGTATCGTTAACTTTTATCATCGCTTTATTCCTCATTGTGCTGGCAAGTTACATCCCTTGCCGGAATATATTTGGACTCCAGAGTGCGATGAAGCATTTCAATTTTGCAAATCAGCCTTAGCCAGTGCAACATTATTGGTTCACCCGCAATGCAATGTACCAACTAGCATTACGTCTGACGCCTCCGATTTTGCTGTGGGAGCCGTCCTGGAGCAATTTATCGACCATGAGTGGCGCCCCATTGCCTTCTTCTCTCGTAAGTTATAACCGGCGGAAACGCGTTACAGTACGTTCGATCGAGAGCTACTTGGTGTCTACTTAGCCATACGTCACTTTCGCTGGTTTCTCGAAGGCCGCGTTTTCCAGGTCTACACTGATCACAAACCATTGACTTTTGCAATCTCCAGTGGTTCCACTCAACGCTCTCCGCGTCAAATCACTCAGTTAGCTTTTATTTCGGAGTTCACGACCGACCTTCGACATGTCAAAGGCAAGAATAATGCCGTGGCCGACGCATTTTCTAGAATTCAAATCAATTTAACCACCTATACGGAACTTGATTTTCGTGCAATGGCTCGAGCACAAGCTGACGACCAAGAGACCCAGCGCCTAAAAGCTGGCGTAACCAATTTAAAATTAGTAGACGTGAGCCTCGATGGTGATGACAACCTTACCCTCCTCTGTGACTCATCTCAGGGTACTTTTAGACCAGTAGTTCCAGAGCCATTTCGTCGGGAGGTATTCAACTTGCTCCACAACCTTGCCCATCCAGGCACCCGCTCCACCTGTAAGCTCATCAGCGCCCGTTTTGTATGGCATGGACTCAATCGTGACGTCCGACGTTGGGCTCGGACCTGCAATGCCTGCCAGCAATCTAAGGTTCAACGACATACTAAAGCGCCTTTCCAGCAGTTTGATATTCCCGACCATCGTTTTGATGCGATTCATGTTGACATTGTTGGTCCACTTCCTCCATCCCATGGGTTCAGCTATCTCTTTACTTGCATTGATCGATATACCCGGTAGACAGAGGCTATACCGATGATCGACATGACTGCGGAGAGTTGTGCACGTGCTCTGTTGCATGGTTGGATATCAAGGTTTCATTATGTCGGATCGTGGTCGTCAATTCGAATCTCACCTCTGGGCATCCCTCATGCTTCTCCTCGGGATCAAACGTAATCGCACCACAGCCTACCATCCACAATCTAACGGCATCGTCGAGCGCTTTCATCGCCAATTGAAGACATCCCTAAAAGCTCGTTTGGCTAGCTCAAACTGGTGGGACGAATTGCCCATCGTTATGATTGGAATCCGGACCACCCTCAAGGAGGATCTTGAATGCTGCCCGGCTGAGTTGGTCTATGGAACCACCCTCCACCTCCCAGGTGAATTTTTCAACGACTCTCAAACCAAAGAGGTCGACCGTTCCTCATTCCTTGGCCGGTTGCAAGATATAATGCACCGACAACGTCCAGTTCCTCCACAACACCACGGGTCGCGCTTGTCTTACGTGCCAAGGACATTACAACAAGCTACCCATGTTTTCGTAAGATGTGATGCAGTCAAACGTCCACTGCAGCGACCCTACGACGGCCCATTCCCCGTCATTAAACGCAATGACAAGTTCTTCACGGTAAATAAAAACGGATGTCAGGATACGGTATCCATTGACAGACTTAAGCCAGCTTTCATGGAGAAGAAAATGGAAAACACCCTTCCCAGCGCGCCAACCCAACATCCTAAGACACATGTCCCTACCGAGTCAGTTCAACCGCCCTCTCCCATGCTTCCACCAACACCACCGTTGATGACACGCTCTGGTCGTACGGTAAACGTTCCAATACGTTACCGCACTGGGGGGGAGCCTTGTAGGGACAAACTTAGAACCTGGCCAGCGGACGGGTGAGACATAAAAACTTGATGTTAGAACAATATAGTACGTTGTATTCTCGTGTTACAAAACGAAAGTATCATGTTAAATGGATTGGTAAATAAAGATATTATATACATAATTGAGTGATTCCTACAAAGGTAATACTTTTAGTTCGAGTGATAGCACATATTATATTTATTTTACATTTGATTAATGTTTGTAAGAAATGTAATAATCTATGTTGGTTGTACTATAATGTCCTATTGTCCTTCAGAAAGCACTTCAACAAGAGTAGCTTAAATATATATGAGACCGGTATTGCATGTGCAGTTCTATTCCAAGGACAAAAGTGTTTCCCCAGAAACACTAAGTGGAGGCCAGGCCAGGCCAGGCATAACATGTGTAGGTCTATAAACCTGTACAATGCATGTTTACACTACTCAAATGTACAAATGCCTTTATGCCCATACAAAAATTAAAAGCACAACATTCATGCATGCATTACAGTGAATTATATCACCACATTGATCAAGGATCAATGCACTTCACCTGCTTGTTGGTTGAGCTGACACATCCATGTAATTATATCTAGTATTATAAAATAATCGGAAGTAAATGAGCGACAACCGTGTCATTATAAGTCAATAAAGCATAAGCTGACGTGTTCCTCGCGTAGATTTGGTCGTTTTTGACGTAGTTTAAATCACAAAAGGAAGTCAAAGAATACCTGGATACAAGGCTAATCAAGGTACTGACACAACAGAATGTTTTAACTGCAACGTTAAGTAAATTTTCATCGCTAAAATCGCTAACATGTTTCCTAGCAACGCACATAGCAACGCCGCTTATAACAGTAAAATCTGCATTTTTCATGGCTTTAGTGTTAATTTAATGGTGTTATTTTATAAAAGAAATAAAAAATTTTGTCTTGTGTGATTATCGAGTTGTAATGGCACTCCAGAAGCTAACAAAACACAGTGGCGAAGCTTGTCGTAGCAACTGTCATGCTATGCTAATTTATTTTGAAAACAATATATTTCTAAAGATCTGAATATGTAAATAGTTTCAAAATTTGCATGCCGTACGACGAAATGCTAACCTAATATCATCAAAACCCTAAACCTAACCCTAAATCTAGCCAAATTACTAACCCTAACAAAAAAACTATGGAGAAAAGGCAAATTAATTGCTCAACACAGACTCGCAGTGTACTATTATTAGCCATTATTTGAGAAATTATTAATTTATTTACCTTTATAAAATAACCGGAAGTAAATGAGCGAGTACACGCTATCTGATTGGTTACTGAGCTCAAAAACCGTGCATTATAACTCAATAAAGCATAAGCTGACGTGATTCCTCGCGTAGATTTTGTCGTTTTTGACGGATTTTAAGTGGTTTAAATCACAAAAAAGTCAAAGAATACCTGGATACAAAGCTAATCAAGGTTACTAACACAACAGAATGTTTTAAATGCAACGTTTAGTGTATTTTCATCGCTAAAATCGCCAACGTGTTTTCATCATAGGCTTCCTAGAAACGCGCATAGCAACGTCATTTATAACAGGTAAATCTACATTTTTCATGGCTTTATTGTTAATAATAATGGTGTTCTTTTATAAAAGAAATAAAAAACTTTGTCTTGTGTGATTATCGAGTTATAATGGCACTCGAGAAGCTAGTAAAACACTCGGCTATCGCCTCGTGTTTTACACGAATCTCTCGTGCCATTATAACTCGATAATCACACGCGACACGTTTTTTAATTTCTTAAGTATTTGTGTCTGTTCTTGCCCGTCAACACTGCAGTTTACAATTACGGCTTGAAATCAGCTGATAAAGTCTGTATAATTTGATGCTTTAGTCCAGAGGTTCTGCAACTTCTAGTATTCTACGCCGCCGCCCCCCCCCCCCCCACCCCGAAAACCGAAAGCCGCCGGTGGGAGGCGTGCGGCGACGTAGAACCACCGGAAAGGCGGTTTGTCGCGCTGGCGTCAATTTAAATGCCAAATGTAACCACCAAAAAGCCGTTTATAGTACGTACGTCGCAATCACAATTCCTAACAGCCAAATTCTCCCTCTCTAACCCTAATTTTCCTTTGTTACCACGGCAACAATAAAGGATACAAATATATATATATTGCGACATAAAGGCTACTTTCACTTCCCCTTGCATAAAAAAGCGCGGGGAAACATTCCGGTCGAGATTAGCACCCTCGCCCCAGGGCCTTTGGCCCTGGACGGCGCTTCGCGCGAGGGGATAATGCGTCTCTTGTGGATGATGGGGGAAGGAGGGGATAGAGTGTGCATTTCTGAAACGGGACGTGTAGGGACTAGGGGAACGCGGGGTGCTCCTCCCCGAGGCTTGTCATCATGCCACGAAGGCGTAACGATTGTCCCCTCTGCGGTAAGCAGGGTTTATTAAAACTGTCCAACCATTTGGCCGAATCTCATCGACTCTCTTCAAAAGAGAGACAGCCTTAGTTAATGCAAGCAAAGATATTTCCTTTAGATCTGAACGCGCTGTTAAAAGAATTGATTACATTACGTCAAAATACGAGAGTTGCGAAGCGGTTTAAATGGTATATATATACATACTAGGAACTCGCAAGCTTAGTCTGCTCACTCTAGTCATACAGTTAAGACAACCCTTTGGGCTCTTGATCTCGATCTGGAGGATCCAAAACAAGAAAGACAACGTTTGTCAAGAAACTGTTAGCCAATGCTAACATCATGATCGACCCGCCTCCAGAAAACATTGTTTATTTTTATTCAGAGTATCAAGACACGTTTGCTGAAATAGAGACCCTAGTTCCCGGTATTCAGTTTGTCCAAGGTTTATCTGATTCCATGCTGAATAGTATCAATCCAGAGACGTGGGATTTATTTATCATTGACGATATGATGGGAGAAAAAGATGCCGTGATTGCTAAATTATTCACGAAAAAGTCGCACCATGGAAACCTCAGCGTAATTTACATCGTACAGAATATGTTTCATCAAAGCAAAGAACATCGAACTATATCCCTAAGAATGTCCATGATTCCAGTCAAGTGATCCACCTAGCCAAATAGTTGTACCCAGGCAATACCAAATTTTTCCAGCAGTCTTACCAAATGGCAACAAAAGAGCCGTATTCTTACATATTTGTCGATCTAACGCCCAAAAACGTATAAAAAGCTTACACCATATGCAGATCACATTGAGGCTGTCGCTGATAAGAGAAACCCGATCGAAAAGAAGGAGTTATTCTACAAAAAGGAGACGGATTCTTACCATTTCTACTCGCTCCTGTCTTAGAACAATTGGCGAGCTTTCTAATCAAATAATGGAGCATGTCAAAAGACTGGTTCTGGTCCCTGAACACATAGCTACAAAGAAACCCTTGGTTCTTGCACTGATTGCTCAAGTGAACCAGCAGTTGAACTCGAAAATGGACAGTTTGATGCAACGTCAAGATATAACACAAGACAATAAAGTGAAGTTGTATTTCAACGCTATCTCAATTACTATGACAAACGAATGCATCGGCCTGTTCCTGTAAGTATTGCCCACACCCAGCCTATCGCAGCAGAAGGAACAGAGCCAAACCTTCAACAGAGACAATGCCTGAACCACCTGGAGAAATCGAGGGTGATATCATAGAAAGTGTACCTTCAAGTGTACAACTAATCAAGAAGATAAAAGCAAATAAAGATGTGGTTGCATGGTTGGAACGATCAAGGGCGAATGGTTTTTGACGGGAAGAACTATTCCGGGTACTAACGTCATTGATTTGGTCAACGATACTCTACGTCAAAGAAATAATTTCAATCCAGCAGGGTGGCAATTGTTCGCAAAAGCTTTAGGACGTCTGAATGTACCTGAAGGAATCGTCAAAAACGAAGAGCGGCTACAGTTGGTCAAGTAATATAGGAACAAGCCTTCATCTGCTTCTAGCAACCCCCTCTGACGCCGTCACTGCAGTCTGCAGGGGCATAAACGAAACCAAGAAAGAAACGTAGAGACAAAAATCCATATAAATGGCATTCATAATCTTTTTGTAAATATTGAATAAATATTTTTTACAATTACAACGTGTCTTTTTTTTCTTACACAAAATAGCATTTACGTATAAAATCACGAACTAATGCATCGTTCCACTCCTTTTGATCAGTAAACATACTAACAATAGTTGACATGGGAATATTTCTACTACGATGTAAAGCATAAAATAAATAAACAGTATTGTCCACACACACGAAACCGCGGTGACTGTAAAGTCTTTTCATTCCAAGTAAATGTACTGCTATGATCTTGTATAGAGGTTTCAAAGTTTCTGCTGTAAAATTCTGGGCGTTGTCCATAAGAGTCGAAGAATTCGCCTTTTCCATTCGATGTGATGTAAACAGATACCCAATGTGTACCAGGTCCATCGCTGGGATCCACGTTTATAATAAAACATCTCGGTCTTTTCTGTATCTGACTTGGTAAACGGTCCAATGGTAAAACATCTGTAAACACTGATTTGACATATGGTCACTTTGTAAGACACGAAGCAGTTGATGTCTGTTCATTTTAGCTTCTGAAGTAACTTAGCACGTTACGGTTGGCATCAATCTCGATAATATTTGAAATTCTCCAAGCACCACAATATTTATAGCCCCAGTTAGAGCTGTACCGAACTTGCATTCTAGCGAGACGTTCCCATCCCTGATAGGTTGAAAATGATCTCCAACACATATGTTTCACCTCTCGCTCTGGAAGCTACTTTTTTATTGAAGGGACATGCAATCGGGATATCCTTGTGCACCACGATCTACTATAGATTTCTGTACTAACTGCTTTAATCGATCGTTTAATAATATACACAGAGTCAAACTAAAATGACTTCAATGTTCCAGTATATTAAGCATTTATACTCACAATCTTGTGGCACTATCGTCGGTTAGGCACAAGGAATCCTATATTTTCTTCTTATTTTTTATATATCACAAATTTACGTTCGCTCAGCGAGAATAATCTGTCTTCTTGATACTGTCCGTAGACTCGACCCCACTCTTCCTGGACTAGACCTTTATGCCTATTGGTTAATAAGTGTCTTTTGGCGTGAACTACTTATACCGTGCAAACCACTCCCCTACAGTGCGGAAATTGGAGCGGTTGACGCTCTAATTGAGTAACGACTATTAGAGACTTTACGGAAATTAAACAATACATGAAATAATTAATATAAACTAGTTGTTCATTGGTATACAGTACAGTAAGTTCCTACTGTTCCTGTCCACTCAGCTCCTGCTTGGTGGCTATAAGGCACAGCTTGTGAATGGGCCTGTCATATTCTCCATTCTGGGTCTTCATCCGCACCTTCCTGACATAGCCATCATTTCCCGGGTAAGTGTTGACGATCAGCGCCATTTCCCATCGTGACCGCTTACGCTTTGGGTTGAGCTCCAAGACCAAGTCACCCATCTGGATGTTTTCTCTTGCATGGAACCATTTGTTCCGTGGCAGCAAACTGGGGGCAAAGTACTTAATCCAGCAGGTCCAGAATTCAGCGACTCTGTGTTGGACTCTTCGAAGAAGATGCCTCGGGTTGACTTGATCTTCTTGATCCGGTTGTGGCGGAGGGTTGTGTCGCCCGATCAGGATGTCGTTGGGAGTGATGGGTGGTGCCTCCCAGATGTCCTTTGAACTTGGATACAGAGGTCGTCCATTGACAAGGTAGGTGGCTTCTGAGAGGAAAATCCTCCATTGCTCATCTGTGAAGGCTTGGTTCTTGCAGACACAGTTCAGAGCCTGTCTGACAGACTTGATGAGGGACTCCGCGGCTCCGTTCTGGTGGCTTGCATGTGGTATATTCCATTCCCACTTGAATTCGCACACAAATTCATCCGAAAGAACGGTCTGTATCTTAGGAATGTCCCAGCCGTGTATGATCTCTCTCAAATACTCCTGTGCGCCTATAAAATTGGTACCACAATCTGACCAACATATATTTGGGTGTCCACGCAGGCACGCAAATCGACGAAATGCCATCAGGAAGACATCTGTTGACTTGTCGGTGACGAGTTCCAAGTGAATCGCTCTGGTCGTCATGCATGTGAAGATGATCACTTAAGCCTCTTTCAAGGTCCTCCGGTTCAATCGGATCTGGAATGGCCCGAACATATCCAAAGCAGTGTTCGCAAATGGTGGTAACCCCACTGCTACTCGCAGTGTTGGTAATTGGCTCATTAGCTGCTCAAAGGGCTTCTTGCGCAATCTTCTACAAACAACACACTTGTTGACGATGGATTTGGCTACGTCGCGAAGCCCAATGATCCAGTACCTCTTCCTGGATTCATACATTAGGCTCTTATTGCCACAGTGTCCCCGTTTATCGTGTAGGTGACGAAGAAGCAAGACCACAATCTGATGATTTAGCGGCAGTACAATGGGGTTCCTTAGGTCTGGTGGAAGGGATCGGATGTCTTCAAGACGTCCATGAGCACGGATGACTCCATCTTGATCGGTCTCAGCGATGAGCTTCTTGTCAAGACATGACACTTCTAGCTGTATCTGAGACCACTTGAGGAGCTGCGTCTCTGAATTCCTAAGTTCTTGTAGCGTCAGGGGGCCTTTACTTCTGATCTTACCCTTGACAGCTTGGACAAATCGGCAGACGTAGACGAGTACTCTCCGGACCTTTGTGAATGTAGAGCAAGTTTCTGACAAGTGGGAGAGAATTGGGTTGTCCTCGGGTTTTTCTTGTACAGCTGCATGGAACTTTCTCGAGTACTCGCTGTCGTCGGGGATCAGCTTTGGCTCCTTCGCAGGTTTCCGCTCATTCTTGGTATTTTCTTGACGAGGTCCCTGGGTTTCCTCTTGAAACTTGGGCCAATCAGATTCTGGTAAGTTCAGGACTGATGGGCCGGTCATCCAACTTCCAAGCTGTTCAGGTTCGATGCCCCTCGTCAGAGCGTCTGCTTGGTTGCTCTTTGATTTGACATAGCGGAAATCTTCTGCACTGACTGTCTCCTGGATTTCAGCAACTCTGACTGATACAAAGGGTCTAAATTCTCGCGGGGGGGGGGGGTTTCTGATCCAAGACAGGACAGTCTGCGAGTCTACCGAGAAGATCCTCTCATAGTCCTTGAAATTCACAAAGTCTAATGCCTTACGGCACGTGTCATACATTCTTGTGAGGGCCAAGCACCCAAGAAGTTCAAGTCGTGGAATCGTTTTCTTTTTCAGGGGGGCGACAAAAGCTTTGACCATGACTGGGACACAACTGTAACTCCCATCGCGCAGTTTCCAGCGAAGGAAAATGGCTGCTGCATACCCCAGCTCACCACCATCAGAGAATCCATGTACTTGACATGTTCCCACTGCGTTGGTTGGCTTGAGCTTGCGATCTAATTCAAATGTAAGAAGGCGATTTATGGCTTCTGCATTCTCATTCCATCTCTGCTGTACACTCTCGGGCAGGACGTCGTCCCAGTTGTAACCTGCGCTCCACAATTCCCGTAGGTCGATTCTAAACTTTATCGTAACTGGTACAACGAGATCAATGGGATCCCATACTTGGGCTAAAAGAGCTAAGCAGGCTCTTTTGGTGAATTCGTTGGATTTACTGGTGACGGCATCCTTCTTGAGTGAGAATTTATCTTCCAGCTTGTTCCATTTATGGCCAAGTAAATCAGTGAACTGTTCACCGCCGGACTTGTCTACTTCTCTGTAATTGGAATGCCATACTTTAATTTGAAACTGACCCTTTCCAAGGATGTTGTCAATCTCACTGATAACTTTCTCAGCTTCTTCAATGGTTGGCTTAGATCCACCAATATCATCAACGTAGGTATGCTCACGAAGTTCTCTGGCTGCCTCAGGAGATTCAGCTTCTGAGGCCTTAGCTAGAGTGTTAATAGCATTTGACGCAATCTCAGGGGCTGCCGGCTTGTCGCCGAAGTTGAGTCTAAGCCACTGATACACAACAGGGGGGTCAGTTTGATTCTTCCTCCATAAAAATCGATGGTAAATTTGGTCAGATGGGTGAACCATCACTTGATTAAACATCTTTCGGACGTCGCCAGAGTACGCCACTTCCATCCAACTCCAAGCTGTCAAAACATTCGGCAAACAATTAATGTAGTTTGGTCGCTTCTCAAGGTGATCGTTCAGTGATAGACCATCATGTCCTTTCGAGGAGGAATCAAATACAAGTCTGACCTTTGTACTCTTTTCTGGTGTGAGACTGCCTGAAGTGGTAGGTACCATTCTGGTCGATTATGATCGATTTGCTCTGGAGGCACTTCGGTGACGAATCCTTGGTCCACCAATTTCTGAACTTCGTCATTGACAACTTCAAAACAATCTTTCTTCTTGAACGACTTCTCAGCAGAATACCATCTCTTCAGAGCTATGTCATGGTTGCTTTTCTTTGGGAGACCACCTTCTTTCCAAGGCATTTTCACTTCGATTCTTCCATTTACCAGCGTAGTTGACTCCGAGAGGGCTTTTACAAACTTGTTTTCCTTCAAAACATTGTCACTACATGTGCAAAGTTCTGTAGGTTTTACTCCGAGGAAATCTTGTTGAACTAATTTTTTGACATCGTCGTCTGTGCTCACTCTATTGACACTAATGGACTGTATGTGGGATGTCTTAGTGGAGTCGACATTACCCAAGATGTACCATCCGAAGCAATTCGTCTTCGCTACAGGTTCACCGGGCTCTAAACATGATGTGTGGATATCCACAAAGGCATCAACAAAATCAGTTCCAATTAGCAGATCCACTGCGCCACCAGAGAGATGGAGTTTATCTGATATGGTCTTGAGATGCTGATAGGATTCAATGGTCTTCCGTGACAATGTCTTTGCCTTGCCACAGGGTTTCGTCACAGTATGCACACAAAACGTTTTCTTCACATCTTCGTCTGTGGGCGATACAGCGGTAACTTCCAGGACTTCTGACAGTTCAGACTTTCCTTTTCCTCCAGCGAGATTCATAATAAGTCGTGTCTGGGGCCCTGTTAAGCCCAGTTGCTTTGCTGCACATTTGGAGAGGAGACTGGTGTTAGACCCAGTGTCTAGCATGCATGGCAATCATCTCTACAAGTTCACTATTCATGTCTCTGATCTTCACTTTCTTGATGGGACACATTCCTGGAACACTTGTGAGGTTTGCCTTCTGCTCATCTCCTCTCTGGAAGTTGTTGTTATTAGCTTCAGTCTGGGCCTTTTCACATGGAAATGGTGGTGCACCAGGATTCAGCTTGGAACTGGGGTCAACCTGCCTCTCACTGTGAAGAGATCGATGGTGGTTTCGCGTGCACTTTTCACAAGACAGGCCATCCGGTTTCTTGCAGTCTTTTGTGTGATGCGAACCTCGAAGACACTTTCGGCATCTCTTATTTTGTTTTACAATGTTCCATCTCTGGTTTACTGTTGATTTTTCATACTCGGGACAGGTTCCTAACAGATGTTTCGTCGTACAATTTAGGGGGCAGGTGCCATCGTTGATCACTTCGCCAAAATGATTCGAGCTTCTACGGAACCCAGATCCACCTTTCGTACCATCATCAGATTCTTTTCTCCAACGTGATCGGAGACATGCCTCACGGCGTAGCCACTCGGTTAGGTTGGTGACATTCTCCTCTCTCTTTTCCCTTTCCATTTCTCTTCCAAAATCAGCGTTATCTGTCGGTTCGAGTTTCGAAAGTAGACGTGACATAAAAAAGGTGGCCTCTGAGGCGTGCAGTACTGAACAACCATTGTCTTCCATATCAGAGACAAACACGTTTATGGTAGTCGCATATCTTGTTAATGATCTTGAGTCACTTTTCACAGGACTATGATCGGTGATTTTAGCTAGGAGTTCGTCCATGAGCTTTCTTCTGTTTCCAAATATTCGGTGTCGAGAATCTCCCACACCTTAGCAATGTCCTTGCACGTCCTAACCTGTTCGGTCCACCAGGAATCCTTAGGCATTGCTTTACGGAGGCGTTGTAACTGCTCGTCTTTATCCTGGCCATATTTGGTCATCCAATGACTGAACTCTTTTTCCCATGTGGCATAAGACTTACGCGACCCATCCCATGAGGGGACTGACAACCTTTCTAACCCAATAACTTTAGGCTTTGCATTTAAACTTTCTGCCATTGTCTTAACAGCTTTGGTCATCTCGTCTAGGGATGCAGACGTTTCCTGAGAGTTTTCAGAGACGCTGTGGTCTTTTTTGCTTTCAGCATATTTTTGAACAATTGTCAAATAGTTCCCTTTGGTTTTGTCTCCGATTACTAAATTTGCCACTACTCTTTCGTCATCAGTTGTGAGACCTTCTTCTACAAACCTATCTGCGATGGCCTCTAGTTGCTTTTTAACACTTCTATACCTTGACTCAATTTGGTTGAAAATACTTTCAAACAGTTTTGGTTCTTGGTTAATGGCATAAATTGTTTCAAATTCTTCAAATAGTTCATTCAATGCACGCACAGCATTGTCTCTCTTCTCAATTAATGTTTTTATTTCTGTTTTGGTTGGCATCGTGAAAAACTTTGTTATTTGCAGTTGCTAACGTTTTTTTGAGTTATTTAATTAGCCTCGATTTCATGCACTGCAAACCACGTTACGATGAAACATCCGCCATCTTGGATTTGATCAACACGGGAATTTTGTACGAATTGTCGAGCATGAACCACGATATAAACAAAAATGATCCTACCTTAATATGTGAATACTTGTCTTGACTTTTCTGTGCATTAACAAAGACTTTCAGTCGCTCTTTTATGCTGTCAGTCGTCTCTGTTAAGCAAGTCTGACCAGTTCACTCGGCGGGATTTCCTTGTTCTTTTGCTGTGCTTCGAGTCTTTAATAAGATTTTTGACTGTTTCACCTCTCGCTCTAGAAGCTACTTTTTTATTTAAGGTACATGCAATCGGGATATCCTTGTGCACCACGATCTACTATAGATTTCTGTACTAACTGCTTTAATCGATCGTTTTATAATATACACAGAGTCAAACTAAAATGACAATAAAATGAAGTATTTAACATATAAACAGTTCAATGTTCCACTATATCAAGCATTTATACTCACAATCTTGTGGCACTATCGTCGGTTAGGCACAAGGAATCCTATATTTTCTTATTATTTTTTATATATCACAAATTTACGTTCGCTCAGCGAGAATAATCTGTCTTCTTGATACTGTCCGTAGACTCGACCCCAGTCTTCCTCGACTAGACCTTTATGCATATTGGTTAATAAGTGTCTTTTGGCGCGAACTACTTATACCGTGCAAACCAACATAGATCAGCTGTTAAATCAAACACGTACAGGGTATAGCCATTTGCATACTTGTCTCGAGTAATACCGTTGCCTTGGTTCTGAAACATCTTGTTGGTACCAGCATACAGCGTCTGGAATGCTGAAACATAGTTGGTCCCTGTTGCTCCGGCGAACTTTACGTGAAGTGGTTTGCCAGGCCGGTGTTCTCCATTCACTGATAATGCAAGAAATGTCGTGTCGTAGTTTTTAAAATTGAAAGGATTCCTGTTATAAACTCCGTTATAAGCAGCATCTGCATCCACCATCACAATCACAACTCTATCGGGAAGAAGTCCTTGGAATATATTCTGTTGATCTCCAGACATGTTTCCCGTTGGTACGGGGTACTTGGCTGTGATATGTTAACACGGCGAACGCGAAACACGCATTCTTCGTTGATCGGAACACCAAGTATATAGCGTTCTTGCGCGAACAGATCCGAATGAATTCTTCCTTCCGTCGCCACAGACTTGCTTACTGCTTAGGCTTGTATGTTCATTTAATCCTTTGTTAGCATCGGCAACTTCTGCTAGTGAATTACCAAACTCGGTCACGCAATCTTTCCAATTGTGTTCGTATCTCCTGTGCTGATAGTCACACGAATGAGTTTGTTCCCAGCTTACTATACCTAAGATCGACCAAGTGAGATATTTTATTATGGATACACAACCTGATTTTGCTTCCTTTACCGAGACATGGCTCAATGATTTTGTTAGCAGCGAATGCCTTCAAATATCTGGTTATAATTTAACATGCAAGAACCGCTTTTCGGGTTCTCATGGCGGTGTTTGTTTATACATCAAGGACTCGATTCAGTGTAAGATTATAGATCATTTGCACCGCCCTGATATGGAAGTGCTGTAGGTTCACACGAGACCAACGAGGCTTCCCCGTGGTGTTCCTTGTGTTGTCATTGAGACGATTTACCTCCGCCTAGCGCTAACGATGGGGCGATGCTCGATTACCTGGCTAATCGAAGGTCTTTATTCTGGTTGCGGCGTTTTGTTGGTTGGCGATTTTAATCGCCTTAACGTTGATCGCCTTTTGGTTGCGACCGGGGATCCATTTCTCACGAATAGTTCGTGTATATATATATATATATATATAAGCCGCACATGGTAGGACCAACTCTTATAAGGAAGTAAACAGTCGTTTTGGGTGATCCGTTTGAGAAGGACCATAATTATTTGAGCAGAAATGCTAGTGGCCATTATCGATTTGTGATCAGACGAACTACATAAAGAGGCTTTTACGAAGGGTATGCACGTTTGCGTAATATAATAGGTACGTCTGTTACGTATTTAGACTAGCTAATTCCAAATCTGTTTTCAGAATTGAAAACGGTTAAATATTGATCGAGATAACGTTCAAAACGAGGGATAGGTGACAAAGTCACCTAAATCTCGCTTATAAGCTTGCTTATAAAGGGTTGTTTTATAACGCAACCAATGGTCTCGTTTCCTATATGCCACCACCAATCTTTTATTACATAATATACAACAATTTTATTATAGTATACAAAGAATATTTGTTTATAGCAGGTTGTTTAATCAATTAAGGTTTACGGTTTGCTTACTCAGCTTTGCAGCTGTCGCGAAGGTTAATTAATGGTCAATTTGAACCCTGAAGATTACATTGTAGTCTAAAATTACGTTTGGTAGTTTTTAAACCTTTTAACTTTTAACCTCTATATAAGGCATATTATGAAGCGAACATTACTATGTTTGCATGACTCATCTATTTTAAGGTACTCTACACCGGTGGCGGTTTGTGCTCTGAAAAATATAATTCATATATTCCACTTGTAACGTATTCGTCTGGAATATTGGTGCTCAGATGATCCAGAAGTGATCCATATTCGGTTGTAGGAAGATGCAACTTTTGTTGATATGAGGGACCAAATATTTTAAGTATCTGCTATTTCTGACCTTCATCTTATAGCAGTCAATGTTGAAATCACCACATCTTATGCAATACTCTTGGGTAAATTAATTTCGTAATGTCGACTGCGCAACAAAATGACGTGTTCTGCGTCGGGATAAAACTTAAGCCCCTTTTACACGAGCAAATTTTCGTTAACAAATTTTCCTTGTCAAAGACAGATGCCCGTGTGGACGGTTAACAAATATGTTTTGACAATTTGCCATATTGTGCTACTTCGATACCTAATGATCAGCGGTAATGTATAAATATATGCAATACTTCATGTAATATACAATTTTGATATTAAAAAAACATGGCTCCGTTGAAGGCAAAGAAACATTTGACTTGTGGCCTAGCAATATATACATGCTCACCTTTCAGAGCAGGCAAATCAATGCCAGGCATATCGTCTCGCAGAATCGCTAATATTTCTTCATACTGTCTTTTTTTACATTTCTATCTCTGTATACCAAACTTTTAGAATTCCATAAACTATCTCGAGCCTTTAGTGCTTCAAGAAGCATAGAAATACTGTTGTCTGACTATTGAATTTGCCTCTTTACTCCTTGCACCGCCGCCATATTGTCTCAAAAACTTTGACACATTTCGTTTGACGGCCGCGCAGACGGCCAAATTTTACAATTTGACAAATTTCCTTTGACATAAAAAAGCTGACACGGCAGCTTTTAAACAAATGTATTTGTCACATTAAATTTGGTAAAAATGCATCATCCACACGGGCAAATTAAAATATCTTTGACAAGGAAGATTTGTTAAAGAAAATTTGCTCTTGTAAAAGGGACTTTATTTCAATTCATAACATCAGGATAAAACCACAATATACATTTGCATTTCTATTTACACTTACAAATTCGTAATGCTGAATTCCCCAGCCTGATGTTATGAATTGAAATAAGTTTTATCCCGACGCAGAGCGCATCATTTTGATGCGCAGTCGAGATATTACGAACTGCCTTATTGTCTTAGAATACTTAAATGAACACCAAGGACTCCTTGTCGACTCACGCCTTGTCCCAACTGCAGTATATGGTTGTCCAATTACGTCCTAATGCCTCTTATGAACTCTCAGCTGTAAATAATCAGAAATATTTTGAATAAAGAAATTCGCTTCGCGCGAAAATATTCGCACAGTGGAAAACCGCCCCTTACGTCGAATCTCCACTAGGGGGGAAATAAAATTTTCCTTTGTTCTGTGATATATCGCGTGGAACTAATTAGAAAGTCGAGTACAGTATGAGTACAGAATATGAGTATGCGGGTTCAGAAGGGGACAGAGGCGTTACTGAGCGCAAGCGCCCGAGATCTGCAATTCATTATGAGGATGTGATATGCCAAATAAAAGCAAATATAACCTCTTCAAATCTTATAAAATTGTTGTAAATCCATAAGCCATTGATCACAACAGTTAGTCCTTCAAATGCCAGGAACAGTGGGTGATTTTAGAAATGTTGATCGAAACGCAAAGTTGTCAAGTAAAGCGACGATTTATATTTAGAAACGTAAACACTGAAGTAAAACAAAATCAGGGAGCTTATGCCTGAAATTTATATGAATAGAAACCCTTCTAAGACACAACAGTATATGGAAAGAAGAGAGAGGGAAAGACAGAAATTGAAAAGTGAGCTAGGAGTACTCGATAATATTAAGTCTTCTAGAATCAAGTAACAGCTAGATCTTACTACACAGAAATTTGCATGAGTAAAATGTTAATTAGCACTGTATAGAACTGCCTCGTTCTTTAAAAAATCCCGTTTATTTTATCTATAAAAGGTTTAATTCTGAATTGGACAATTCCAGAACAAAAATAAACGGGATTTTTTAAAGAACGAGGCAGCTCTATACAGTGCTAAATTTCTGTGTCCGGTATACGAAATGTAAGAGCCGCTAGGTTAGAAACAGAATGCTAGTAATGCTTACTATTAAATGGTCATTAAACCGTGTCAAATTGTTGAAAATTGTCATAATAGAATTGCTCCGTTCTTTAAAATTACATAAATACGATTTCACATTCTTGATTTATGTTTCTCAACCTCATTAATAATTCATGAGATTATCAGCTAATTCAAGTTACGCATTTCGACACGTGCATGAGATTTGATACAGGTAAAGCCCTTGGTTCACTGTGTTTTGACGAGGATGAATCTTGATGTCCAATTGAAGACGTATCAAGATCACTAAAGATCTTTATACGCTTCGTGATTGGACATCAAGATTCATCCTAGTCAAAACACAGAGATAAAACACTCATTTGCAATTATTATAAAAACGTTACAATCTCCTAACGATAAAATAAAGGTACGGTGCTTCTCCTTTTTCAATTGAAACCTTTAAATTGCTCTACCGAATGCCTCTATAAGTTGCTTGAATGTGTGTCCTGCCAAATTTTGAAATGGTAGCTTTTGGCCGTTTAAAAGCGATATTAATCCAAACCGACGGCTTTGCCTTTGGCCATTTATCTCTAGAGACAAACAACGTTTGTATGAATAAATTTTACACACCTTGGTGATCACTGTTCCAAAAGGATTCAGCTTTGTAAAGAGACTTTTAAACATCCAGTTAAAATCATACTCGGTTGAGAAGCAAGATCAAACACACGTTTGTCGTGTTTCATCAGGGGACTCCAAATATTCGAAAACAATAAAAACCTCGGGGCTACGCCCCTCGGTTTTCATTTGATTTTTCGTGTTTGTAACCCCTGATGAAACACTCAAACTCATGTTTGATCTATTACCAGTAAATTTAAGTTAAAAAGTTGACGGATATTCTATAATCGCTCCTGAGTCTCTGAGCTATCAGTTGGTCCCTCCCGCAACCCCTAAACGCCTGCTTCGTAGGCTATCAGTTGGCAGCTGGCCATAGAATTTGGTCATGCTATGCTAAATTCTAATCACCTGCATATTTTGAAAATAATATATTTCTGAATTTTGAATAATAATATATAATTCATCTTAGAGTTTACACGACCAGTTGTTATGGCTTGCTTCGCCACTGATCAATATTACAAGGACTACTTAACAGTTAACCAATGTACAAAATAGTGAAAGCTCGGGAAAAAGCTTGTCATCATGTGGGATATATACGTCTGGTTCAATGCAACATATTGAAAATTCAACATCTGAACGCTGACCTTATCATTTGGCCTGGGCGCTGACAAGGACGCCGACGCCCGAGGGTGCGGGCTAATAATATACGACGAGGATTGATTGATTGCCGAATTTCCGCAGCCTTCTAAAAAATTAGCAACCTTTGAATTAATGACACAAAATTATCAACGTAAACCATAAAAGCGCGCATTATAAATATATTATATCAAAATAGTATCTAATTACCTTTTGGATGGTAGCTGTATATAGCTGATATATTGGCTCTGGATGTTTCGTCGTTGGACCACGTTTGTTAGTATATAAATTGAAGGCTGTATATATATAGCGCTGTTAGCCATAACATGCTTTCGTGCAGTCAAACCGCAGCCACGACCGAGCATTGCCCTATCCAAGTTTCCCTGCGTTTTATAATTTTTGTGTGGTGGAAAACTGTGGAACTTAATAGTAATACCGTCTTCTGTCTCTAATCGACTTGCATACCGAGAATCAACATTACAGGTACCCGAAGCGCATCTTTTAACCATTTCGACTTCATTATATCGCGACAAACTGTCACCTACGGGTCAAGTGTAAACAGATGACAACTTCCAAGTTATTAAAACTTATTATTCAATCCTGCTCGTCCGCCCCATTCTCCTTACGAGCGCTAACGAAGCTTTGGCACACAGCTGAATGTGTATTCAACGGTTTTTTGTTTAAAAGTTTAAAATGTACTTAAATCGCTTGACGCGCTTCCACTAGTTCACCAATACAGTTGGAAAACAATTACAACAACAATCACATTCACGAAAATAAAAGTTTAGAAAGAATGATATACAAGTAAAAAGTAAATTAACGCAGAAATGACGCCGCAGTTCGTGATATATAACTTGGGGCTAGCCAACCGAATTTGAACATCCCCTCAAACAACAAATTACATCAAGAAATCCTTCATTTTGCCTGATTGGAGCAAGCCACATTACCATCATGTCCATAATCCATGTCAGTAGTTATCAACCTCGTTCCCAGGGTATTTTACCTCGACGGTGTAAGGTCGGCGAAAATGGCCCTGGGATCGACTGGTCACATGACACCCAGAATTTCTGGGTGTTTAGATATGATAATTTTTGTGGTCTTTGTTCCATTGCCTTTGTCTACTTTGTTGACCTGAATAATTGAGAAATATCCAACGCTCTTCAGAGTTGTTCATGTCAACATACAGCTAACAAGCTTGATAATCCACCATACATCCATGGTTATCTCTTACAAAAGGTATGAAGAAGCATATATCCAATTTAGCGAAAGCTATCACCTAAGACGGCATTCAGATTTAGATGAATAAATTATACTTGGCTGAATTAATTGAGTTTTATGACAAGCCAATCGCATTATAGAATGGACCAGCCGATCCCAGGGCCATTTTCGCCGACCTTCCGCCGTGGAGGCAAAATGCCCTGGGTGCGAGGTTGAGTAGTTATATGATTTTTTTAATGTGTTTGGGACTGGACCGAGCTCTTAGCCAATCAGAATGCGGTTAGCATTTTAATTGACCAATCAGAGCTCGATCCAGATTTTATTTCCAGGAGTGTGTCCTATTTTTAAGGAGTGGTCACCCTGTATAAAGCGAACACCTTTCTAGTACGACCAGTAAAAATCAGGGGGATAGGATCCTGATAGATATATATGTAATATAATATCTATAGTGAAAAATAGATGTGTGGTGATCGCAGATAAAAATTACGTGATTGACCATCCAAGAGAGGGAGCATGATGAACTTTGGAAAAGGTGAATTTTGGATACGAGCAAAACACAAATATTTGATCGAATAGATATTAAAAATACATCAATACACCATCGTACCTCCTTCTGATTCTATACGGGTTGTAGAATAGAAAAGTATTTTCTTTATACTTACACACCATCATTTATTTTTTTTGAAAAAAATATCAAAAAAAGTTGAAATCGCCCGACATCTTGACGATAAATTATTTGGTTTTTTTGGTATGAAAATATAAGGTTTGAAAACACTTGAAAGAGTATAAATAGGAGTGGTTTTTGTTATATTTTTCAGTTCTACTTCTGTCGGTCTACTGTGTAGGTGCTCGCTTGAAAGTCGTACTTTTTTTAAAAGTATGAGGCACTTGATCCCTCCAATGAGCTGTAGTATTTATTTACAAACCAGCATTGGTGCGCATTTAACCCGCAGTACACTTGTAAATCGCGACTGGTTTAGACTTAATCGTCTGGTCTTTCTCTCGTAAAAAAGAGAAGGATGTCAGGTGGGACTAGTCCATAGCGACATTTAGCTCAACGCTAGATCGATCGGTTTTGCTTGTTGTACGTTATGGCCATTTGAATGTTAGCATGTGGTGAAAGAGCTAGCTAAAGCACAATTGTACACATTTCACAGGAGTAGGATTTTTTTATTTGGGTATAATGTTAAAAAATGTGTTCCAGAAAAAAAATCAAAAAAGTAGTTTTTACAATCAATAAAAAATATTCAAAACATTATTTTTACAAAGATAAAAAATTTATTTCCCTCTGCTGCTGCTGCGACGTCGAGAAGTGATTAATAAATGCGATGAGTTCTCTGCTATTTCCACACTATTATCATTAAGAATTAGATCTTTTCCCCTCAATGTGGGTAAGAGTTCCTTTTTAATAGTTTTGTAACAGTAACAGAGTTGCATTATTAACAGTTTGAAATGCTTGGGTCCCTTACGACCTGTCAGATATAAATTATATCCACATTCTACACAAGAATGGGTGCATCTTGATAAAACCGTTTAAGATAATCATAAGATTCACCCTCTCCAAAATCAATGTTTGATCGCAACCACATGCTTATTAAATGAAAAAAATATTGTCTTCGGTGATATTTATAGTTATTTCATTCTGTAAATCTTGAGATTTATGGATAATGATGTTCTTTTAATCTTTTTTGTGGTCTTTTTAAGCTTTTTTATACCCTATTTTATGTTTATTTCTACTTTTTAGGAAACAAATTAGTATATATTTAAACTTTTTTATAATTTATAATTTATTTATTTTATGAATTTTTGGGAGCAAAATAGTATATAACAAGCAGATTTTCATTCATTTGAGAATGTCGTTGAACTTAGCTAATAAAAGACCAAATAAGCAAAATAATGAACATGAACAAGAGATATTAAAATATTAAAACGATACTGAAAATCGTGTATTTTATACAACATTTTCGTAACAGTTACATTGGATTATTATTTGCTGTCTGCGACTTATGTGACTTATGTGACTTGTGCGACTTATGCGACTTATGTGACTTATGTGACTTATGTGACTTATGCGACTTATGTGGTGGATTTATTGTATGTACGGAACTTGATTTGCAGAAATTTGGTCAACTCAGGGGGCAATCAGTAATGGTTATGGTAGTTACGCATGTATTGAAAAAATGAAAACTGTAGAAGAAAGAAAGAAGAAGAAGAGGATGAAACAATAAATTAATGAATTCAAGGATTGGTTAATTGTAACAGATAATCAACGATATATAATACCTGTAGTTCATTCACAACGAAAATATTTTATTCGTGGAAAAAATATGGGTGGTTATGGTTACGAGAGACTAGATTTAATACCATTCCCAAATTTACTTAAATCTGTTTTTCATTTAAATAATAATCATACAGATAAATTTTTTATTGATATTCCAACAGTAATTTATCCAAGATATGATATTTATCATTTTATTTCATTTATTATGAATGATCGACAATATACTAATTTTGCATTTCCTAAACCCCTTGGGATGTAGAGGTTCTTATCTTTGTAATGTTATACGTAAGCTTAATTAATGTTTTGGTAGCGAATTTATATATATTTATCTTTATCTATTATTTTTTGATCCATTTTATTTGAGTGCTACTTTTTATTATATAGAAGAATTAGATCGTTTTGAAAAAATAGTTTATCAACTAGTGAGTTGTTTTATCCTCTATTGCGAACATCATAACCCTATAGTAATGATTAAAATAGGTGATGGGGGGTTTATAAATATTACCTCGATAAGCTTATTAGGATATTAATAAAATCGAATCGACCCCCTATTCCATGTTGTTATAAACATTGTAATAATTACTCTTATTGGTTTAAACAAGAGTGAATAATAAGTTTAAAATAAATTTATTTTCTGATTTAGTTAAAAATGATAGTAATATACAAAATAATAGACCCACTAGTTTACAATATTATCCACCATATTTGGATATATTACATAATAATGATATAAAGATAATGATTGGATCTGATATTGATAAGTCAAACGCTTTTTTATTAATAGCGTTATAGAATCATATAACATTAATTATGAAGATCCTGTTAATATAATACAAAGTATTGAAAAATTGTATTTTTAGATTAATTTACAAAATGCAAAGATTATAAGATTCCACATGAAAAACCAAGTTGTTGTTTTTCTCGTCGGGGAACAATAATGTTTTTTGATGCGAATTTCTAAAATCTAAAATTGTTTCTACGTCAAACAATTTTAGATTTTAGAAATTCGCATCAAAAAACCTTATTGTTCCCCGACGAGAAAAAAAACAACTTGGTTTTTCATGTGAAATCTTATAATCTTTGCATTTTACCTGCAATATCATCATTAATGTCTTTATTTTTAAAATAGCATATGATTAAAACTTAATATGCTAATATTTGTCCAATTTCATGTATTTCCATTGCATTATATATATCAACCATTTGATCTGTTGTCTTTATGAAAAAATTATATGATTTTTAAAAAAATTCTCTTGCTCCTCAACACATTTCCATATACTTTTTCCATATTTTCATTGATATGTATTTTAAAACGATCCAGTTCTTTTACCATAATATTCCACACTTCCATTTTTTGTTTTTTTTATTGATCAATGAATAATGAATTTTTATTTACAAAAAACATTCTATTTATACTTTTATTTTTTTGGCTTTTTCTTATTCAGACAATATTGTTTTCTTTTTTCGTCTTTATAAATATCAAGTATATAATGTTTTTCCATAAGATCACTGATTATTTTTTTAGAACGCCATCGCAAATATTGTTTATTTATAGAACAATTAAAAAAATCAATAGGCATCTCGAGTATGTAGTTGTTGATTATTTCTTGTTGTGAATCAGGAATCGGTGGTGATATGTTTTCATAGGCTGGTGATCACAACGATCTGCTTTTTTGCTATACATTGAGGTGACGGTAATGGTGAAGGAGGACTACGTTTTTCTTGAGGTGAAACGATAACAGGAGAAGGACTATACTTTGCCTTGCGTGGAGGTGAAGCGACACTAGGACGTTTCGATTTTTTTTTTATCTTTTCTTGAATACTGATTTTCTGTGATTTGCGAATTTCTTGTAAAATATCGGTAGGGTTACGAGTATCTGTTTCGTCGTCAGAAAAATCCCATTTCATTTAGCATGTTTTGATTGTTTTGTCGCTGTTGAATCATCTTTGGAATATCTTTTCCTTTGGATGTTATTGTGGCAATGGCTTTTCCTTTTTCCTTTATATTTTTTAGTCTTCTTTACTCGAGCTATTTTCATCTTGTGAATAAAAAATTTTAAAACTCAGGGTTTTTTATAATAATTGAGCATAAAAATATAGCAATATCATTGGTTGTTATATTTAAATGATAATAGCGGAAGTTACCCTCATAAAAAAATGTAGAGAATGTAAGTTTGCCCTTGGTTTGCCTTTTCTAAAAAAAGATTGATAATATTCATTTCCTAATAAGGGAGTAACCTTGAGTTCACTCATTAAAACTATGTAGAGAATTTTAGGTTGTTATTTTTAAATATTTTGAGAGATATTGGGTCTTCACCGTTCTTTCTAAATAATATTGTAGACAAAATTTTTAATGAATAAAAAATGCTTTAGTTTTTTTTAACCATATATAAATTGAATAATACTATACTGGCAAAATGGTCATTTAATTTTAATCAAGTGTGTAAAAACAAGCAATAAAGATTGTTGTATTGTATTTGAGATCCAAGAGGATTTGGCGATGAAGACTGGAATAAAATATTTGTTTACATATATAGTTATATACCCTGGGATGTTAGTTATATGATTGGAAAATCTTACGGATCGTTGTTTGGTAGAAAGGGAATTGCCTTAAAGATTTGCCTTCATTCAGTATGACTGCTTGCTATACGGAATGACGAATGCCTGCTATTCTATTCTGTATACGGAACAACCTCTGTTCAGTGAATTAGACGATCATATGGATATGTTTACGAATGATAAGGAACAACCTCTGTTCTGTAAATTGATTGATTTAGCCCAATATTTTTCACATGTCGAGTTTCAGATGCTTAAATGTAAGAAAATTGTTATGTTACCCATTGATGGAGTAGAACAAACGGATATATTTAAAATATTGCTTTTATGGGATGATAACAAGGATGGAAAAAAGTATATATATATATATATATATATATATATATATATATATATATATATATATATATATATATATATATATATATATATATATATATATATATATATATATATATATATATACCCACACGGCTAATGATCATACACAGATGATCGGGAAGCATATTCACTTTATTGATGGCAGAACCGACTGAACTGGTGAAGAAATTGAAGCATAAAAAGAACAGATTGAAACAAGACTTGCATTACAAAACATGAACAAAACATATATTTATATATATATAATGTTGTTCATGCTGTGATATGCACGTTTAAATACTTAAAACAAGATGTTTTGTTCAAACTGTATGATACAAGTTAAATACTTTGACGGCTCATGATCATAGACAGAAGGGAAGCATATATCGGGAAGCATATACACTTTATTGATGGCAGAACGATGGAAGAGCTGGTGAAGATGCAGAATCAAGCGAAAGAAATTGAATTGATTCCGTTTACAGCACTATGTAATCAAAGAACTCTACGTTTAATTGCATCAAGACCATTCCAAATGCTGATGAATATGAATTATATTTTAAAGACGAAAGTAATGAATATTATTATAAGACATTCTTTGATTCAGCACAAAGTGATAAAATAGGTAAAAATGTATATCTTAACAATCACTATCTATTTGTTGTCATTTAAGTCCTGATAAGCATCATAGCAACATCTCAACCATGTATAACATAACAGATAATGAAATAAAACTTACCGATGTTATAAAATATTTACTGCTGATTTTTTATTTCGTGCTTGTATTGATTCTAATTTTTATGCTGTTGATTTTATGAAAGAAAATAGTATTGGCTTTGGTGAGCAACGTAGGGTATTAATATTAAAGGTTTTAATCGCGACTCGCATCTCAATAAGGAAATAGGAACTACACATGGGATTGTTATTTAAATAATCGAACGAAAGAAGAATCAACAACATTGGAAGACGTATATATTTTGAAAACCCTTTTACATTACGTTATATATATCATTTTGACCCCACCTTTAATAATATCGTGTATTTCGGTCGCTGTATTGAATTTTGGACTTTGATTAACTGATTTGTTTTTCTATACTTTCATGACCTAATAAGGTCATCATACGATCATGTTGTTCGCGTACCCCTACCATAACGTCCAATGGTTTGAACTTTGGAATATTAAAATATTGTAGAATGTTCGAATTTGATTTTATAGCGATTCATCACCAAATAAGGTGATGACCCTGACGATCTTTTGACGTCAAAGAGGCTGTACCCTGATACAGGACGCTATTATAAAAGCCGTACCTTTGGTCGAAAATAGTCAATAACCATCTGAGAGCAAGAGAGTCAAGAACTTATCAAGGAACAAACCCATGGAAAATAGATTTGGAAAGAAGGACGGGGAAGGAACCAACCATTACAGAGTGAAAGACGATGAATTTGATTTTGACGAGTATGTTCCTCTACTACCAACTACTAGTGAAGAAGATTGTTCCTCCACTGAATTTGATTTTGATGAATATGTGCCACCGCCGCCGCCATCACCCAAAGATATAGAGCGGGTGACTGAAGAAGAATTATACAATGGTAAATATAACAGCCAGTTAAATAAAATTAAAGAAGAGCTTTCTAACGATAGACGTTTAATATAATTAATATGAACTGACCAAAAGGGAACGCTCAGTTATCAATACCGTTGTCATGGATTATATTATCTAACTTAAAGACTATCTAAAATATATTTTAGTCAAAAAGAACTTATAAATAGATTATGTTTTTTTATTTCGTTATGTTTTTTCTCCGAATGCCATTGTGGGTTATAAAGGGGGCGGGGATAAAGAATCTTATCTAGTGAAAATATTACAACCAAAAATAATTAATTTACATTATGTAAATCTTGAACATTTTGGAATGGAAAAATATGAACATTTAATTAATTTTTATAATCTTGATCCCAAAAATTGTTGGTATCATGCTAAAGCTGCTACATCTTTAGAGTATCATTGTAGTTTATTTGAATGTCTTTTATTTGCGGCATGTCTGTTTCATAATGTAGATAAATCGGATAATGAACAGGGCATACTTACCTTGTATAAATGTTTTATAAATAAAGTGTATACAAGTTTATTAATTACCTTGTGTCTTTGAGATTTTATTTTTTAAAAAATGTAGCAGAATTTTTTTTAAAAACTGCTAATAAAAATACCCCATTTTTTACTTTCAGAACACAGAAATGTTAATGCAAAAACGTTTGAAAACTGCATATTTTTTAAAAATGAAACGTACTTTGCAACGTTTTTATTTTGTTAACGATGTGCGTATTGATATCAACATAATTTATGTAATGATATCAGGAGAGAGAAGCTTTAAAAAAAATAAGATCATTTTAAAAACTCTATGTAGACTTAAATATATAAAAAATGATACCATTATACATATAGAATCAGAAAGTTAATTTTTATATAAATAAATTTGTTCACACAAAAAAACTGTCTTTTAATTTTTTGAAAGTAAATTAAATAAAATGAATCAGAAAAAATTATTAATCAAAGTGAACCATTTTGGCTTTATCATGCAAAAAAAGATCATACAATTGCTTTAAAAAATAATAATACTCAAAAATATGGTTTTCGAGAAGTATCTTGGATGGATGGTGTAATACCTACATCATCAGTTAATAAGAATTATAAAATTAATGTAAATACTACAACTCCTGGCTTGTTTACTGATTATTCATTAACATATAATAATAATAGAGTTAATCCAACAACACCTTTAATACATCAAAATTTTGATACAGAAGAATATAAAATACAAAGAATATTGGATTGGAACCTACGAAAAATAATTCATAGTATTGATATAAAAATTGAAAATAATACTTGTGAACAATATCAAGAAGCATTGGGAACTTAAAAAGTGTATTTCATGATGGTTATGGATCATGGGCTGCACATAAGTCAATTGTTTATTGATCCGGATAGAAATTTATTTAATAAAAGTATCCGTTTTACTGATTTAGCTTATAATTTACCTGCTGACGAAGATTTCATTTTGATTCAAAATATTGAATTTATGGGGACAAATTTTCTACAACTTAGTAATAGAAGTTGGGCCGAAGCTGATAAACACTATATTGATTATGATATTAATATTATTTATTCCGACGGGTATTAGGATGTATATATAAATGGGTGGATAATCATCAACACACACTTACTCAAGGTGTGTGAGTGAGTGTGTGTTGATGACTACCTAATTTCAGAGAAAAACGAATCAGGAAGGATATTCGATTTATCATGATATTACACAATATAGTTTTTTGGAATCCATTTATTTTTGGCAATTACTGGGAAGTTAAGAAAGTAAAGATGAAAATAATATTTCAAAGTATAAACTACAGTACTGCCTAGAAATAACCTAACACTGCGGTTGCGGTCATTTAGCGGTGAGGTTGCGGTGGATTAGCGGTGAGGTTGCGGTCGACAAAACCAACCGCATGAGAAAAACTACGGTCGACTAAATACTTCGGGTTCCGACCTTGTCCGACAATTCAGTAACGCGCGGGTGTCAATGCATGCTTGATCTGACAAATGTTATCAAAGGAGAAGCGTTTTTTTTCAAAAACGAACTGATCATCCGATAAAAATGAACAACAGAGATTAAATTATTAGTTTAAGCTTTCGTCTCTGACAGTATGCCGCACTCCAAAATCAAATATTACTCTCGGTGTACAAAGTAGAGTGCTGTGTAAACAGCGAACTTTGTGATTTGAAACCAACAAGTGAGTTTGTGATTATTATGAATGAATGAATAGTTTTCGCGTGGGCTACAATGTCCTTCAACGATTTTGCGTTAAAGACACAGTCGGCGTTTGGAATATGGTTTGGAGTTGTAGTTTGTGGCAAATGGCACCACCAAGGTCCAAAGTCACGATCTGTCGGTTTCAGTTTATTTTCAGACGATTAGAAGTTCCGCATTGGTCATTCTTTTCTCGGTGATCAGTTTTATATTTGGAACTAAGCATATAAATATCGAACTACCAATGAACTTCCGAACAGTGAACGAAAAGGTGAACTGCCGAGATTTTTGCAACTAAATACCCCGTGACGTTTGGAACGGAGGTAACCGGTCGGTTTCGCTACAACTTAGAGTGAGTTCGCCACACTCATAAAGTCAGTTCGCTATACACATTTATATTAATTTATATTATAGGAATTTATATTACGGAAAGCGCGTTGGCGATGCCGATGGACGGTATCTCTGTGAGTCATCACTTATTGTTGTATAGCAGCTATTTCAACAAAACCGCGTTAAAATTAAAACACTAGTATTTCAATAGGTATTGTTCGAGAGCATTAATGGTGTGCGCGTTGGCGATGGACGGCATCTCTGTGAGTTATCATCGCTTAGATTCCATCCATCTAAGATTTATAACGCTCTTGCACTGAGGTGATCTGTTTAGTAAATACGTATTAAACAAATCAAGTTGATTGTTTTTATTAAATGATTAGTTGTAGCGAACTGACTTAATGTGTGTAGCGAATTGACTTAATCTGTCGGTTCAGTTTTCTTTTAAACGCGCGCTTCGGATGTTCCGGAGTAACTTCGCACAGCAAAAGATCTGCAACTATTGAGTATTGTTATTAAAATCGACTTTGGCGGTTTGGCCCCATTTGCCACAACCTATTAAACTATCACAAACAAACAAACGCTTGAAGGACATTTTAGCCCACGCGAAAATTGCTTCATTGTTAAAGATAATAACCACAACTCCCCAGTTTGTCAATGGACTATACTGTATATGCACACCTGGACCATTCGCGTTTTTCATTCGAAATAATGAAAAGTGCACGTTTATATAGTGCCAGTGTCAAATCCACCGGAATTGATTATTCTGTGCCCGCGAGGTGATAATATCATAAAACAATGCTAAGGTACTTATGGAAAACGAAAGGGACGTCCAATGCATCCCCTGAAGGTATTAAAGTTTTAATTATTATTGGTTGATTGTAGAATTTTAAATCGCTTAGTAGCGTGTATATAAAGCCCCCTGTTGATATGCTTATAAATTGGTGGCCGGTAAAATACGAACCAAATACGAATGTAAAGAAAAAGCCGCTTTAACATGAATAATATCTTGACCTGCGCGCCGCGTTTAGGTGATTGATTATTCGTTATGCCTTGCGATAATATTTTGATATTAATATTAATCAATTCATGGTTGAACGTAATGTTCGGCACATTAGAAGTTCGACGTTTGAAACGGGCCATTTTGCAGTTTGCGAGTGACAGTGTGTTCCATGCATGTCTATGAGGAACTTGGCAAGTGCATGACATAAAAAACATGTGAAAATGCACGTGCGTATTGTTCGATTTGGGCACTCGTAGATTCCCACCATTTTGTCGATACCGAGAAAGAAATAAACTTACAGCCGATCTCGATGTTTGAATTCTTTCCTCTCCAAGTGTGTTCGCGATTTTTGTTATCGGAACTGATGAAGACCAAAGCGAAACAATTCGTTCCCTGGCGCGTATTGCGATAATCCCCCATTATATTTACGAAAGGATGGAGTGAGTAGAGCCTTACGGTATGACGCAGTTTTCTCAAATGGCCAAAGGACGCCAAACTTCGGAAAAAGCGACTCGTTCCGGAACGTGTCGTATAATTTACGACATGCGAACCGCGCTTGCTTGCTGTAAGGTTACACCTACGTTAGACCGAGGTTAGACCGAGGCTCGACCTAGGTGCCACCTAGGATCAACCGAAGTGAAACCTAGATTGACCCTAATTTGCACCGAGGTTCAGCCTGGGTTCGACCTAGGTTTTCATTAGGTTACTTCTAGGGAGTACTGTATTAATACAAATATCAGATTATGAAAGACGCGTGTGGTACAGATTTATACTGGAAGTAGAGTGTTCGAAAGACCCTGATATGGATCTTATTATTGATACGAATCAAGAAATTCCTGATGAATGCGTTGATTTTCTTCGTAAAGCATGTTTACACAGCTATTTAAGGGAAAAAACAATCTTCCCTTTTGTGACATATTTACAAACAATAGATTGTGATAGAAGACATTGTTTTACATATGAATGTTTTAATGCAATTATAGCATTATATTATGATTTTAAGTTTTATAATGAAACTGTAAAATATGTTTGTAAAAAATGTAAAGGGGATTGTGAATGTAACGTGTATTATCCTAATTTCTTTAGTTTAAATTTTAAAGAAATAAGAGTATATAATGTAAGAAATTATTCAGATCAGAATAATACTGACACATGTAATGAAATAATACCATGAATAAATATATATTTAATTTATTTATTTATTTTTTTAAATTAATACATTCTTATCCTATCAAGATTTCTTCTTGGGTAATAGGGTATATTGTATACTAGACCCCCTTTTTGAAAATATTTTTTGATGTTTACTTGTTTTGCTAGTCTTTTTGCCATCTTAATTCCTTTCGAAAAATCGTTTATAAAAGTATTTGCATTGATTTTTTTATTTTCTTCTCGTTGTCTTTTTTCCCCTTAAAATTACCTCCTCGTTGTCTTTTTTCCCCTTAAATTCTCCACCGCGATGTACCCTTCGATAATTTACCATTTTTATTTTTTTATTTATGGTTGTTGTTTCTCCCAATAGTTATCACCATAATCTGCAAAAATTTCTTCATGGGCTTTTATATGTTTTGTACTTTCTAAAAAAAAAATTTATTATTTGGATTATAAACAAATTCGGAATTATATATATAGAACCCGTTCGCCCATTATTCGCATAACGAGCTGCAGCGTGAGTGGTTAAGTACGCATCAATACAATTGTTTGCACCGTTACAAATACTATATGTAGCATTATTGTTTGCTCCATATTTACGATCCAATTTGGCTTGAGTTGTTTTATAACAAGTATAATAAGAAAGATTGTGATTGGATTTAAAAGGCGATTTCCAAGCAAATAAACCTTCACCAGCATTTGGGATCGTTGATTTCTTGATACGTAAGTTATGTTGTTTTGCTAAATGAATCCAACATTTTATTGTTTTAGCTGTTCGCTTACGGCATCTTATTTTGTTAGCGGTTTACTTCTGCATTGGACAACGTGTCGTATACTTTGTGTATTTTTCTTGTTTTAGAAAAAAAATACACCAGAAGATGAATGCTGATCAAAAAAAATTGAAATATAGTTTATTTAATGAAGTTTATTTAATAATAAAAAGAAAGTAAAAAAAAAAGAAAACTTAGACAATTATTTTTCTGTTGAAAAAATAGGAGAAAATGCTAAAGAAAAATTCAAAGAAAAAAAAAGTCAACGAACAACATTTTTCATTGAATGTTTCACGGGAAAAAACGGTTAATTTTATTAGTTTTATTCAATCGTTATCGTTAGTTTTTTCTTATTTAATTAACATTGCACGTGCAAGTGTGAAAAGTGATGATGATTATGTTAGATTTATTTTTAGTAATGTTCCAAAAAGGTTTTGTTCTACTGCTAGTTTATTAAGGGAAAAAAAATTATAATAGTTTGAATAAGGGAAATGCTACTGATAATGGAGGAGTGAAAAGTAATAAGTATGTAAAAAATATGATCGTAAATTTCGCACTGGAGTATTTTATATTCTTAGTGATGTATTATATCGTACAGTGAAAGATTGTTGTTTTGCTTTAGCAATATTAGTAGGTTTATCGTTTTTAAAACAAGATGATAAATATGATAAAATGAAAAGAAATCCAAATAAACCCGTTGATGAATTATTTACATGTGAAGAAATTCGAAATGTATATCGGGAATGCGGGATAGCTGAGAGGAATGTTGATGCTACACAGTTTAAATTTGTTTATAATAATTTTTTAAAAAAACAGGGTGTTGATTTGTTAGTGTATGCTGACACTCATAACCATAATATAATTTATGATTCACGAACTAATAGTGAGGGTAATCCTATTAAATTGACTAATGAAATTGTATATGTTTATGGTTAACTAATAATCATTACGATTTAGTTTTAAGTATAAAGGAATTTTCTTAACTGAGACCGGGTTCTTTTTGTGTTAAATGTATGAGTTATTTTACACAACATGAATATATCGATAATCACGTATGTAGAAATAACTTAACTTGTTTGCGATGTTATAAATATCCAAATAAATGTAAAGATAAAAAAAAATTATATTTAGTAATTGTGATATAATTTTCTATGATGAAAATTGTTTTTCAAATCATTTAACGAATAAAATTTTTAAACCTTCTCAAAGTAATTATGAATGTTTAACACCTTGTCAATATTATTTTTTTTGTAAGACCTGTAACAAAATTTGTCCTCGATTATTTTCCATTTAACATAATAAAACAGTTAAACATGATTGTACTGAACGATTTTGTTTTCATTGTAATAAATATATGAAACAACCTCACTATTGTTATATGAAACCCCTTTCATTTGAATATAATAAGATAGAAAAGAACCTACTTAATTTTTTTTATTTTGAAACAAAAGAAATAAAACTAATTTGCTCGTTCCTTTTTATTGTATTGTTCAAAAAGTTTGTAAAAATGTCAACATAATGAATTTAAAAAAACAACAATTTTTGAAATAAACAATGAGGATAGAGAAATTATAGATAAGAGTATTGAAAAAGTTAGTTGTTGTGGACATAGACAATTTATTTTTTATAACAATGTTATTGAAACTTTATGTAAATTTATGTTTGAACAAAAAAATTCCGTTTGGATAGCTCATAACGGGGGTAGATTTGATACTATTTTTATTTTAAAATATTTTTTTAGAAATAAAAAATATATTAACCGATACTTTAATGAATGCAACTAAAGTAATGAGTTTAATAATTAAAGAACAAAATATTAGAACATTAGATAGTTATTTGTTTTTAAGTATGAAATTATCCGATATTCCAAAAGCAATGGGTCTCCAAGGAGAAGGTAACGGGGTTTCATCCTTATAAATTTTATGATTTAAATTATGAGGGTGAAATTGTAGATATAAAATTGTTCGATACGGAACATAAAAATGGTATTTAGAAAAAAAGAAAGAGAAATATATATTTCGCAAATAAATGTATTATTATTGTTGTAGTGATGTAGATATTTTAAGAAAGCGATGTGTTAAATGTTCTTCAATTTTGGAGGAAATAGGACATATTGCACCCTTTTGTGCAAAGAATTGTATTACCATTGCTAGTTTGGCATTGAAAGTGTATAGACTTAATTTTTGGGGTATGGGGGAAGTGTAAACCAAAGTTTAATTGCTATTGATTGGTTAGATGAAATTAATAGATAATTAGATGGAAGATTCGAATATATATGTTCACAAAATGGGGAAAAATTCTCGGACGTTTTGTCGATGGGTTTTGTGATGATACGATATATCAATTTCATGGTTGTTTTTACCACGGGTGTCCAAAATGTTTTGATCCCTACACATTAAATACTTTTATAAATGAAAAATTTAGTTATTTATATGCGAATACACAACGTTTTTCATTGGAAATAAAATTGCTGGCTACAAACTAATTGAGATGTGGGAATGTGATTATTTACAAGAAAAAATACAATAAAACAATTAACTGAAAAGAAAAGAAAATTTTATCCGTATATCCCCTTAACACCACGGGATGCCCTATATGGTGGGAGAACTTCCCCCGTATGTTTATTTAAAGAAACAAAACCCAATGAAAAAATACGTTATTTAGATTTTACGTCGCTTTATCATTTCGTACCAAAAAATTTTAATTTTCCCGTTGGTAATCCTACTATTTTACTTGAAAAAGACTGTAATAAAATAAAAATCAAGGACATATTTGGTTTAATAAAATGTTGTATTTTACCTCCTCAAAATATTTTCTTTGCTGTTTTACCCGTTAGAATAGAGGGTAAATTATTATTTACTTTATGTTATAAATGTGCTGTGGATAAATGTAAAAAATGTGAACATAATGAAAGCGATCGATACTTGGTGGGTAGTTGGGCTAGTGTTGAGATTAATGTTGCTGTAGATAAGGGGTATAAAATAATAGCTTTTTACGAAATATATTATTTTGAACGTCAAGAAATTTTTTTCGCAATACGTAAATCAATTTTTAAAAATCAAACAAGAATCTTTAGGGGTACCTGCGGATTGTTTGAATGCTGATGGTAGTAAAAACGATGCTAAAATTACACAATTTTGTAATGATTATTTAAAAAATGAAAATGTTTATTTAGATAAAGAAAAAATAGAGAAAAATCCCGGTTAAGAACCCATGCAAAATAGTTTTTAAATTCATTATGGGGAAAATTTGCCCAAAACGAAAACAATACTCAAGTGTGTTTTTTAAATGATTATGAAGAATTATTAAATATAGCCAATGATAAAAGTAAAAAATTAACATCAATGGATTTTATAAACGAATCTTTATTACGTTGTACATATAAAAAAATTGATGATGCAACTTAACATCCCGGCTAAAAACGGGAAATGTAATCATCGCGTGTTTTGTTACTGCATATTCACGTTTAAAATTATATGAATTAATTGCTAAATTAAACGATCGCGTTTTATATTTTGATACGGATTCTGTTATTTATATATCTTATGAAAATGATTATACTGATATTAAAACGGGTAATTATTTAGGAGAATTAACGAATGAATTAAATGAAAATTAATGGATAACAAATTATTGCTCAACAGGTCCAAAATGTTATTCTTATATAACTAATTTAAATCAGGAATGTATTCATGTCAAAGGATTTTATTTAAAAAATGAAATAAAAGAAAAGTTTAATTTTTCGTCCTTAACAAAATGTTAAAAATCAAGATCAGATCATACAAATTAAATATCAAAATAAAATATGTAAAGATAACCTTAATCATATTTTTATTGATGATTAAATAAACAATTTTTCATTAACATAATAAACGTATTGTTAAAAATAATTTTATTACATTTCCGTATGGTTTTTTAGATAACTGAAATGAACAATGAACAAAAACATTACCTTTTCAACACCCTTTTATGTTGACGTTATGTGGCCCTAGTCAAAGTGGAAAAACATATTGGATATTACAATTATTGAAAAATATTAACAAAATTATTACACCTTCGATTGTTAAAATTGTTTATTTATATTAAATTTATCAACCCCTATACGTGGAAATTGAAAACGTTCTTACTGAAAAAATAGATATTATTGTTGAATTTATTGATTGTCAAAAGGGTATTCCCCGCCTTACCGATATACAAACGAACACCAATGAGAATACTTTAATAATATTAGATGATCTCATGTTAGTTAATAATAATAATAATAATTATATAGCTCTAATTCTACTCGTTATCCAAAAGCGCTTTACAGTATCTACTGTAATCTAACAAGAACTATATTTACATATCAAAGTAAAAGTAACAATATAAAAAATATATATAAATAAATAAATAAATAGAAAGAAAATACACGTTATTACAAAGAAAATACACGTTTAAAAAGAAACGTCTTGATGGCAGTTTTAAAAAGAGTAATAGTGTTCATTGCTCTGATATCTTCAGGCAATTTATTCCATAAAATAGGAGCGTAAATGGAAAGCTCGAAGGCCATAAGATTTTAGATTATATTTAGGAGTAATTAAGAATTTCTTATTTGATGAGCGTAGTCATCTTGAAGGCTTGTATGGATGCAGAAGTTCATTTAAATAAAAATGTCCAGTCCCGTGTATAACTTTAAAAGTCAGTAGTAATACTTTAAAGTCTATTCTTTCGGCGATGGGCAGCCAGTGTAGTTCTTTAAGGACAGGCATTATATATATGGTCATATTTGCAACTATATGTCAGAAGGCGCGCAGCGGAATTTTGGACATGTTGTAGCTTCTGAAGCTGTCGCACTGGAAGGCCAGTAAAGAGTTACAAAAATCTAACTTGGCAGTAATGAAAGCATGAATTAAGATCTCACAATGATGGTGGGAGATATATTTCCTAATTTTAGAAATGTTTTTGAGAAGATAGAAAGCAGCCTTGCATATAGAGTTCATTTTTTTATCCATTGTTAGATAGCTATCGAACCGACTCCAATATTATTTGCTGAATCAGATGGATGTATTAGTTCAGTGTTAGCACGGATGGATTCCAATGATGGAAATGGACGGTGGCTGGCGTTCAAAAGAAGAAGTTCTGACTTATCGCTATTTAGTTTCAGTTGGTTTTCAAACATCCAGGTGTTGATAACACTTATACAATCCTCAACTTTAGATTTAGAAATGTGAGGTTCACCATCAGCTGATGGTTGGAAGGACAAATAGATCTGAATATCGTCAGCGTATAAGTGGTACGATATATTATGCCGTTTGATGAGATCACCAAGTGGAGCAGTGTACAATAAGAACAGAATGTAGTCTAGCACGGATCCTTGGGGTACACCGCAAGATTGCAGACAAACTGAGTGTGGTCACACAAATAAGAACGTATCCATGCGAAAGCCTTTCCTCTGATACCAAAACGACTACTGAGTCTGTCCAATAGAATGGTGTGGTTAACAGTGTCAAAAGCTGCTGACAGGTCCAATAATAGCAATATTACACATTCATGATCGTCTATACAGTACTGCTTAGTAATAACCTAACAAAAACCGAGGTCAAACCTAGGTTGAAC